>JADRCH010000160.1:1897140-1988929 GCA_019843965.1 Rhynchomys soricoides
TGGTTCTATGTTCCTTCTCACGGTTCGCACACATCTTGGTTCTATGTTCCTTTTCATGGTTCGCACACATCTTGCTTCTCTGTTTCCTCTCTCCCCTTCTATAACCAGACTCCTTTGGCCCTAGAAATAAAGCTGGACACCATTCTAAACATTTCTCTGAAGTTGTTGTTTATAAAATAAGTGCCCAAGCGCAACTCGTTTGTCAGAACTCAGTTTGTTTGCTTAACCACAGTGGAAGGGACAGAGGCTAAAAGAATAAAATAAAAGAATAACTCATAACTCAAGGTGGGTTGGGAGCTGAGAGAATGTGACAGGTTCAGTGGCAGCTCTCCTGCTTCCTTGGGAAGGAAAAGGGGCAGTCCTGCCCAGCTCCCTGTATTTCTTCTTGAATGTTCTACAGCACTAGTCGAGTTCTTGCCTTAAATTCTAACATTTGGGACACATCTGGCTAATTCAGATTCCATTTGTCAGGGGTATGGCCTGTAGACTTTAATGTCAGGTGTCTGGAAGAACTACCTGGGCCAGAAGGTCTTTGCAGGCTTTTCTCGGTCTCTCCCACACTGGCTTCCATAGTTCTGAGGAAGGAATGCATTTTGGTTTTCCCTGTCCGGGCTGAAGCTTTCCTTGACTTTCATAGACATGCTGCTTCTCCCCCACTCTCTTCTCTGCTGCACAGCCCTCAGCAGGGTCCAAGTCACTGCTCAGCCTGTCTCTGAGTAGAATCACATCTCAGCAGTCTCAAGGCCGGCAGGCCCCTCACTCTAAGCCCTGCCCAGGCGCCTGCCTCTTGCAGCAGGCTTGGGCAATCGGCTGGTAAGCTGAATGGTGGTCCTTAACTCTACACACTCATTTCAAATCTGAAGCCTGAATTTAATAAATGAAAACAGATGGTCCTAATTTATGTTCAAACCCCACAAAAAAACCTAAAGGTAAGTTCACAAAGATAGGAGTTTTCAAGTGTTCTATAACTTTAGAGTGATGCAGGCCATTTCATTTTGTAGTGTGTGAGGGACGAAGAGATGGAGGGAGAAGGGGAGAGAAGGGGACAGAGAGAGCATCCTCTCTCTCTCTCTCTTTCTATTGTAGTATGCACCCATAGGAGCAGAGGAAGACATCTGGAATCCTGCTCTATCTGTGTATAAGTGTGTGCACGTGCATGTGTGCTGTATGGTGTATGATATGCATATACATGCACACACAGGGGCAGAGGAAGACATTGGTATCCTGGTATATGTGTGTGTAGTGTATAATATGTGTGTGTGCTTGTATGTGGTGTACAATATGTGTTTGCGTGTGTGTGTGTGTGTGTGTGTGTGTGTGTGTGTGTACAGGGCCAGAGGAGGACATCAGGTGTCCAGCTCTATCATTCTCTATGGTATTCCTTTAAGACAGAGCATGTCACTGACCCCAGACCTGAGCTGGCAGCAGCAAGCCCAAGTAGACCATATCTCTGGCCTTCACAGTGCTGAAGGTTAAGGTATACACACAGCCAGAGCAGGCTTTCTACACGGGTGCTGGGATCCAAACCCGAGTCCTTGTGCTGTGTACTCTTACCCAATGAGCAATCTCTCTGGCCCGAGCATTTCTAAGGAAGCTTACTGCTGGTCCGTGTACCAGGCACTATCCATGGAGATCTTGTATGGAGTACCTTGTGAGGCACTAGGGTTTCTGAACCCACTCGACCTTACCGTGTTTCCTGGCATGGTCCACGGTCCCACAGCTTACCATCAGGGTATTAACTGGAAGCACTGTTTGTCCTTTTTCCATTGAGTTAGATAAAGAAGATGCCCAAGATGGTGAATGATTCAGTGGGGAGGTCAGTGACAGGCAGGGAGAATCTGGTGCAGAGCTGTAGGTCATGGCTCCTCTCGCATTCATCCTGCTTCTGTCAGCAGTTCAGTTGCTGTGTGCTAGTTAGAATTAGGCCCTGCAGCCACCAGGATACACCTCCTGCTGCTGTATTCCTACAGGTGACTTACCCAATAAGGAACAATTAAGTTAATTAATTAATTCTTATTTTTGAGGTGCTCATTGTTAGGATTGGTATTGGTTCAGGACCCAAGACCAAGTTCTCAGCACAAAGGGGATTTGCTCAGAGGGACAGAGGGCGTGGAATAAGAGACAAGGGCGGGAGATAGAGAAGGAAGGAGAGGGGCTGGAGAGATGGCTCAGTGGTTAAGAGCACTGACTGCTCTTCCAGAGGTCATAAGTTCAATTCCCAGCAACCACATGGTGGCTCACAACCATCTGTAATAGGGTCTGATGCCCCTTCTGGTCTGTCTGAAGACAGCTACAGTGTACTGATATACATAAGATAAATAAATCTTTAAAAAAAAAAAGAGGAAGGAGAAGAGAACACAGAGAGGGGGAAAGGGTATTTCTCCCAGAGTGAGACAAAGGACTGCCTCTGGATAGAGAGGAGACAGAGACATGGAGCGTGGGAAATGGCAGTTTACAAAGCTAAGTGGGAAACCCTGTGTTAGTGGGACATGTTAATTAGGTGAGCCCAAAAGGGGGCTTTTGATTGCTGGGCTTTACTATTTTGATAGCTGGACCTTGGTAGTTGGCCTCAGGAGGGGGAATAGGGAAGTGGCCAAATAAGGGAATGGATCTTGGTGGTGAGTTTTAGGAATGGAATCTAATGGATTTTTTAGCAAGGCAGAGGGAATGGGAGGAAGGGTAAGGCACGCCAGAGCCATGCTCACCATGCACGAGCTGGTCAGAGTCCCTTTACTCACTATGTAGCTCAGGTTGGCCTGGAATTCCTGCTTCAGCCTCCCGGGTGCTGGGACTCCAGTTCTGGATCATCACATAAACTGGCCTATAAGGAGCAATTTAGATATGCCTCCACTTATACATAAACTCCTGTAACCCTTTTCTCACCCAGAGGCCTTCTCTGGGCATGATAAACTGTAGCTCTGACCCTTCTGATAAGAGCCATAATTCACAGGTCTTCTTGCTTCTCAAAGTTCACAGACCTGACACCTGTGAACTTGCAGCTGCTGAGTCAGAGCGAATCAACAAAAGCAGAGGAGGGAGGACAGACCTTTAAAAGCCTCACTGAAATGCCTGACCTGTTTTTATTTTAAAAGCTTTCCTATCTACAGTGAACACAGGGTTAGGAAGGCTCTAAGGCTGGCCAGCTTTGAGAATGTTCCCCTCCCCAGCTTTCAGAAGGAGGAGGATACATGCAGACGTTCATGTTGTATGTTCAGGAGTCTATTTACTGAGAAAAGTTTCAGGTCAGAGGCTTCCCTCCTACCAAGAGGGTTGCCCTAAGTCATGAGTTTTTGAGAACGGCAGGAACTTTCTTGGTCCAAGTGTTCGTGACTCAGGGACTTAGGGAGTTCTGTGGCTGTGATAAGACACCATAATCAAGGCAATGTATAGAAGAAAGGATTTATTGGGTCTCGAAATTCCAGAGGTTAAAGTCCATGACAATTGTCGTAGTTAGGGCTTTACTGCTGTGAACAGACACCATGACCAAGGCAATTCTTATAAGGACAACATTTAACTGGGGTTGGCTTACAGGTTCAGAGGTTCAGTCTATTATCATCAAGGTGGAAACATGGCAGCCTCCAGGCAGGCATGGTGCAGGAGGAGCTGAGAGTTCTACATCTTCATCTGAAGGCTGCTAGCAGAATCCTGGCTTCCAGGCAGCTAGGATGAGGCTCTTAAGCACGCACCCACACTCCAACAAGGCCACACCTCCAAATAGTGCCACCCCCTGGGCCAAGCATATTCAAACCATAACAACAGTCATGGTTGGGATCATGGCAGCGGGCAGGCAGGTAAGGTGCTAGAGCAGCAGCTAAGAGCTTACACCTTGATCCACAAGCAGGAGGCAGAGAGAGCTAACTGGCCTGACATGGGCTTTTAAACCTCAACGCCCACCCTCAGTGACACGCCATCTCCAACTAGGCCACGCCCCCTAATTCATCCTAAACACTCAACTACTAATGTAATTTCTGTTGCATTGGTTTCCTGGGCTGTCATAGGCGGAGCCAATAGCAACCCCCATACTCTATGCATGCTCCCTGACCCAAAGGGGAGATGCTAACACTGTTTGCTCACTGCTCACCCAGTCAAGGGTGGTGGAAGCCCTCCCTCCCTTTGCCTGTCTCTGACTCACTCCTTATTAGCTTGCTGATCTTGACTGTCTGATGGCCCTTAGCCTGCTAGCCATCGGCCTTGCAGGTGTCTTGGTGGCTGTTAACTAAACTATGCTTTCATTGTTCCCATATTTACACGAGCAGGCTTGTATCACAGCTGCCACGATGGATCTGCAGTCTTTCTTCTCCCTCAGGGGCGAGGCCATAGTCTTATATATGGAGTGATCTGGGGTGATCTCCTTTCTAGACTAGGTGGACGTTTCTGGTTAGAAGCCATTGTTACCTAATAGTAGACTGTTTGTCATATGACAGGGCAACCACACCTTGTGTATATTCTCCAAAGAATGGAGGGAGTTTGGGGCTTCAAGGAAGCCAGCTGGCCTGCTGACACCGGCTCAGAGCTCTGAGCTCTGGCTCCCTCCTTCCTTATCTAGTTGGTTGTCTCTTAGTTGCTAGCCCTCTTGTTTATCTTCCTTGGTGTTCCCGACTTTATTGTTTCAACGCTAACCTTCCTGTTCATCTGTATCTGTTATCTGTTTTCACTGCACTATTTGTTATCAGAATGTACTCTTCCCTGTCCCTTACGTCTTGCAGTGGGCAGCTCCCGCATCTGGGTAGCCCACAGAGAGGGGAGGGCAATGTTGCAGCTTCTATTCATGTTCATTCTTAGAGTCCCATCTTTTTCTATAACTCATACAATATTGTTTTCTAGTTGAGTGTCCCAAATTCTCAGAGGCTTAATACAATGGAAGTTGTGCCACATGGAGTCACAGGGCTGAGCCCCAGAGGTGCACAGCAGTAGAGGTGACACACAGGACTGACTACAGCAAATGGAGTGGCCATGGACTGTCTGATGTAATAGTGATCATGCCTAGCTGAAGTCCAGGAAACGGCTGGAGTTCTTTGCTTGTGGGTCCCTAGATGCACATAGCAGATTGTTGGATGACTGCTGGGTAGAACTACAGTCCTAGCGGTGGTAGGGCTCCTTCTTTATGGGGTCCCGGAAAGAGTGTTACATTTTTCAGTGTTCCAGTGTGATTGACAAGTCTTGGGCCTGTGTTTTATAATACGGTTTGCTCTGCCCAGACACACACATGCCCCTGCTCTAGTTTGAGAAAAGTGCTACCTTTGTACTTGAGGGGATGGATTTGTTCTCGGTCTGTGCACATAGGTGGTGCTGAACAGCTGGTGGTGTCTGTGGATGGATCCAGGGCTACTTTCCTTTGCATGTGCATTAGACATGGAGCCAAAGGCTGCTTGCACACCGGAGTCACCTTGGGCAAGGCACAGGCTGCAGCCACTGCTCCACATACTGTGGAGGAACACCGAGCATACGTGATCACCACAGTACCCACCGTTTTCAGCCTTTCTCAGGCTTTTATCATTTTCACCCTTAAGCCTCATGTCTCCTAAAACATTTTGGTACCAGACGAACCAGGGCAATGTATCAAGGCTGTACTGATTTCACAACTTATAAGTTCTACCTTCTAGATAATATCTCAAGTCCAGGCCAAGCGGGACCCTTGGTCCCCCTACTGGCCCTTTAGCAAAGACCTTCTCAGTTACTCTCCCTGGTGTGGAATTCCAGGCCCCTGGTGACATCTGCTTATAACAGTGACTGCACCCCCACCCCCATATTTCTATACGGGGTGTCAGTGTGCAAAAAACACAGGGCTATTGCACCATGGGGGCTGTGATCAGAAAAACGACTAGGCCTAGACACAGCCTGCCCCGCCCCCCCTCCCCGGTAGATATACAGGGGAGGGAATATTTGACTGGTGATCATCACTAACTGTTCATGAAGGGCGTTTGACACAGGAATTTTTCTACGAATCCTTTCAGAGAGAGTATAAAATGTAGCTGTTTAGGTGGCCAGAAAGAGACTAAAATTGTTTCCATATTGGTTTGCCCTGTCCGTGAAAAGAATTAGCTGCTGATAGCTTAGTGGAGGTGTTTTCAGAATTTGGTCTCCATAACTTGAGTGTATCTCAAGTTTACAGTGGTGGTTATCATGGGGCACACCACACTTTATCATCTTTGTGCTGTGGGGGCTTTCAGGGGCTCAGAGGTGCTGCTGGCAGGAGAGGGTGTGGTCACAGGGCGGAGGAATGGAGAAGGTGATAATGAGCAGGCAGCATGGGACTCCAAGGTTTCAAGGTGACGCAATACTACCAGATAGACAGCCGCAGAGACCCCAACTGGCAGCCAGAGAATTATTTCTGATGTCTGAAAGATGATAATGAGAAACAAACAGAGCTGTAGGTGATGGCAAATCATTGTAAATGGACTGGATTTGAAATCACTTAGGAGTCACACGTCTGAGCTCGTCTCTGAAGCTGTTTCTTGAGAGGTTTAACTGAGGAGGAAAGACCCATCCCACAGGCTTCGGTCTCAGACTAAATTAAAGGTGTAAAAGGAAGAAGCCAGCTAAACACCAGCAGCCATCTCTTTCTGCTTATCAACTGTGAAGGGGGTGTGACCACTTGCTCCACCCGGTCACCAAGCCTTCCCTGCTGTGGCAGACTGTGAACCATACACTGCCTCTTAGAGGAACCAAGTTTGAGGCATGTCTGCAAAGATCTGAGGTTGGGTGAGTCCAGGAGTGACTCCTGCTTGTAATAGGACAAGGGACCCATTTCTTGGGGGATAAAGATGAAGAACTACAAAGTAACCTGCCTTTGCGCTCTGGGCTTTGCCTTTCCACAAGCATTCATGGAGCTACAATCAATTCTTGCCTGATCTCAGTGGCCCTTAACTACCCTCTGCTCATGCCTTGTCTTAGCACAACGTTTGTATTTTCTTGATTACTTCTGGGAGTTGGGGTGTTCCCAGTGACACAGAACCAAGCAGCTGGCTGGCCTTAGTGCACTTGGTATTATCCTTGGGGTCTAGAGTACTGTTCATACCTGGGGGTCCTGGCCAGTTTTATGTCAGCTTGACACAAGCTGGAGTTATCTGAAGAGAAGGAAGTTCAGTTGAGAAAAAGGCCTCCACAAGATCCAGCTGTAAGGCATTTTCTTAATTGGTGACTGATGGGGAAGTGCCCAGCCCATTGTGAGTGGTGTTATCTCTGGGCTGTAGTCCAGAGTTCTATAAGAAAGCAGGCTGAGCAAGCCAGTAAGCAGTACTCCTCTATGGCCTCGGCATCAGCTCCTGCCTCCAGGCTCCTGCCCTGTTTGAGTTCCTGTACTGGCTTCCTTCAATGATGACCATGCTGTGGAAGTGTAAGCTGAATAAACCCTTTCCTCCCCAACTTGGTTTTTGGTCATGATGTTTCATCACAGCACTAAAACTGTGGACCTAACTAAGACAGAAGACCAAATTCTGGGGCTGCTTTGGGGGCTCCACAGGAGAGAGGTGAGATTTCAGGGCTCTCTCCATTGAAGCCTTGTCACCTGAGGCTTCGTACTGTCTTTCTGGTCTGGAGTCTCTCAGCCTTTCACGAAGGTGATCCATCCACACCAGCTGTTCCCCACTAAGGACTTCTCCAGCTTGAGCTGCATGGAAAGACACACACCAGCCCTCCATTTTCGTTTCTCTTTTCTTCCAAGAGACTTCCTTCCTCTTTCAGGCAGGGGCACAAAAACACATCTGTGGACAGACCCCCCAAAGAGACCACAGGCTCCTAGACTCTTCCCTACGACGAAACTGGGCGTGGCTAGGAGGCTCTGTATAGTATCTCTTTGTTCCTCAAAATACAACACCAAGGTCATTAATTCACTGTAAAGAAAAGTCTGAAAATAGATGTTTGTGAATGATGCTTCCGAGGTGTTTAAAACGTCACAGCTAATTTTGAATAAGGAGATGTGGGAAAACTCAGTCTTTACATCCGGAGTAATTTAGGATGTATCATGAAATCTAATAAAGGATAGACCAGTTGGGTGACGTTTCCAAAAGGGGCCAGGAAATTGCCCTGCCCGTGGAAAGGATTACAACCCTCTCGTGCTGTTCTTCTCTTCTGTTCTCTGGAAAAGACTCTATGGAAAGGGATATGCTGAGAAGCAGGTTCTTCATTTTAGCTAACTTGGTATTTTTCCTATGACATATATCAAGTATCTTTTCACCTAACCTACCATGGCTACTTACAAACTTATAAAACCATCACATGCAAAAACATGCCAGGGACATGCCAGGGCTGCAGAGGAAACCATCTTTGTCACTTCTCTGAGTGCTAGAGAGCTGAGCCTGCACTTAGGCTCCTGAGGAGAGCTTCCTGGCCACTGGTGCCCTTCTGGGCCTTAAAGAAATGACAAGAAGAGAGAGAGGGACGTATTTTGATATCAACATTGCCCATTTCCCATTTTTCGGGCCCCTAGAGAGCAGAAGGTCCTCACTGGCTTTTTTGGTGAGGTTAAGACTTTCCATGTGTGCTTCAGGATTCAGCAGCTGCCATGGCTTTTTGTGTGAATGTGGGATTTGTCCATTGTTTACCTTCCTCCCTTCTATTGAGGACAAGGTTTAAATTTAGACCTTTGCACATGCTAGGAAAACACCCCAACACTAAGAAACATCTCAGCTCTTAAAACATACTTTTTAATTATTTTTGTGTATATGTGTGTGTGTGCACATGTATACAGAGGCATGCTGAGGTCAGAAGAGGGTACTGAGTGTCCTGGATCTGGAGGTACAAGTGGTTGTGAGCCACTGGGCATGGGAACTGAGCTCAGGTCTTCTACAAATGCTGAAGGTCTCTTCCAGCTCCACTCCACCCCAGCTCCATTTCTGAAGTTTTTGTTTTGAGACAAGGTCTCATTAAGTAGCTCAGGGAGGCCTTGAACTCACTCTATAGCAGGCAGGGAGTAAATGTAAAAATTGCCTGCCTTAACCCCCCAAATGGCTGAGATGACAGATATGTGTCACCAGGCTCGAAAATGATAAATTATTCTTGCTTAACTTTCACCAGGTGAACACTGAGAACACTGTCTTCTCTGGCTATCTGCTAATAGATTAGAGCTAACCTGGTCACTGCTGCGGCTCATCTTCCCCTTCTCTGCTAGGTACTGATGAGTTTAACTGTAGCTCCTGGAGCACTATTGCCTTGTGCTTAAAATAGTATCAAAATTTCCATCGGACTTACCCGCAAATAGAGGCAATGGCACGCTACTGTCTACTAATTTTAATTTTTACTGTGATTGTTTTGCTCTCATGTGTATCTGTGCAGCATTTGTGTTCCTGGTGCATATAGAGACTAGAAGAGACGATCAGATCTCCTGGAACTGGAGTTCCGGACACATGGGTGCTTAGGCTTGAACTCGTATCCCCTGCAAGACCTATCAGTGCTCTTAAAAGGACATCAGTCAACTGGCTACCTTCCCACTACATAGAATGGGAATTAAATGTGTTCATTTCTTCATTCCAGAAGCTTTTAGGAGAATTATGTAAAGACTCAAGTGGAAAGCTAAGGGTGTGAGAGAATTTTTAAAAAGAAAAATGTTTAATGTGAATTGAATTGTCTCTTGGGCTACTTGGATAAGATATGGAGATCTATCTAGGCTCTGGAGGCCTGTCTCTTGAAAAGAGCCATGGTGCACTTCACTAGTGACAATTTGTGTATAGGAGAATGATTCTTGGCCCTGCTCTGTGGTTTGAGCAATATCTCAATCTCACTTTGAAAGATTCTTTTTAAGTGGAAGGAACCTTTACATTCCTGATGTAAGTTTTTGTATTATTTTTGTTTGAATTGATGGAACACTCACCTGCAGATGGAAAATCAATACATTAGTGTGTGTTTCTTCATGAATTAAGTTGCATCTTTATTTCCCCCCCCTGCAGGCAAAACTCTTTGGAGTTTTATTCCGTATTTCTCGTAACACTGTGGATGGCTGGATGGTACTTCAATCAAGGTAATTAGAAGAACATGTCAACTCATTCCAAAGATGACTGTGGTGTTTAAATACAATTAAGGGGCAGATAGATGACCATATGGCTACTGATGCTGGAAATGACTTTAACTATAAGAAGCAATGCCGGTATACATCCAAATTCTAGGTGTGCTCAGACGGCCTCAATGGGATTTAGCTGAAGAATTAAAAAATAAAACCAAACACTAGCAGTTGGATATAGGGATAAATACCCGAGGCTCCAGGAGTCAAACAAAGGCAGAGCTGCACCATGAGACTGTGTCTCAAAAAGCAAGCACTGATGATGTAGCTCAGTGGGAGAATGCTTGCTTGGCACGTCCAGGGCCAAGAGTCTGGGTCTGAGTGTATTCTCCAATATGAGCATCTTGGATGAGATAGGGCTCATTCAAGGTTGTCTGCCTATAGACCATACACAACTTGAAATAAACAACATGCTAGATACTCAGGGATAAAATGACGTGACCCTTGCCTTCAAATCCAGTTTATCTAATTGAACCGGATGATCAGAACACAGAAAACAATTCACTTTTACAACAGCAGTGTTCATGGAGCACTTACTGTATGCCTGGTCGGGTTTTGAAGTTCATAGATTTGTAGGATTTAAAACTTTTAAATGATATAGTCAATCATTGATTCCTACTTTACATATGAGGAAACTGAGGCACACAGGGTTAGTAAGTCGTCCGGCCTGATAGTCACCAACGTGGAGAAATCTTCCATTCATGAACATAGCAGGGCTATTGATATTTATCCCAACAACCTATGTTTGGAGTCCACAAGGACCTGCAGCTTGGATGCCACATGTCTGCAAGCGTGCCCTTTCTATTTGGCTGAAGTTTCCTTGGTGAACTGAGGGCTTTGTATACCCATGGATTCAGGGGTTGGAGCTGTATGGGTCCACCAGCTGGAGAAATAAATCCCCTTTGATTCCTGGTGACTGCAATGGCCTCATTTGGATATGCATTTGATTGGTAAGATTTAGATAAACTAAAATCCAGCTGCTTCCAAGGAACCTTCGTCAATGCCTCTCTTGCGATTTTTCCTGTCGACCACAGAATTTCAGATACAGTGACCTTTAGAGAGTAATTTTTTAACTTTAGTCAACTCCTCCTTTTGTTCCTTAATGGCACGAGTGGAAGTGGCTGTTCCTCTTCATCTAAGGGCATATTAACAATGAATACGGGACGTGCCATTAGATAATGGGATTCTGCCTCTGTCTCTTGACTCTTCAGATTTTCCCATGGTGGGCTGAATGAGACTGTCTAGAAGAAAAGGTTCTTGGGTAACTTGTCATTCTTTTCTCTCCTGAAGTAAGCTGCCTACTAAGACGCCTCTGACTGTTCATTGGCTTTGGGGGAATAATTCAGGAGGTTGGGATAGTAGATCTCAACAGAGAGCACGCCTAGAATCTTTAACATCCTTAGATGCCAGGCAGCTCTGCCTCTGCCCTGGGTTCCCATGTTCTGATCCTTTGGTGCCTTCTCCCTCCAACAGCCTCCCCCAGAGCCCTTTCTGAGAGGTCAGAACTCCTCCTGTTCCCTTTGTCCCACAGCATCCTGAGCTCCTTCACAACACTTTCAAGCCTGCAATTTCCCTCTCTCCATCCCTTGTCTTCTTTATTGATAGAATAAAGGTGCTGGGAAATGGTTCAGTCCTTCGGGTGCCAACCATAAAGACTTCAGTTCTGATGCCAGCATCTACAGAAAGCCTGGTGCAGAGAGGCACATGCATCCATAACCCAGCGATGAGAAAGGGCACTGGAGACAGGCTCTAGCTAATAAGCTACAAGTTCAACAAGAGACCCTGGTTAAAAAATTGGGAGGTTGGGGATAGTGACTGAGGAAGAAACCTCATATCTGATATGAGGAGATACCTGCTATCAGTCTCTGGTATCCATACCTGCACGCGCACACGCACACACACACACACACACACACACGCACACACGCACACACGCACACACCTGCACGCACGCGCACTCATTCACACTCTTCTCTATCGTATAAAGGATCAGCTATGAGTAGAAAAGAAAGGTTTTTCCCTCATTTTATCTTCTTGGGGTGCTGAAGATCAAATCCAAAAAACTGAGCATGCTTGCCAAGTGCTGTACTGAGCTACGGCCCCGGTCCTAGAATAATAACATCATAAAGGTGGAGCTGATAACCAAATCTTTAGAAAAACACCTGGCATATACTGAAAATTAAAACAAAAAAAAATCTCAGTGACCAAGTAGAATAGTGAACTTATTGCTCAGCATGTCACAATCACACTTGTGGGAATCAGGTCTATCAATGTATATAACATGGCCACCACTCAGGAAGTCTACTCTTGCCCTGCACCCATCCAGTTCTGTTCCTTCCACTGCTCTGAGTTTTCTACAGTTTGTTTTTTCCCATCCTAGAGCTTCATGTGATTGGAATAACACAGTATGCTCTGAGGTGCAATGCCTCAGCCCACCGCTGAGCACTACTGAGATTCCCAGTGTTGCTGCAAATGCTGCTCTTTTTATTCTCTGGGTTGTATCGGGGGCACAAAGGACGATACCATTTGGTTATCAAGTCTCCTGAAGACAAACTCCCAGACTAGTTCATTTTTTGATGACCATGAATACATAACTCATAGTTATGATGACCAATCATAGCTCTCATGAATGTTGTCCAATGGGTCATTTGTTGGATATGTGCCTTCCTGTTTCTAGAATAAATACATAGGAATAAAATAGTTGGTTAAATGGTATTTTACTCTTACCAGAAACTTCCAGAACTTTCCCTAAAGGGGCTGTGTGATTTTGCACCCTACCATTGATGTGTATGGATTCCACTCGTTCTGTATCCATTCCATTTTATATTGTTGGTCTTTAAAATTCTAGCTATGCTGGGAATGGTGGCATATACCTTTGATTCCAGCACTCAGGAGGCAGAGGCAGGAGGATGTCTGAGTTCAAGGCCAGCCTTATCTACAAACTTCTAGAGAAGCCAGGGCTATACAGAGAAACCCTGTCTCAAAAATATAAATAAACAAATTAAATAAATAACTAAATAAAATAAACGATCCTAGCCATTCTTTTGGGTACTTGAAGGTTGCATCTCACTGTAGTATAAATGCATTTAAAATGAGTTATGTTTTACTTATTACTATTGCTTGTGTGTGTGCATGCTATGTGTATGTTGGAGCATGTTCCATAGAGCCTACAAGGAGATCAAAGGACAACGTTGTGGAGTCTGATCTCTCCTTCCTGTTTTTCTGACTGCTGGAGACAGAATTCAGTATCCAGTCTTGAGCTGCAGGCTGGCCTCTACCCACTGAGACATCTCACTGGCTCTCCCTGCCTGCCATTTTAACTAGCAGTGTGCTGACCTTGCCATTGTCTGGAAACATTTTTTTTTATGCGATTACCAGCACACTTATTTATCATATTGTGTGAATTGTGTACTCAAATATTTTACTTATTTAGAAAAGTTGTTTTTTTCTTTTGTAATCTTAAGGATTCTTTATATAATCTGGGCACATTTATTTTGTCAGGAAAATATTTTAAAAAATACGTTCTCTTTCTCCACACTTTATTTTGAGAGACATTCGTTAAGTTCTCTAACTTTTCTCGATTTCATTTCTTCCATAGTCTTTGCAGCCTGTCTGGGACTTCTGTACATTTATGCCCGTCACAAGTATTTCTGGGGCTACGCAGAAGCTGCTGAGAAAAGGTAAAGAGAGCCCAATTGTGGTGTGTTTGTGCAAGTATGGCAGAGCCAGTTTGCTGTTCCTGAGAGACACTAAGAACACATGCAATATTAGTGACCAAAATAGCCTGTGCTGCCTGAGGCCAGTCTTGCCAAGCCACATGATTAGGCATGAGATGAGAAAATGGAAATGTTATCTGCTGATCGCCCAGGAGCTTTGTTTGTGTGTTTGTTTTGTTTTGTTTTGGAGAGAAGGTTTCTCTGTATAGCCCTGGCTGGCCTGGAACTAGCTTTGTAGACTAAGTGGGCCTCGAACTCATAGAGATCACCTGCTTCTGTCTCGAGTGCTGGAATTAAAGACACATGTCACCAGCACAACTTGGACTCTATCACAGCAAGACTTCAGCACTGTTTCTAGTGTGCTTACGCAGGTCACTGCTGTGCAGGGGCCAGTTGACCTCTGTGCTTGGCATCCTCTTTACATTTTGTGGCAGTTCTGAGCAGTCCAGCAGCGGGCAGCCTTTACCAGAACCCCAAAGCATAGTTTGACACCCTTATCCCTCACTTTCTCCCTGCAGGATCACTGGTTTCCGGCTGAGCCTCGGGATTTTGGCCTTGCTGACTGTCCTTGCCGTCCTGGGTGTATCAAGCAGATTCCTGGACAAATACCTTGACTTTCATGTTGCCAAGAAACTGAGGAAGCCCTTCTAAGTGTTTCTCTTCCCTTTCATGCTTGTAGAGGCCGTCACCACTCTGAAAACAATATGGTGTCATCTGTTAAATAAAATTTTTAAAACTTTTATTTGTCTTCTTGTTGTGGCTTTGTGGAAATGTTCCCTTTTGCAGAAGCTGGCCCTGCTTGAGAAGTGAGTTTCCTGATGTGGGCTCACCCACACTGGGTGTGTCAGTCCCGGGCTCTTAGGATGCATGTTGAGGATGGGACTGTTTTAGTGATGATGAAGCTTGACCCACATGCTGGCTTCTGTCCTGATGAAGAGTCCCAGGTAGAAGCAGCTCAGGCAGATAGACCCACAGCCCTGGCTACAGCAGAGCAGCAAATGCCAGAAGATGTCAAATGCATGAAATAGCCAGACTAGAGAGTCATCAACTAATCACAAGTCTGTGAAGATGTATTTCATGAAGAACAAAGGAAAAGGAGAGACACTGCATCATTTTAAGGACTTCCCCAGGGGAAGTGTTCATTCCCCTTGATACTTGGGATCTTGGGTTCCCTGCTGACAGTGGTGGAGTCTGACCTGGCTTCTATGGCAGATGTGTATCTTGTGAGGCTTGTGGCATAACTGAGGACACAGGGGAAGCTGGGTGTCTGTCCTGTCTTGGTGTGCAATCACTACCTGGCACTATTCATTTGATATTTCAGTTTCTCTTCCGGCAATTGGGAGTGATTCTGGCTTCTGGCCTCAAAGACTGTAGGAAAAAGGATCTAGGTTCCCCTCTGTCAGCCGAGTGCAGACACATTCTAGATACTTTTAGTGTTACTAGAATAACAATAGTAGAAAAGAAAACAAGAAATAACCATGCTTCCAGCATAGCAAGAGGAGATACAGCCTCCTGGACAGTGCCGGACACCCCAATGAACGCTGGTAAAACACTAGCTTGGAAAGGGGACATTTGGACTTAAGTCGAATTCCTCCACTGGTAGGTGATTGACTTTGGACAAGGTACCCCTCAACAGGAAGTTGTATGGAAGAAACCGAACACTCCAGAGTCATGAGACCAATTGTCTGCCGGTCACCTGCTGGGCACAGCACAGGACCCCACACTCCGTAGCTCTGACCTTTGCTTTCTCTTAGGTAAAACTGATTCTTAAAAATGCCACACTAAATGTAGTTGGGTTGTTGTTGTTGTTGTTGGTGGTGGTGTTTTGATTTTGCCCTACAGCATGTTTACCCCATCCAAATGTCATTTGGAAGAAGAAGAAAACTTTCAACATTTCTAAGATCTTAAAATAACTTCTAGTTTGATTTAGTTACGCACATGCTTATGCACACGCG
Organism: Rhynchomys soricoides; assembly: GCA_019843965.1. NCBI lineage: Eukaryota > Metazoa > Chordata > Mammalia > Rodentia > Muridae > Rhynchomys > Rhynchomys soricoides. Next base: position 1,912,806 of record JADRCH010000160.1, read on the forward strand.
TGCCCTCACACACATGCACACAGATGGTTAAACGTATGTGGAAACAGGCAAAGCACGTACCAGGTGTTCAAAACATCCGTCTTCAGCTACTACCATGGAATTAGTTTTTGTTTTAATTGCCACCAGGAAGCCTCTGTGGTATTTTAATGACTATTAAGTTGGGCTGTAAGACCCTGGGTAGAGCTAGCCTCCATCACAGTGGATTTCCTCCTCTCTGGCCAAACAGATGTTGTTTCTGAGACAGAGTCTCAGGATGTGCTTGATGTCACAATCCTTCTGCCCCAGCCTTCCCAGTGCCTGGCAGGTTGTAAGTCTGCTTGGTCTGACAGTTGTATGTATATGTCTTTATTAGTAAATCAGATTCATTACTTGGAAATAAAGTCATGAGAAGAGGGACCAAGGATTTCCTTTTGTCTACTACTGAAGCCTCAGAAGGCATGAGGACCAAAGGGTGGCAAGATACTTGATAAATCCCAAGTAGGGAAAAGGGACAGCAGTGGAAGATCTTTGTGAGACTGCAACAACATGGAAACAGAGTAAGAACTAGAAGCTATGAGGGACACATGTTAGGGGACGCATGTTAGGTATTGTAGGTCTTTTAATGACACCGTGGTTAGGGTAGAGAATGAATGCTCTCTGCCACTGTACATTGAGGAGCTGAGTGGGGATGTGGTCACAGGCACACGTTTTGCTTTGAAATGGCTCCCAAATTATGTATAAGGAGTACTCAGGGTAAAGTAGTAACCACGATCAAACTGAGTTGGTGACTGCTTCCCTGATGGTTTGGGGATGTTCAAAGCTTTAAACTCTTAAAGAGAAGCCGAAACCAACAAACAGGTCAGGGTTTTCATAGCTGGAAAGTTTCTTTTGTTCTGTGTCAGAAATGTGATAGGGACATAGTGGCTCTGCTGGACCCATTAGTGTTGGTCTGGCCCCAATGGCCTGTGCATGGGCAGGGACATGAGGACTTCCGGGTATGTGGAAGCTGCAGTAATTCCTGCTGCTTGTTATCGGAAGTGAGATGGGTACTTCTGGCAGCAGGGCTGTAGAAACAGAGTATCCCATGCCCTTTGAACTGAACAACAATGACCAAAGAGAATAAGGGGGGTGGGGGCGGGATGAAGAGAACACAATAAATCAGGAAGCAGCTGAGCAGTTCAGACGTGGTCTCCCGCAGTCTTGTTCCTTCCCAGAAAACCTTCTCCTGCTTGTTTCCATGCTTGGACATCAAAACATGTCCAAAACGTCACTAATAAGAAAAATATTACATCATTTGTCCCCCACCCCCAGCTCCCCCTTTCTCAGACACTTGAATCTGGGAGCAGTCCTTAATCCACAAAGTCTTATAAATCTCATATGCCCGAGGAATCTAGAAGTGTTGTCTCTTCCTCCCCTCAGGGTACACCAACTGCTCTAGGACATCATAGCATCATAAGTTCACACACGGAAAACTTTTTTTTTTTTTTAGATAAGGTTTTACCACAGGCTAGCCTCACACTCACAGAGATCCACTTGCTTCTGATGGGATTAAAGGTGTGTGTCACCATGCCCAGCAAGACAACAAAAATCTTATCAGGAGAGTGCTGCCATGACTTTGATATGAACCACACACAGGAAAGGAGAAAGGTAGAGGCTAAGTCATGCCCAGGGTAGTTGCTGCTACAGCAAGGGGTTGGATGGCAACCATGGCTTGTCACTGTCCCCCAGACAAATGACTTCAAAAGCGCTGGTCTCCAGGGACTAACTTTCACACTGAGCCTTGAAATGCAAAAATCTTACAACTCAGCTGGTGCCTCTGCCTCACCCTAATCCTGTCTTGACTCATAAGACTCATCAGCTCTTGACATTTTCTAGACTGGCATCTACAATCATCTTGTAGAATCCTCTTAGGCATGTGGTAGACGGTTGTGAAATGTTTAAACATGAACTTCATACCACACATTCAGTTTTACCTTAATAAAACTATAGATTTATTTTTTCAAGAAGAAAGGTATTCCATTCATCCAGTGCCCAAAAGATTTTAGGATAAATTTTAAAGAGAGGAGTCATTACTCTTCTCAGAGCTTCATGTTTTTACTCTGTTGTTAGCTCTCTCTCGTTCTCCCTCTGACCAAAACAGATGCATGTTTACCATCCTGTTATGTGGTAGAGCCTGAGCTTGTATAGGGGCTAGTCCACTGTCAGCCAACCTGGAAGTATAGCCTGCTGTGGGTAGGGCTAGCCTCTTCTTTTACAGTCAAGTTCATTCTTTCTCTTGGCCTATGCATATTAAAACTCACCTTTGTTTTGGAACAGTTTCTACTGTCGACTTCGTCTGTGTTCCATTTTTCTGTTTAACTCCGAGTTTTGACATGTGTTATTTTACTGTAAGTTTACTGCGGTGTCTTAGGGCAGGTCTTCTGAAAGTGGAGAAATGAATTCCCATGGATGGGTTTATTGATAAAGGGCATGAAGGAGAAGAAGAAAAAGAAAAGAAAAACAAAGAGCGGGGCAGCAGATGGAGAACGAGAAGAAACCAAGCAGAGGGGCAAGTGTGAGCCAAGCCCCAGCCTCTCCCTGATCCTGCTGCCAGCTTGGAGCATCATTCAGTCTCAGAGTTTGTCCAGACAAGTTACCTGGGCTGTTATGATCCTGCAGCAGTGAGTTATTGGCTACAGTTAGCAGAGGAGTATAAACATGAAGCATTTTCAGCTCAGAGAGGGTACAGGAAAAGCTCCGTCAGGCCCTGTTTTGATGGAGGGACACCAGGAAGGGGAGGTGTCAAAGTGCCACCTCCGAGGGCAAGGCTGCTCCTTGTTTTTCCCTCTACTGTTCTAAAATTTTATCCATCTTCAATACCCATTTTCTCTTCAATATATTTTTATACATTTATTTGTGTGTGTGTGTGTGTGTGTGTTTGTGTGTGTGTGTGTGCGCGCGCGCGCACACACACACGCACAAACCATGGGGTTCATATAAAGGTCAAAGTCAAGTTACCAGGCTTGGTGGCAAGCCCCTTTACCCATTGAGCCATCTCGCTGGCCCTGCCATTTTCTGAATGCTCTGGCTGAGCCAGTTTTGAATTGTTCTGCTCGTAGATCTAGAAACAGACTTATGTTAGACCTTCTTTCTCCCTCCCTTTCGACATATCCCTCTGGGTGCTCCAGTGAATTTAGAAAATCTCTGTTGTGTGGTTGAATTGGAAAGGCTGAGAGGGATTGATTTCAACTGATAAATACTCATTTAAATAACAACACCACAGTTCTGAGAAAGGAATCTGCAGTCAGTCCACTAAAAGCCAGGCATGATACATCTGCCTAACTGACACTGGGACACAGAGAGGACCCTAAAGCGAACTGGGCTATGGATTGATTCAGATAGTGACATTTTATTGGTTGGTTGTTTTTTCTTTAAAGCGGTGTGTCAGCATTGCTTTGCTTCTACATATCAGAGTTGTGTACATTCCATAAAGGAAATAAGCAATGCTTGATGTACAAAGTAAGAACCAAATAGAAACATCTGAATAAAATGGAGGAAGCTGCCATATGTCATACAGTAGAAACCAGCAGTTAGATGTCATCTGAAGTGAAATATCACCTCTCCAATGATGAGTTAGGGAGGAAATAAAAATACTCTATTTTAAACAAACATTTTATATATATATATATATATTTTATATGTATACTTTTTACATATAGTAGACCCAGTGATATCTGTAGCATTGTAAAAACTTATTTACATATAGCTTTTTTTTTTTTAGACATTACATATACATCAGCACCGTAGTAAAAACAAAAACAAAATGAGCTCATTAAAATCTACCACTCTTATTAGTTGGTCCTCAGACTGGGCACTTGCAGGGGGCTTTTAAAAGACAGCGAGCCCCCTCTCTCCACCTCCGGCTTCTCATCATTGCTTGTATTTTTCTTTCCTGTACCTGGCAGGAAAAAGTGATAAATTTGTATTCTATGCTTTCTTGATTTACTTTTTTTTTTTTTTTTAATTTTTATTTTTTGGTTTTCATGTGTTTCCACTCAGTTTCCCCAGTGGCGGTTCCTCCCCATTCTGGGAGGTCACAGTCACCTTGCCACCACCTCTTTGGAGAGGCACACAGCTCCTCACCCTGGTACCTCTGGCTTTACTTCCTGTCTGAGCAGGTCTGGAACTCTGGGGAAATGGAGAACAAATCAAGGGTTATACTCTTCCTTCTCCCTGGCACCCCACTTCAGCTTTCTACTGCAATGTACCCTGTCTGGACTCTCTTGGGCATGGCCACTGAAGTCCCCCCAGGCTCTGGTCTTCTGTAGTAAGATGTATGTGAAGACATAGAAGGAAGCCAGTTTGTAGAATGTATGTGTGTGGTCAGGAGGAAAGTAAACAATACAGACAAATGTCACATGACCTCCAAGATGGGACTGTGGGAGGGGAGGTTAAGACCAAGAGACAAGGCTTGTGACCAGGGAGGCTGTTCACTCCTTAGTTTTCACTTCGGGCACGCATGTGTGAGTTCCAACAAGCCCGGCTGCACAGCTTTGGAAGTGGAGTGAGTGCCCTTAGGATAGTGACCACACCTCCCTCTCCCCTCTTCGGCATCCAGATCTACCAGTAAGATGGAGTTATGTGGTTCAGCTTTTCTGTCTCTCGCATTTGACATGTGTCTTCCTGACGCTGGAGTTGATGAACAAGGTTGATTCTGGAGTGTCATCGATGACACCATCTGAGAGAACTGGGCATCTTCAGGCTGTTCTTTCCTGGGGATAGCAGAAGTATGGGTGTGGCTCTTATAAACCTGTAGCTTATATCAGTGTGGCCCACTCTGCTCCATCGGAGACAGTTGACTTTCCACATGGTGGAAGAACATGCTGGTGTCACCTTCGCATGCCAGGCACTGTCTGTATTCTTGCATATACATTGACTCTGCCTCAGTGCTTCACTTCCTGGACAGTTGTAGGGAGAAGTAACGGCAGGCTGGCACAGAGCCTGGGAGGGGTGGAGGCAGAGGTGAGGGTGGAAGGGGCCAGCTAGGCAGACACTGAATTCAGCAGAAGTCTTTCCATCCTGTGGCCATGCGTATATGAAAACCAGCTAGAGGTGTCAAATTGGATGGGAGCCCAACTAGGGTGATGGCCACCATGGCCTCCGGCTGACTATCAGGGCTATTAGCTGGGCCCTTCTCAAGCATAGGTGACTATCCTGGTGAGGTGGCTGGCAGCAACACCTTACCATTCCTGAGGGTCATCGCTGGGCAGGAGACAAACAGGTCTGGAGGATCTTTGCTTGTTTCTCCAGGGCCAGCTCAGGTGAGCTTACAGTTCTTTGTTCCTGCCTTCAAATCCAGGAACATGTCTGGAAGCATACATCTCTTTCTGACCTATGCATATGGCATGTGTGCTTCCTCTGCTGGGCCTTTTCTGGCTGAGGCTCCATCTCTCATCTCCAAAGCTGAGGTCTCAGGACCCGAGGCAGGAAGGCCTAAGGGGACCTCATCTTGGGCCATAGTCCCTCTGGGCCGGAACAGCTCCTTCTGGACCAGAAGATCCCAGGGGTACTTAAGCAGAGGAGCTCTTGTTGCCTCGACTTCCCCACCTGCTCTCTACATCCCTTCTCTGCAGGCAGGTATGGGCACGCCCTCTCTACTGATTGCTCTGTGGAAGTCAGGTGGAACGATGCCCCACAGTTGGGGATGGACACCTGTGCCTTCTTCTGTCAGCCTGGTGTCATGTTCTCAGTTTACGTGGGTCAAAAAAACAAAAAACAAGGATGGGTCGCCATCCTGTTTCCTTTTCACTTGTGAGGCTCCTAGCAGATCAGCTCTTGGGCCCCTCCTGACTAGGGGTTACCAAACAGTTCATCAAGCTCTTGCATCCATTCATCCCCTGGGCCACTTTTGATGATGGAGTCCACGAGGTCAGTACTGTCTGGGAGGCCAGGGAAGGAAGCCCCGGCACCCTCACCACTATAATTGTATGACATGTCCTGAGCAGGGGTTCGCTCATAGGCCTGGCCCTGGTTGCTCGCAGCAAAGCTGCCGCCTGCTATCTGCTGCTGTGCTGGAGGCTGGCTGAATGCCGGCATGCCAGGGACACCCTGGCTCAGTCCAGGCATGACCAATGGCCTCACCTGGCTGGCACTTTGCTGTCCTGCCAGGGGTGGCATCATCTGACGTCCCATAGCTGCTGGGTTGAGGGTTCTCACTGCTCCAGTGTTAGCATCCATGATTGGCTGGCTCAGTCCCTGTGGGAAGTGTTGTTTGGTCAGTCTTGGCTGACCAGCTTGAAGTGGGTAGCTGGCGCCATTGCTGAATGGTCCCAACTCTCCACTAGTCCTCCCAGGCACGCCCTGTAAGCTCCTCTGTTGCCAGTTTTGTGCTCCTTGCTGGACAGTTCCCATGACACTCTGAAGCCTTGGCGGGCCTTGGGGCCTAGGCAAGGCCTGGCCTACAGGTCCTTTCATCTGCTGGTGCTGCTGGGAAAGAGCCGAGTTCACCAGCATGTTCTGACCGAAGCCACTCACCATGCCCACCCCTTGGCTGGAGGCTGGCTGCCTGGGTCCCTGGGGTTGGTTGTGTGGGATGCCCATGCCACTTTGGTTGGGGTGCTGCAACATTTGGGTCATTCCTGTGTTCATGTTGTACATTCCTGGTTGGCTGGTTGGAGGGGCACTGTAAGGGGCCAGTCCTATCTCTGACTGCGCTGCTGCTGTAGCCATTGTCCCTGGGTTCTGGGAAGGTCCCATTCCCATTATGCCTGCATTCTGTGCCATCAACCTTGATGTTCGCATGCTCTGGAGAGCCGCCTGGTTTCTCACAGCTGCTATGTCCTGGGGTGAACCTGCAGAGAGAGAAAGGACAACCATCACCCACTGTTCTCCATATTAACATATTAGACATTGCTGAATCTTCCTTGGGAATGACAATCCTGCATATGGAAGGATCTACTGCAATAATAAATCTTCAGAGAAAAGGTCATTACTTTTAATGATTATAACACACAAGTTGTGAACATTTTGCAAAATAGTGAAAAGTACAAAGTCAAAACTGAAAGTCACCCGATTCCCAGCATCCAGAGAAGATTCCCTGCCAACTCTTATTTATATTTAAATAGACACAGAAAATTGAGGTCATACCCCCGTGTTCCGTTTGTTCACGTTTCAGATGCAAGCTATTTCCTTTTCTGGGTATTATGCCACCAAGTCAGTGGGATGCCAACTCTTTGGGCTCTGTTGAGTGTGGCGGTGTATGCCTGTAAGCCTATCAACTTGGAAGATAGGGAGGCAGGAAGATTGTGAGCTCCAGACTGGGCTACGTACTGAAGTCCATGCTGGCTTGAAGAACTAGTGGGATTCTGTCTCAGAAAGGAGGAGGAAGAGGATGAGAAAGAGAAGCCGAAGAGGAAGAATAAATCTGCTCACTGCGCATTCTCTTTGTGGACTTCATTCAGTTCAGTAGAGAACCCATTCAATGACTCTCTATTCAACTTTTTTTTTTCTCTTTTAAACGTGAGTAGGACTTGAGGTAAAAGGTCATTACCACTGCCTTCAAGCTGTTTGACCAATGAGGCATATTTTAGATCCACCCTGTAGCTCTCTGACTCATCACTGGCTAGTGCAAATGGGCAAGTGTCTGCAGCTAGATAAAGAAACCATCCTGTCTCTCCTTCCTTGGCAAAGACCCTCAAGTCTTTCTGTAGCAAAGCCCACCCTTTTGGACTGGTAACCACTCTGTATCTCCCCTCCTCGCCCCCCTCATTCCCTCTATGCTCCCCCACTTACCTTCTCCTTTTTCTCTCCCCTCTGGACTAGGTTGGCTGTCTCGCCATGGAAACAAGACTGCTATTGGGGCCGACAAGCACTAGCTTGCCCTTACAAGTTGTTCAGCTATCAAAATACTCTGTAGCCTTGAGAAAGGAAAGCGATCTGAGTCTCCACTCCACCCCGGGCTGGCTAGAACTTCTCTGTGACCACCAAGAATCAGGGGGCCTAAAAGAGGGCCCTCCAGGGATCCTTTGTTGTTGCTTTCTTTCATTTTGCCACTTGTTAAGTTCATCGGTTATGATCTGAATACCTGGGGAGCAATGCATCGGCCACAGACTTGCACACACTTCACAGTGGGAAGCCGGGGCCAGCAGGCACACTGTGGCCTCACCTTGGAACTGATTGACCTGCTGCACTGGGTATGGATTCCGCTGTTGCTGGAGGTGCTGGCGGGGCAGGTGCGGCTGCTGTAACTGCTGGAAAAGACAAGAGGAGCAGGAGGTGAGACAAGGGGCCCACTCAGTTGGGGACCTGCCAGCTTTGATGAAGCACAGAGGCAAGGGCTGCATAAAATCAACAGTGGGTGTGGGTGGATTTTCACAAAGTGGACCCAGAATCAGACACTTGTTAGAAGCCCCTCCTTTCCAGTCATTCCTCTCCTAGAGCACCCTTAACTTAACTTTGACCCACACAGACTACATCTTGCTGCCATTGCCTTCATTGAAAGGAATTCATACAATTTGTATCCTGTGCCTGGTGTCTTACATTTCCCCTAAGATGGGCGAGGTTCCTTCCTGCCAAGGTATATGCTTCCTTTTCACTACCGACTAGTATTCTATCGTATGGACATACCACAATGTACTCATTCTACTACAGACAGTCATTTTGGGTGTCCTAGTCTGGGACTGTTGCAGTTGTCACTGTTCTGATATGTCTTCTGCTGATATTTACTTGTGCTCGATGCTGGACTTGCTGGCTCATGTACAGAGTAAAGTAATTTTAACTTTGATTTTTCCAACATCAGCCAGAGGACTGCTTTCCTTGGCACTATGGGGATCTGGTTCAAAGGGACAAGCAACTGCTTTTTAATGACCTAAGTAGATGCTGTGAGTACAGAAACATAGGCTCTTCAGGAGCCATGTTAAAAAATAAAAAAGTCTAATCTCATTGCCATGAAGTCACACCACCTGTATAATACATGTCTACAAGTAAAATACTCTGACTTTGCTTCTCTGAAGCAACCATGTGGGATTCCACCTATTCTGGGAGTCCAAGGCCTGCCTTCTAGTCTTTCTTCTTTGACTTGCGTGCCACGAGCATCATTACCAACCTGCTGGGCAGGCAGTTACAATCACTGTAATGTGCCAAGGAGGGAGACACAAGGGCAAGGGGAAAGGGCAGGGAACCAGGCTTTGAGTTCTCCGTGGGCCATCAAGTAGTCACGTGACCTCTGATGCCATTTATACGATTTCCTGCAGCTGCTGAATGTTCACTAAGTACCTTTCATCTGCGAGAGCCCAAAAGAACACGCAACCAGATCCCGGCACTTCACAGTGCTCATTATAAAAACAACACCCTCCGGCTACTTCTTAACATGTGTGTTTACTGCCATTTTCCCTCTCATGTTTGTTCCTAGGCAGGTCTGTAATTTTCTGAATTTCTTTCTTTTCCCCTAAAAGGCCAGCCAGCATTCTGGCATCCAAAGGAAAGAAACAACAACAAAACCCCAAAACAGCTTCTGCCCTGTTCTGCCCAGCCTGTGTGTCTACCATGGGACTCTACAGAAAAAAGAGATCAATCAATGTGTAGAGCATTAGGAACGTAGGCCAGAAACCAAGCAACCCTTTTAGGCAATGAAGCAAGGATGTTATTGGGAATAAGTGGAGCTTTTAAAAGACTTTCCTGGCCTGCCGAGAGATAGCTGAGTCAGGAAAGTCATTAATTGCCCCAGGAGCATGAAGCTCCGGGTTTGAGTCCTACAGCCCAGGTTAAGTGGTGGTGCATGCCTTTAATCCTAGCACTCGGGAGGCAGAGGCAGGTGGATTTCTGAGTTCAAGGCCAGCCTGGTTCTACAGAGTGACTTCCAGGACAGCCAGGCCTACACAGAGAAACCCTGTCTCGAAAAACCAAAATAAATAAATAAATAAATAAATTAAAAAAAAAAAAAGAAAAGAAAGAAAAAAAAGAAAAAGAGAAAAAAGTCAGGTGTGGTATAATCGCAGGGCTGGAGCGGCAGAAGCAAGAATCTCTCTGGACACTCTAACTCCAGGCCAGTGAGACACCCTGTCTTATTAAACAAGGTGGACAGCACCAAAAGAATGCTACCTGTGGCTCATCTATAGCCTCTGTATGCGCACATTCATGCACACTTGTGTGCACGACACAGACATGTTTCTCCCTGTCAAACTTCCTATAGAGCACCCAAGTTTAGCTGCCTCATTTACAGGGATGAATAAGTCTGTGGTAGTGGTGGGCTGGGCATGGCCTGGACCCAGGATTCTCTACTTTCCTTCCCTGCTCTATCTTTTTTCTAAGCTTGTATTCTCAAACCACAGACGTTTCTCCCCACTTCAGTCTTCCCGCCTGTAAGCAATGGGACTTCAGAATCTTGACTGTTTATCTGAGACCTCAAATGGGAAGTTCTGTTCAACCTCTGTGAGTGGATGAGAGGGGACATGCTATGTGCTTGTCGAGAACAAGGCATTAGCCTCAGTTCCCACCTGCTTTTAACCTTTGTGGCTCTGACTGCAGGATCAACTGAGGTCCCGGAGATAGGCAGGATCCTTGAGGCCCCTCAGGAAACACAAGTGTTTGCAACATATTGTTTCTAGAACTGAAAGTGATGGGGCATGTTCAATGCTGCCGAGACTGAGAAAATCACAGAGTCAGCGTGGTGCTGATGTGACAATCAATATTTACTCTCAGAGCTGGGGTGCAGCCCAGAAGCAGAGCACTTGCTTAACATGTGTGAGGCTCTGGGATCCATCCCCGGCACGGCCAATGATAGCAAAGAAAGCTGAGCAGAAAGCTGAGCGAATCCCACCATGAAGGCCTTGAGTCACCTGAAGTCTGAGCATCACACAGGCAGGCAAGACATTACATTGCCATGGACGACACATGGGCTGTAGCTTTTCTACAACAATCCCTAATACTGTGGTGTGTCCTAGGAGCCATTTCCACATACATTTGTACAAAGCATAGTTTTCTAGGGACTTTGACATTCTTTATCTCAAACTTTAACATGGGAAAATTATGCAAACCTAACCTGCTAGATGAAGACTGACTGGTTTCTAAGAAATGCATGCATGTGTGGTGGTGGTGGTGGTGGTGGTGGTGGTGGTGGTGTGTGTGTGTGTGAGGCGTGCGCCAAGGGCACAGGCAACCTCTAGTATTTTCTCACTTTCTATTTTGTTTGAGATAGGGTGTCTGGCTTGCCTCTGTATATGCCAGCTAGCTGGCCTGGTAGCTTCTGAGGGTGCCCTGTGCTCCCCCATCTCATGGTAGGTGTTGCGATTCCTGATGAGCATTACTGCACCTGAGATTAAATGCAGACCTTCATCTCCAGCCTTCCACGATCTACTTATTTATTCAAAATCATATTAAAAGTGAGAAGGATAGACAAGTCCCTACCCTGAGCTGGGTGATTTCAACTTGGCCTCTTATAAATTGTATATACAGTTGCTAGGGCAACTCAGATAGTTTTTTTGTTTCCTCCATGTTTTCTAGGTAGTCCCATCTCATCATGATTCTTGGGGGCTTTCTATCTTGTCTCCTTGTCCAAAGGCATGGACTGGACACACCTCTTCCTGCAATCTTCCATCTCCCTTTCGGCTCCTCAGGGCATGGCTGACCAGGCTGTGGAGTGGCATGAGAGCATACCCCTGGGTGGGCACAGATGCGTTCTGCCTGGCTACTCTGACTCCTTCTGTGTCTCGGTTGCAGCACATGTGTCAGAAATAATCTCTCAGGGCACCAGGCACACCTGAAAATGTCCTGGGCTTGGTGGAGGAGAGATTTACAAAGCCCAAAGCCCCTTAGCAGTTCCATTTATCACTACCGGAGAGATATTAGCACAGCTCCTTGTCACACGCCTTATGCAGGGTGAGAGGGATGGAGGTTTGTTTGTACATTAGCTGCCAGGTGGCTGACTGACCTTGGTAAGAAGGGAGATAATTACACGGCTGCTCAGGAGCATAAGCAAGGTACACTCGGCAGTACACGTTTTCTCTTTGGAGGGTGACTGGTATTATTCGTAACTGTTGTTCTGAGTGGGTGTGCCTATAGCCTACTCAGTACTTTGAAGAGGAAATTCCAAAATTCTAATTCTATTAGGAACAAGGTATGAGCAAGAGTCAAAGCTTTGCTGGGCTTTTCAGCCCACCTGTGATACAAGGCCTGTCTGCTGAGTGGGATGCCCACCAGTGATACAGGGCCAGGATGCCCTATGCAGTCCCCACAGGGGCCATCAGAGGACAGATCTAGGCACTTCCTTGGGATAATACTAAAGTAGGCACCAACATCTAAAAACGGAGCAAATCAAAGGCAAGAGGGGTGGTCTGCAGGGAAGGCTTTCTTCCAGAGCCGGAGGGTAATATGGCTGGGGCGGATGAGTATGCTTAGGGTAAAAGTGTGATGGTGCTAGGCCTTCCTTTGACTCACAGATTTGTAGGAAAAGGTGTCAGGAACCTTCTCCAGTTATATTCTCTCGGTGACCCATGTTCAAGTTCCCTGATAGTTCTGTGTACCTTACTGTGTCCCTTTGTCTTAGTTAGGGTTGCATTGCTGTGAGGAGATACCATGACCACAGCAACTCTTATAAAAGCAAATATTTAATTGGGGCTGACTTCCAGTGCAGAGGGTTAGTCATTATCATCATGGCTGGAAGCATGGTGGCATGCAGGCAGACATGGTGCTGGAGAGGAGCTGAGAGTTCTACATCTTGATCCAAAGACAGCAGGATACTATGTACCATACTAGGCATAACTTGAGCATAGGTGACTCAAAGCTTGCCCCCACAGTAATACACTTCTTCTAACCAGGCCACACCGACTTCAACAAGGCCACACCTCCTAATAGTGCCATTCCCTATAGCTAAGAATTCAAACACAGGAATCTATGGGGGCCATTCCTATTCAAACCACCACATCAATCTAACATTTACAACCAATTCTGTTGAATTCTCTAGTCTTTCCTTCTGATTTTTTTTCTTCTTCTATGTCCTATGAAGGGCAGGTCTATGAGCATCTTGACAGGGACAATGGTGACTTTCTCACCAATAAGAGGTGCCAAATAAGTGCTTACTGAATTGATGGCATAAACCTTGGGGCATGTTACCTACCTGCTCAGCTAGGATTTGCTGTTGCTGCTGCTGCTGCTGCTGCTGCTGCTGCTGCTGCTGCTGCTGCTGTTGCTGCTGCTGCCTCTGCTCCCGAAGGAACTGTTGCTTCTGATGCTCCATCAGCTGGGCTCGTTGGTCCATTAGCATCTGCTTCATGATGGCTGCCTGTGGCTGGCTGCCTAGAAATCCAAGACCTCCAGGACTGGCTCCGGAGACCATGCTACCTGACCCTGGGGGCACAGAGTTCTGCATAGGGCCCGTGGTCCGAGGAATACCAACTGTATGCTGTTCCTAGAGGGACCAAAAGAAAGCAATTTAGAAATTCTGCTGGAACACTTCCTGACATTTCAGGGGAACTTCTGGGGAGAGGAATGGGGCAGAGACCTTAGCTTGGGGATTCCATGGGTCCAGAGTGGTGCTGGTTTCACTTCCAGAAAACCATCTTGTGGCTCACCATAAGTCTCAAAGGCAACGCCACCCTTACCTTTCTTCATAGTCCTAGCACTTACTGTCTGCTTTGCTAAAATGGGCATCTTAGTAAATAGGAGAGACATTCACGGAAGCCATATACTGCCGCAGTGTGTTAACAAACAGACCCAATGCTTGATGTTAGTCCAACTAATCAAAACACTTGCTTTTGTGTGTGTGTGTGTGTGTGTGTGTATGTGTTACTTTATTTTGTGTGTCAAAATTTTAATCCTGTCAGGCAGAGGTTGGATAGTAGGAACTGAAACTATTTTATTTTGACCAAAGCTATATAATATCAAGAGAGAGACTTCTTGGGAAGAGCAAGGGGGTCAGTCGGAGGAGGAAGGGCACAAGAAGGTAACAGTAAGGAAACATGATCAAAGTGAGTTATATGTATGAAATGAGAAATAGCACATTCTTAAAAGCTATGTAATCTCCTAATCTCTTTAAAAATAGAATTGCATCTCATTCGTCTGGGATAATTTCAGCACTAGGGACTGGATTGGGACTCTTGGTTCTGTAATTATTTGTCAGAGAGTTGACAGCAACTATAAGGACTGTCCCCCAGGGAATAGAGGTAATGTGTTAAATAGCTGATCCCACAGAGCACAAGGGATATCTAGGAGAACGCCCTCATAAGGGATGCCTATGCAGCTGGACAGTGGAGGCAGCCAGGGAAAATGCTAATGGGCACAGAAGGTACGTAGACACAAAAGTATGTTTCTAGACACTCCTAGCTACAAAGTGGCAATGGCAAATGCTGTCTGAATGTCCTGTGGAAGTAGTCCTTCCTTCTGATTCACTGGTATCAAGCAATTAACCTGAGCACAAAGGCATGGACTTAAATGGCACTCCCATGAGGACAGGAACAGCCGTACCGTGAGGCATCCTCATGAGGCCTAACAAGAAGAATCAATACAATAAAATATCTGCTATTATTTTAAATTATAATCCAAGCTGAAATTTTAATATAGCCTCCCCTGAGTGGCTACTGTTTTGATGTAGATGTGGTTGATTGCGCAGGCAATTTTCTCTCAAAATACAGAAATAAGATTCTGTCTGCCTCTTCTGGGGCCAGTTTGGGATCTATTCCCCCATAGATCCCAAGGGGATCTAAGCCCCCTAGGCTTGTTGGCCTCCAGCTTCTCTCTTTCCCTGGTGCTGACCCAGGCTGGCAGTCCTTTCCGGTGAAGTTCAACCTAATGCTATATTCCCTACTCACTCCACCTCCCTGCACAAACAAAACTGGATAAGCAAAACAAAGCATATCGCTTCTATCGACCCAGAAACAATAACTGAGGGAGATATGCTTAGTTTGTGAAGTTGTTCAGATCTTAGGATGGTCCCTAAGAGAACCAGGGTGCTGATGCTGAGTCTACTTCAGTATTATTTCCACGTACTCTGGCCTTCCCTGAACTTAAGTCTGCAGTGCCAAACACACGTATCACAACAGCCTGTAGTCTAAATATGAGTCATGTTTTCTTTTGGAGTAAGTGCTGGCTAAATTGTGTGTGTGTGTGTGTGTGTGTGTGTGTGTGTGTGTGTGTGTGATTGCTCCTATGTGCAGCTGCCTACAGAGGTCAGAAGAGGGCATTGAATCCCTTGGAGGTGGAGTTCCAGGCAGTTGTGAGCCTCTTGGCACGGGGGCTGGGAACTGAACTCTGGTCGAGAAGGGCAGTTTGCAATCTTAACTGCGGAGCCATCTCCATAGTCCACAATAAAGGCCTTTATTTATGCACATTCTCTGCAATCAGGTGGAGAGCTATGAAATATTTTTAGTGTTAACAAAGGACCATGGCTGCAGGTATCTAGGTACACAAGAGACTTCCCTTATTGTCTCCTTCTGCTTGCTACCAGTTTCTAAGCCCCTCCTTCCTACAGGATCAAGCTGGTTCTTGCCTCCTTGAGAGACAAATGGCTGATCAACTTAACACTTCACGCTAGGGCTAGCATACCAGCAGGACAGATAATAGTTCTTCTCCTATGCATTTCAGTTTGTTTAATATATCCGAGTTTTGATGAAGAGAAATTTGAAGTGAAAATGAGATCTGAGGAGACAACACTTTCTTTAGTTTGTTTTTGAAAGGGCTGTTCTTTCTGGCCTTGTTTCTCTCCATGCACTTTGAGATTTTATTGCCCATGTGACCCTCTGCATAGCTGAGAAATGTAGCCAGGAGCAAAGGGCTGATTCATAGCCTTCTTTCCCCTGGGAAAAGAAAAGAGGCAAAAGAGGTGACTATGTTCATACACCTAGTCGCATTTTGTCCCCGTGGACACAGTCAAGCCATTACCTCTGGGATTACTTTCATTCCTCAAATGGTCCTGTCCCCAAAGTTGTTAAGGTTCTCAATGCAGGCTACAGGACCCAATATGGCTACAATGTTGCCTTCCAAATACAGCATCTTCAGGGGCTTCCGGCAAGTGCACAGGTGTGTCCCAAAGTGTGAAAGCACACAATGACTGGCTTTACAAATGAAGCTGGTGCAGGCGGCTGTTTATGTCACAGGGTGTCTTTTAACCTCAAATCTAAGAGAGCTTAATGAGAATAGTCTGTCAAATTCTAGGATTCCAAGTCCCTGCTCTTGTTTCTATGGAGGATACACACTGGGCTGTGCAATTAGAGAAAACCAGGGTGAGCTTTCGTCATGCGACATGTAATGCCTCGGAGCCAAATGATGCAGTATTTTTAGTTTTAATTACGGGTTTGTTCTCCACTCCTAGCCCAGCGACCTCCCCTTGCTTTCCACTCAGAATCTTAATACATTCTCCTCTCCTTGAGTCCAATTTGCTACGCAGATCTTCCAGGCTCTCCAAACACTCTCACTTTTCAGTAAAATAAGGGGAGGAAAAAAGGAGATCAAAACCAAAGAACCTGTCTTACACGTTCACCTTCCGCTCCAGGGACAAGAGCTTAACAATTTTCTAACGGCTAGAGCGAGGTAGGAGGGTGTAAACAACACTCTAGGCCCCCCAAAGAGGCAGTTTCTGACTTCAAAAATCAGAGGCGATAAAAATATCTTCCGAGAACAGCCAGCTGTTTATTTATAAACCCATTTGTGGGGAAACTTGCTTTCTCTGAAGGGATTTTTCCCCCCCAAGAACATGCAGCATTTGGGTGATAGGGGACAGAAAAGCGGCGGGTATGGAAGATCATTGGTTCCTGGGAGGGACAGGATGCGACATCCTGTGTACTTGGATACAGCAGACCCTGGGCTTCATCCTTTTCTAGGTGGCCCCGAGGGGACCCTCTTGAGCAGCTGTTGTTCTGCCGGTAGCCCAGCAGAGGGTGGTGTGAGCCCGGGACCGCACACCAGGTCTCGCGCTGAGTTCCCCCCTCCGCCTCCCCCCCCCCCCCCCCAATCGCAGATGGCTTAATCAGGGCTGGGTCCCCCGCCCCGCCCGGGCCGCCGTTGCGGACGTGGAGCCAGGCAGTCAAGTGTTCCTGCGTACAGCAGGTAGCCTGGCAACTGCGAGCATAATACGGAGCAGATGGTGTTCGCACGGCGTGATGGACATCACACACGACAGCCTGAGACAATCCAGGAATTCCCTGGTGGCTCGAGGCCCTCTTTGCACAAAATGAGTTCTCTCACCATGGCTGTGCATCTTAAGGGGTGGAGGTCTCTCCCTTCCCCACGCCTTGACACCGAACTGGTTTCTTATTACCGACTTTTCTCCAGCCAGAGGGAAGAGGGACTTGGCGGGGTGGGGTGAGGGGTAGGAAGAGGACATGGAAGGAAACCGAAGGATGGGGAGTCGGAAGAGATGCAGGGGGGCAGTGGCGGCCAGACCCAGGGGCACCTCGCTGTTGGAGGGAACAGGGTTCCTCTAGCCAGAGAGGCACAAAACCTGTGTAGGGAGAAGGGACCTCTGCACACACTGCAACCGCGTGGCATACCAGTCGCCCAAATGAAATTTAGGGTTTTCGTTAAAAAGTCCCCTGGGGCGTAATTTAGCCTCTTCAGCTCCAGCCCTATCTGCTTACAAGTCATCAGGGGGCTCGGGCAAAGCGCGCAGGAGTGGGGCCAGGAGCAGCATGCAGGCTGGCCAGAGAGCGCCTCACTGCTTGGTGATCCTAACAAAGACCAGGAGCTCATGAGCAGGACGGGTGCCCTGGGGCCCCTAAGAAACAGCCTGACGCTCAGGGCATGGGCATATTGCCCAGTGCCACCACTCCACGTGTTCCTGTAGCCTGGAGAATACCAGAAGAAAGGACATGTATGCAGAGCTATTGTGGGTAAGAAGGAGTTGGAATAGATCAATAAGCAAATGGAAAGGATACCTAGAAAACAAATCCGTCACACACACACACACACACACACGCACGCGCACACACACACACACACACACTTAACTGGGTCAAGTAATAGGAAAAAAAATCCAACCAATCTCAGGCCAAATGAATTTTTGACTAAATTCTAAGTATCAAAAGACTTCATATCCAGTATTTAGAGGCTGTCTACAAAGGCAAGTTTTAAGTTTCAGAGGGTTAGGGTCTATGGAAGGTGACAGCTCAGGTCACACCTGCTCAGCAAGAGTTTAGTGCTTTCATGTCCGTGAGCAGCAGGCCAGAGGAATCCATCACCTAAAGGACCCCTGTTGTGACTCCCAGAGGCACGAGCAGGCCATCTTGTCTCCATCCAGAGTCTCTTGAAAATGTGACAATCACGTTTAAAAGTGGTCAGTGACAACGAAAACTTTGGAGATGAAATAGGCTAAGAAGATGTACCCCCCCCCCCCATAAGAGCAATCTGTGTACAGCAATGGCCAACAGTACAGCTTCTCAAAACGTGGTCCAGGCTCAACTTTCAGTAGCATTCCCTGGGAGCATGGCAAAAACGCAGATTCTCTGGCTCTACCAGGCCTACCAAATCAGACCAAGTTCTCCAGGTGACGGGATATCCTGTAGTAGTCTGGGAATTACTGGAGCGAGTAATCCTGGCTGATTGCAGCCTGGCCCTGATTTGATTGCAAACTTGCATTTTCAAAATCAAGCCTGGGTGCAGGCTTGCTCTGGCTTTAGTGTGAAATCATTAGGATTAAAACTCCTTCTCCCTGCTCAGGGCTGCTAGGCTCAGTGACATTTGTCATGAAGACCTGAGAATTCTCAAGGAAACCAGGGACCATAACTCTTTCTAGAAGAATGGTATTTCAGTTGCAACTGATCTCTGGATGCTGAAAGGTAGCCAAGACCAAGGGATGGTGGAGGAGGGGAGTGGGAGTTGGGGGGTTCCTTGCTAAGGGAGAGCACCAGGCATGCCCTGAATTCCCCTAGGGTAGCATGATAGAAAGCTATGGTTTGATCAATATTCCCTCTGGTTGGAAAGGTTTCTTTAAATAAAGAGGAGACCACAGGGCCACACTAGAAGATAACAGACTTGCATGAGGAACTCGGCATAGGCAAAGGCTCTGCTAGGTGCCTTTACCTATGTAATCAAACTCATTCCGCTGATTAGAAAGCACAAGTCTCTGAGAGATTAGGGAACTTGTCTGATTGTCCCACAGCTGGTGGCGGCATCTTTGGGATTTGAACCTTTCTACCAAAACAGACATCTGGTCTCAATGAGCAGACCGCCAACACCCTGGAAAAAAGAGTAAGAGACGGGAGTGGGGGAAGAATGGGCATAAAGTAAAAAGGTAGAAACTGCTAGAATTGGGAAAAAATCAAAGAATGAAACTAAATGTGAGCAACAACAAAAACGGACTTTTTTTTTTATTGTTTTCTGAGACTCTAAATCAGGATGTCTCTGTGTTATCAACTTCTGACATTTTTTTAGAGGGCAGGAGACTAGGCTATTCAACCGTAAGAGGAAAGATGAAGCAAAGTAAATTAAAATCGGAGTTCCTTCTGAAGTCTACCAAGTATCAGGGCATAAGCACAGCCTGCAGATGGTGGCAATCCTATACACATTTCCTTTTTTAACGAGTTTTTTTCCCACTGTGGGGTTGGAAAGTAGCTTACAATAAACTCTCACCAGAGCCCCAACAGTCATCCCAAACCCCTCTGCTTCATAAGATGATTTGAGAAGGTGGCATTGAAAAGTTTGTTTTCAGCTGAGTGCACTGGCACATGCTTATAACAGTAGTACTTAGGAGACAGAGACAGTTGAGGGCTAGCCTAGACTACAAAGTAAGCCCCTCCTATTGTTTGTGTGATGATATCCCCCAAATAGTTGAGGTTTAAGGCTGTGACTAACCATTTAGGAAGTGTTTCACTCAAATAGTAGTAACTAAAGGCCAGTTCCACCACCAAGAAGCTCTTTTTCTTATGGGGACCCAAGGACCCGACTAGGAACTCAGCTCCTCTATGGGACCACGATTGAGACACTCTGATGGCATAAAAAGCATCTTCAGGTTATTACTGTTTTGTTTTTTTTTAAAGATTTATTTATTTATTTTATGTATATGACACCATTGCTCTCTTCAGACACACCAGAAGAGGGCATCAGATCCCATTACAGATGGTTGTGAGCCACCATGTGGTTGCTGGGATTTGAACTCAGGCCCTCTGAAAGAGCAGTCAGTGCTCTTAACTGCTAAGCCATCTCTCCAGCCCCCAGGTTATTACTGTTATTGCTGGAGCGCTCTCTCTCTCTCTCTCTCTCTCTCTCTCTCTCCCTCCCTCCCTCCCTCCCTCCACAGACACACACACACACACACACACACACACACACACACACACACACACAGACATATACCTACAGAGAAACAGAGAGAGACAGAGAGAGACAAAAAAAGGCGGAGACAAAGGTTGCTGTAGCCTGTCTCACTCTTTTGTGCTCTACATTATTCTTTGAGCTGGGTTTCTCACTGAGCCTCGTGGGTTTGGCAGACAAGCTGAGCAGCAAGGCCCTCCCGTCTCTGCCTCTCCAAACCTGAGATTACAAGCTCTTTGTAACCTGGGTGCTGAGGATGGAACTTGGGTTCTCAGGCTTGCTTTGCAAGCATTTTATCCATCGAGTCATCTCCCAAGCTCCTGCAAAAGCTTCCTGATTATGGGGTACATATTAACAACTATTTACATAGCATTTACATTTTCTAAGGTATTGCAAGAGGTCTAGAGAAGATTCAGTGTATACGGGAGGTTTGTGTAGGTCATAGGTATATCTCATGATAACGCAGATCAAAGACGCATCTTTGATGTGTTGGGATGCTTGCCCTAGACCCAGTCCCCCAGATTCTGAGGGATGGCTGTATTGAAAGTACACATGCTGGGCTAGAGCGTTAGCTCAGTTCCTAAGAGTGAGTACCACTCTTGTAGAGGACCCACACCCATACCAGGCAGCTCACAGCCACTAGTAACGCCAGACACATGATCCAGCGTGGCCACCACAGGCACCTGACACATGACAGATGTGCACTTAAATATGTGACTAAAACCAAAATCTTTAAAATAGGCATGTTGTTGGCTTTCCTGCTCTCACCCACTCAATCACAGAAGTTTTAAGAGCAGTGCAGGAAAGTAGGGGGAAAGGGAGGCAACACTTGTTTATAGCACTCCAAGATAACCATTGGGTTTTTTTTTTGTTGTTTTTTTCTCTTCTCTCTCCCGCTCCACCTGCTCCAAGCTTGCTTGCTGTAGCTGTCTTCAGACACCCCAGAAAGGGGCATCAGATCTCATTATGGATGTTTGTGAGCCACCATGTGGTTGCTGGGATTTGAACTCAGGACCTTCAGAAGAGCAGTCAGTGCTCTTAACCGCTGAGCCATCTCTCCAGCCCCAAAGATAACCATTGTTCATCTTATAATTGCAATCACACACATGCCTCCTTTCCTTAGCATGCAGAAATGGGAAAACAAAAAGTTCCAACTTTCCAAATGCTTAAATACAAGTTACAATTTACTGGCAGTTTATCTTAGTGGCTCATTCCTGGCAGTGTATTTTGTTCCTTGAGGACAGAGGTTTGTGTGTTTTGCCCCTAGCATCCAGCAGAGTTAGAAGCACAGTTGCGACAAGCCACATGTTTGTGAAATTCAGCTAACTAGGCACCATGAATTCTAGCCTAGGTCAATCCGGGCTGTGGGGGAAAGATGGCTGTACCAACAGACTGCCTCTGCGAGGGCTGGTGGGGCCCTCCGTGAGTATCAAGGAGAGAGTTAACTTTGGCAGTACTCTTGAGAGAGCAACCAAGGGAAAGGTCAGGGTTTCCAGGACTTTTTTGGGCATAAAAATACAACAAAAGATACCAGTTTTTCTTATCGGTGCTTGGGCCAAAGTCACAATCCCACCCAGCAGGAGAAAAACAACTTCGAGAGCTGCGCTTTTCCTCTGCCTCTGATGTAAATTATAGACTTCCGCCCATCCTTTTGTTTAATTCCACCACCAAAGCAACGCTAAATTGGTTAAAAGTTCATTAGTGCGCAACAATAGCGCCTCAATTAAATAAATTATGGCATATCTATACCATGAATGTGAGGCAGTCAATAAAAATCATGCCTTCTTGAATGGTCTAATCACACGAAGGGAAGCTTACTATGTGCAGCTGATGAAGAAAAAATAAAACATCTCTGACACACTAGTCACAGGAAATATTATACACACACATTATATATAATATATAGCATATATATTATATATAGTATATAATATAATTATATATTATATATATTATTATATATAATTATATATTATATATAATATATAATATTGGAGACAGGTTTCATTGTGTAGGCCTGGCTGGCCTGGAACTCACTATGTAGACCAGGCTGGCTCCAAGCTCACAGAGATCTTCTTGCCTCTGCCTCCTGAGCTGTGATTAAAGATGAGCTTCACCAGTTTCAGTTCTAGTTTTTGTACTTTAATATTTTTCTATTATGAATGCATGGTAGGTGTTTGTGAGGCAAGGCATGCAAATGAAGCCCAGAAAATAATTTTCAGGGGTGAGTTCTCTCCTACCACCACTCAGGCCCTGGGGACAATTCAGGTTGTTAGGGTTGGCAGCACTGGCTTGCTGAGCACGGATGTACTAGACTTTTTCATACATGGTACTTTTTCATTGTTTGTGTTTTTGTTTTGGGACAAGATCCCATGTAGCCTAGGTTGGCCTCAAGCCTGCTGTGTAGCCTAGGATCATCCTCCGGCCTCCACCTCCCAAGTACTAAGATCACAGACATGTGTCTCCATGACCACTTAAGGAGTCTAAGAGTGAGTTTAAACTGACAAGGGACAGAACATAGATCATGAAGGGCTCAGGACACATCTGGTGTGTGGCTACTTCCCTCAGAGTCTGTTTTCTAGTCTACTCTATGCAATAGAAAGTGTTCAAGGCCTAGAACTATGAGCACTGGGTTTGCTCATCACAGGTACCACATCCATCTTGGCTTTCGCTGCTTCAGTGGAAAGCCCTTGAGTACAGCCAGGAAAGTCTTGGAGTACAGTGAAAACCTTCTAAATCCCATCTCGCCTTCAGTGGAACTAATCTGCTCTCTGTGGCTGGAACCACAGAGATGTGGCTAAGGCTGCATGGTGGTGCATGCTTAAAATCCTAGAGCCCTGGGGAGTCTGAGGGTCTCTAAGAGCTCCAGGCTGTATCAGTGTCCTTTTCTGTTGCTAAAACACAATACCTGACAGAAACAACTTAAGGAAGGAAGGAAGGAAGCAAGGAAGAAAGGAAGGAAAGAAGGAGTCCTAATTACTCTACAACTATCACGAGAAAACAATCTGATCAAGGCAACTTTCAAGAGAAACGTTTAACTGGAGCCTTACTTACAGTTTAAGCCAGCTCATTACAGCAGGAAGCAAACAGGCAGGGAGCTGGAGCAGTAGCTTAGAGTTTTACATCCTGATCCACACGCAGAGGGCAAAGCCTGCGCACTTGGTGGGGGTGAGGGGACAGGGAGGGCTTGGGCTTTGAAACCTCAAAGCCCACTCCTAGTGACACACTCCTTCTATAAAGCCACACCTCCTGATCCTTCCCAAAGGGTTCCACTTCCCTGGTGACTACGCATTCAAATATGTGAGCCCGCCGGGGGCCATCCTCATTCAAACCACCAGGAAAGGGTTTATTCTGCTCATAGTCTGAGGGTACAGCCCTTCACGGTGGGGAAGTCATTGCAGATGGAGCATGAGGCAGCTGGACCTGCCACATCCATAGTGGGCAGGCAGAGATATAAACACTGGTGCTCATCTTGCCCTCCCCCTCTTTTTTTTTTTACAAAGTCAGGGATCCCAGTCCAAATTCAGGGTGCGTTTTCCATATCAACTAACACAATCAAAAACGCCCACTCAGATGTTTTCGGAAGTTTGCCTCCTTAGTAATTCTAAAGTGGGTCAAATTGGCAACATAACTATCTCACAGGCCAACCTGGGGTCCACAAGTCTTTTTTGTGGGCTGTAAGACCTGTTGAGATGGCAGCAGAGATTTTGCTGCCATCCAAGAGGCTGCCCTGGGGCATCAGACTACACAGACTGGAAATGGCTTGTCAGGTGTTGTTAGTGTCTCCACCCATCGGACTTCTACTTCCTTTCTTTGACTTACAAACTGAGGGTAGAATGGTCTCAGCTGTTGTCTACAACTAGGATACTTTTTCCTTGGACTTTCTCCCTTAGTCCAGAGCTTCCTCTCCCTGCCTCCAGTCTTCTGAGGAAGTTCTCAAAGCCAAGGTTGCGTAACCGATACACAAGCCTATCTTGTGTTATACTGGGAGACTGGCCAGTGTTTCCATTTATAGACAAGAGCACTGCTGTGCTGCCAAATGGAGCGCGGTGCTATACAACTAAGAAAGGAAAGAGCAGGAACTCAGGGCTTACAGGGAACCCTTGAACCTCCTCTGCTAGCCTGGGGACAGTGGCTGAGGAGACTCAGCTCTAACCATCTGAGAGGAGAGTCTTCCAAAAAGCTACCCATTTCCATCCCCGCCAAACACTGCCACAGGAGAGTCAGGGCAGCCTGCTCTGCTGGCCTCGTGACAGCTGGGCCCATCTGTAGGCAAACCACATGAGTAGGTGAGGCTGAGGAGGCAGCTGTTGTAGACCACTGCCATTTGGGTAAGACACGGTGGTTGCCCTCTTGAACTCAGCAGCTGGGACTACCAGAAGGAAACACGCCTGAGATTGGGCCTGTTAGCATTCCATCATGCAGTGGGTGGGACTGACAAGGCCCCGACCCTCCTTGAAGATACATTATGTTACTGGGAAGGGGAGAGACAATCGCTTCAATAGTGTAGCTGCTCATAAGTGGCCCATGTTCCTTAAACAACCTCTCACCCCTGCTCCTGTAAGTTCCCTTAGTTACACTCATTGGTTCACCAAACAAGTCTTGAGTGGAAGTGTTTCTTTGGTTTGTGGCTAGTGACCTGTCATGGGGCAAATAGATACTTACTTGCCACTCTCGGACAAGTTTGGGGCAAGGGCACCCTCCTAGCATCTGTAAGAGCATCATCTAGCTGGACAGGGCAGTGGGTGGGACTTGAGGAGGGTAGAGCTTGGAATCTGCACTTGGTCTTTCACACACACACATTTTGGCCTAGAAAGTGCTTCTTAGAGGATGCTCAAGGGTGGGGGGCTAGGGTCAGGTGGAGCTGGGGGTGGCAGGTTGCATGTGGGCCTTACACATGCAAAACCCTTAGAATATTTGTTTACACATATTCCATATATGTGGGTTGACAATAGGGACATTTTGGTGAAACTGAAAGATAAGATCTATTTTGTGTTCTACACTTTGTGTGCTCTGCAATATTCTTCTGCGTGTGATTGTGTGTGTGCCACTGCAAGTGTGTACATGCAGGCTAAGGACAATCTTGGGTGTTGTTCCTCAGGAGCTGTTCAATTTGTTTTTTTGAAGTAAGGTGTCTCCTCCAACTTCAGCTTGCCAATTTAGACAAGGCTGGCTGGCCCTCAAACTCCAGGGATTGGCTAGTCTCTGTCTGTCTCCCCAGTGCTGGGATTCTAAGTACATACCACAAACCCTGACCTATTTATTTATTTATTAGTTTGTGTGTGCATGCATACATGGTATGTGGGCCTCTATTTGCATGCACACAAAGGTACATGTACCTACACACATGGTGTGTGTGTAGGTCAGTGGACAATTTTGTTGGGTTGGCGTTCTATTTCCAATTTTTATACAGGTTCTAGGCATCAAACACAGGTTGTTTGGTCTGTTGTGGCCAATCACCTGCTGGTCCACTCCCAGCATTGTTTATGTGGCTTCTAGTGTGCAGCATCTGCCCAGCCTTTTAAGAATATTAGTTGAGTTCTGGGATTGAACTCAGGTCCTTGTGCATGCAAGGCAAGCACTTTGCCCACTGGGCCATGTCTCCAGCTCTCAACTAATATTCTTTCTACATGCCCTGCATATGAGAGCGAGGGGGGGGATATTTTTCTCTTGCTCTTTATTAGCCCTAATAACATTTTAAATTCATTTTATAAATATTTATATGGTGGATCTAAAGAATAAAAGTGGCTTAGGTATTTTCTTAGCCATGAGACTTGGGTACAAAATGGGATAAATAAGCAGTTTGAGAAGAAATGTTGATCTCAATCAGTTTCCTACTGAGCTCCTGCTGGTGAGGGAGAAACAGCCTGGGTGGATGTGCAGGACACTGGACTCAAGGGCTAGCTGGTTTGGTACAAGACTCTGTTCCTACTTGACAGGAGGTTCAAAGGATAAAAGGGGATTTGACTAGGAGTCTAGATGGAATTGTAGGTTTCTATTTGAGTGGAGGAAAAGAGAAGGAACCACCACTGGAAGGCAAAGGGTGAGCTGCCTGCCTGGGTGTGGGGGAACCCATCCTTGCCAGTGTATTGGGGAGAATAACTAGCAAGAGACGGGCCCAGGCCCAGGCAAGACATCGGATGTGACCGGGGGACAACCGGAGCTGGAATAGGCTCTCAGATGATAAATGCATCATTCTAATGCAGGTATCAGAGCAGAGATTAGACTGGGGCTATATGAGGAGGAAAATGGGGGGAAGGATGGGGAGGTAACCCTGGGGTAAGCCAGTGAAGTGAATCTGGTTTCTTACTGAGGATGGAGTCAAGCCACTTAGTAGGTATTATCCAGTAAAGCTCTGCAGCCTCTGCATCACATACAAAGGCCACTTTCTGGTCCACTGAATCACATCTCATACTCACTTCTTATCTGTTATTTTCCCATTGCTTGAGCCCATGTGATTACTAGAGATCTGGTAGAGATTGTAAACCTTGCTTTCAAATCAAGTGTAGACCGAGGGTGGTGCATGCCTGCAATCCTGGAACTCAGAGAGCTGAGGCAGGAGGATCATCGGTTTGAGCCCAGTCTGTGTTATATACTGAGGCCCTGTTTCAAAATTAAACAAATAAAACAAAAAGGTAGATAAGATAAATTCCAGCGTGCCATATGCTTCACAGTCTTTAAAAAACTCATTGCATGGGCTGGGGAAATAGCGCAAGGGCCAAAGCATTTGCTGGGTAAGCATGAAGCCTAGAGTTAGACTCCTCAGCATCATAGAAATGCTGGGTAGGTGTGGTGGTCCATCTATAATTCTAGCAACAAGAAGGTGAAGATGGGATCCCAGAGCAAGCTGGCCAGCCATTTTGCTGACTAGCTGGCCGGTCAGATTGTCAAGCTCTGGGTTTACTTGAGAGATCCCACCTCATTGAAAAAATGTGAAAAATGTGGCAAGTGTCAAGACAGTAATTAACATGGTCTCCACTGTGGATCATCAGACCATCCACAGACTTCACAGGCTTGGCCATCAATCTCCATAACGAACAGAAGCACACCATAGCAGGCTCTTCACACTCCCATCTCAGAACAGAAGGGTAGGAAGTCAGAGCCACCTGCCATGCTCCAGCCAGTGCTTATAGCATAACAGGGTCTTGGCAGACACATCTGGATCTGGCTGGATGTTGTTGTGTAAAGATGTTTAATAAAATCTTGTTCAAGGACATTTTAAAAATGTGGAAAGTGATCAAGGAAGACACTCCATGTCAACTGTGGGCCTTGATAAGCACACACACAGTAGTGTATGTGGACCTTTACACACACACACACGCACAGCACACACACACATGCACAGCACACACACACACACACGCACAGCACACACACACGCACACACACAGCACACACACATGCACAGCACACACACACGCACACAGCACACACACACCACACACACACACGCACGCACACACGCACACACACAGCACACACACATGCACAGCACACACACACACACGCACACAGCACACACACACCACACACACACGCACGCACACACACACATGCACAGCACACACACACACACACCCGCACACACGCACACATACACGAGATAAGAATGTAACTCACGTAAGTATAAGCTTAGTATACCATGTTTAATATTGTGTGCTGTGGCTTTAAAATATCTAGCATAAGCGGGTATGTGTCCTGTCTATTGTCAAAGTTCTAATAATATTTTCTGAGGATGAAAGCAAGTCAGAAAACAACAGGAAATAAGATCAAAACTACTTTGAGAGAAGGGTGGCTTTTAAATTTGTGCTTCTTTTACTTGGCTCCCCAACTTCCTCTTCCTGCTAAATACTTAGTCAGTGTCTAGGAGAGCCTGGCAAGGCAGAGTGAAAGTTTGGGGTACCCAATTTGGGTTTTAATAAGCCATCTTCATAACAAACACAGTAACTATTTGCTAGGTGTAAGTTCATGCTTGGACAGAAACAGAAAAGTCCTTGGATCTTATTGCTGTAACTTGTTTGTTACAGAAATACTGTGTTAAATAAAAAAAATAATGCTTAAGTTAGCACATGGTGTGCGATATTTTCTTACGGGACATTGTTGCCCTTTCCACAAATTTTTAAAACCAAATTCAAGATGGTGGTTAAAAAATACTTGAGCAAAATAGTAAATTTGAACGCAGCCACTCAGATCATTGACAATTCCTAATTGAAGTTAGGAAACTGCAGGAGACTCTAGGTAAAAGCTTGTTTTGTATTTTAACTTGGAGGCTTGGTGTCTTCTGTTGAACACAGGAAATACCTTCCCTTTGAAAAAATCTTCCCTTTCTTCAGATGACAGTGGCGTGAAGCTGACTGCCATTCCTAACACTGAACTGTCCCGAGCCTATGGATGGATGCAGCACCTGGCCTGCCTGTCTCCCACTCTGAGGGGAGGAGCTACAAATCTTTCTCAGGTTCCCAGGGCCCCTGCCTTCTCTCTTTCCCACAGTGGCCTCAGTAGGAGCGAAATTCCTCAGATGCTTGACACCAGTCAATTTGTTTTCCTCCCCCTCCCCCCTTCTCTGCCTCCTTTTCTAATATGGCCTAGTCTGTCTGTGCCTCTCAAGGTAGCCAGGGGCCAGCAGCTCTAGCCTCTCCTAGTCTGAATGAGCCTCCTCTATGTTTGCCATCAAATGTATGGGGGAATAGAACTTAAACATGATTTTGTTTCTTTCCCCTCTTTGAGGCACTATCTTGCTACATAGCCCCGGCACATCTCGAACTTGTGATTCTTTGGGATTACAGCCTGTGCCACAGCGTCTGGTTTAAACTACTTTTCAAGATTCCTGAGGAGTGAAGGAAGCAAGCAAGTGGGAAAGCAAAACCCAAAGGGACTAATAAAGTCATGCCAGTGTGTACCAGTGAGGCCATGCCACGTGTAGCACCAAGCCAAGCCACGTGTACCAGCGAGGCCATCTCACGGGTACCACTGAGGAAAACAACTCAGGGTAGAGGAATGGAGATATAGGAGACGGGCCCAAGGCACAAGGGAATTGTTTTCCACGTTGGTATAGGATTTTCCCCTCCAAGCAACTGCCTGTCTTCACTTTAGAGATGGATATGTTTGAAAATCTCGTAAGAGGGCTGGACTTACGGGTTTAGATGTACAGTGATTACCTAGCAAAGGCCTGTAATTTATTTGCAACAATGCCCCTCCCCCCCAATTTGTAGGTAATATTTATTCCTTTTGGACATTATCAGCCTTATGCCTGATACTTTTTTTATTAAAAAAAATGGTGTGGGTGTATGTGTGCAAGTATGGGTGCCTATGTGTGTGCCTGCAGAATCCAGGTCAGTTAGGGTTCGGTTTCTTCCTCTATCACTCTCCACTTCTTAAGACAGAGGCCCCCACTGAACCTGGAGCCTGCTGATTGGTGAGACTGGATGGCTGGCAAGCCCTCTGCCCGTCTCTGCTCCGCCCCTCTAGGGCTGGGTTTACAGATGCGCACTGCTCTGCCCAGTTTACCAGAAGCACTTTACTCGTAGGGCTGTCTTTCCAGACATTTTGCCTGATACTTTTTAAGAGCATTGAGAGTCTAGAGATCTCTATTGAGCCTTTGCAGAGCTAATGGCAAAGAAACCCCCAGCAACATTGCCTAGAACCGTAAGCTTCCATGTCTCCGCAGGCTTTTGTGACTGTGCCTCTCTCTATCCCTTTCAACTGTCTGGAGGCTAATGGGGATGGCACTTTGGAATTGAGGGTCAGAGAACCGGGATAAAAGGAGAAGTCACGACCCATCTTGGGCTTTGCAGTCTCTATGCCTCGTATTCAGCCACAGTGGCAGGAAGAAAACAGCCACACGGAGCACTTAATTCCAGGAGGGTCTAGATGATCAGAGGAACTCAGTTCAGGGAAGAGAGAAGATAGCAATATGCTTACATGGGAATGACTAAAACTGGAGGCAGGGGAGTATAGGAGAGGAATTTGCCTAGGGTAGATCAAGAATAGATGCTAGCTGGGGACACATTCCATCTTTGTCCTCAAAATCATGTTAAGGTCTGGCTTGATATGCTGTTACACAAAGCTGTGCTTTCTGTAGTCTGTACATTTCTGGGATTGGAATGAAACTTCGCTTCCTCCCCAAACCAGTCCAAACTACCTGAGAGAATTGGGCAATTTGAAGGGTCAGCTCCTTAGGGCAGTTAGGCTGGAAGAATGGAGAGGGGTCTCAATCTAACAGAGTAGTCTGCGGGCAGCCATTTTGAAAGACTGCAAACACAACCTGGCTTTGATTGGTTGGCTTCAGATGACAGCTTGTCTTGGTGACTCAGTGTAAACACCATTTCGGGTCCTGCATCTTGGTGAACAGAGGGTGGATAACACTTGTGGGTATCTGAGCCCTGCCCTTCAAGTTCCAGGGAGTACATATGCTTTTGTCTGAGTCCTGTCCACATACATACATACATACTTACATACATACATACATACACACACACACACACACATACATACATACATACATACATACAGATTAGCATGTGTGTATGGAGACCACAGGGTAACCCATGTGTTTATCATGGACCATCCACATTTCCCTTTTTCTCTCTCAATGGTCTGGTGCTCATCTGGACTGGCTGGCTAGTGAGCTCCAGTGATCTGCCTGTGTCTGCATCCCCAGAACAGGGATTACAATTGTCATGGCAACCATGCATGCCTTTTTTATGTGGGCTCTGGGTATCAAACTCAGGCCCTCTTGCAAGGACTTTACTGACTGACCCATGTAACCAGCTCTGTAGCAAAAATTTTTTCTCTAGAAAAGATTAGAAATTTCCTCTAAGTGTGTGTGGGGGAGGGTGGGGGGGGGTGGGGACCAAGGAATGACTTCAAGAATGTATTTCTGATCAGAAAAAAAAAATGGCAATGTTTGGATCTGACCTTATGTTTTTAGTTTAACTTTTACATTTTTCTTTAATGTGAATGAGTGTCTTGCCTACATGTATGTGTGTACCTTGCATGTGTTCCTGGTGCCCATGGAGGTCAGAGAATTCCCTAAAGTTGGAGTTACAGATGGTTGTGAGTCATCATGAAGATGCTGGCACTTGAACTTGGGTTCTCTGGAAGAGCAACAAGTGCTCTTAATCATTGAACTATCTCTCCATCCCTTATGCTTTTACCTTTGAGGTTTCTCTGCAATTATACAGATTTTTTTGTTTTGTTTTGTTTTTAAAGAAAAGAAGCATACAGATGCTAAAATGTTGAAAAGCTTTCATTAAGAGACGTTACCTCTCAGGTACCTCAGGGCCATGACACAGGTTGGGCAGCGTGAACAGGGATGTGCACACAGCCCCTGCCTTATCTGTTTTCTCACAGATTCAAATGGGACTCTGACTGTTCTAGGCCTGGGCCCCATAGACACTGTCCTGAAGGCAACTGGAACTATTTTTTTCCTCATGATCTCTGGTTACTATCTATGGGATAAAAAGGTACCCATAAGAGAAATTTGAAAGACAGAAGTCTTCAGGACACATGAAGGGACTCCACCCTGAGGCCATGTCTACGACCCACAATTTGTACAAGTATTTCTGAGCAAGTGCCATTGACAGGTGGAATCCTTACACCGGAGGCAGCGGGTGTTAATTGGTGAGGTTTCCCCTCAATTGTGGTACCAAACAGGAGCTCTTGCTCCTTGGATGTGAATGATACAGAGTCATTAGCTAATCTGCATTTCTGTAATTCCATTATCTCTTTGTGCACCCCCACAGTGGAGCTGGAGGACACCCACTGTCCTACCTTGCACATTCCTACCCTCTTGGGTGGAAGTCATGTTAACATTAAAAAAAAAGAGACAGCAAGGAAATAATATGGATGGATTATTCATATTACCGGAGTGATTTGATTGTACCAATAGGATGCCAAACATAGCTTTGAAAAGCCCATGGAACATAGAACACTCTGGAATTCATCTGCAAGAATTCTTTTCCTTCAAGGTAAGGCAGCCCTGGTGCTTCCCACACAGCTCTGTGGCACAGGGAAGAGAGAGAGACATCTTCCAGACCCTTCCTAGATGACAATGGAACCTTTATTAAACGGAATGTGGTGTCCCTGGTAGGACACCCTCAACTGTAAATAAAAATCAATAATGAGAGGGAAGGAGAGGCCTTCTAGGCCGTGTGTGTGTGTGTGTGTGTGTGTGTGTGTGCGCGCACACCCTCATGCATACACGTGCATACCACCATACCTGGTCTATGTGTGCATGTGCATATTTGTATGTGTGTATCTGTATTAGCTTTCCTGAGGACATGCCAGCATTTGCTGCCTTTGAATGCCAACTGAATTAAAACCAGGCTTGCTCTAGAAATGGCCTGTGGGACAGTTTGGGGTTCTTTTCTCTTTGTTCCCTAGAGGTAGTGAGCCATAAATCCAAGTTGAACCTCAGACTTACAACCCAGTTTCTTCTCAACCTTATTGTACCATGTGATGTAACCTGACCCTCTGGAATCTCCAGTTCTGCTCACTCTGTCTGACCCCAGTGCCCACATTTGTGTAGCTCATAAGAAAATACATTTAAGGAGGGATTTGGGTCTTCTTCAGCTCCCATAAACTGCTTTCTGTATGTTGCCGAGAAAAATGTTCTATGTATTTTGAATTTCTTAAGTTAGCAATGCACCTCAAACCCAGCAATTCTTATGTCCTGGCCTCAGTAGCCCATGCTTATTCCGCCCTACCCCCAAGCCCATTTGTGTGAAATTTTATTGTATTATTCATTTATTTTGAGACAAGGAGTCATTTAGCTCAGGTTGGCCTCAATTTGCTAGGTAGCAGAGGTTGACCTTCAGCTTCGGAACCTTCTCGTCTCTGCTCCCACTGTGTTGGGACCAATAGGTCTGGGCTATCATGCTGGCCTTATCACTTTAAAACGGAAGTGGGGAAGTTTCCAGAAGCGGGAAGTGTTTTGCTTCTGGCCTCAGCTTTAGAGAGAAACAACAGTGTTGACAGGCAGGCAGGAGGAGGAGGAGCCTGCTTCAGTTTGGGACAGCCCAGCCCACATTTTCTTCCTTCTCTGAAGCAGTGATCTCTAGATGTGAGAGTCAGTTCTCAGATGGGAGACTCTCATTTTGGGTCGTATGTAGTTCATACAACCCAAATGGGATGCATGTTTTTTGGGGGATGGGGTGCGGCATCTCCCTAATGTAGCTCAGGGTGGTCTTTCTCTCTTGATAACCCAATCTAAGTCTCCTGAGTGCTGGGATTTCAAGGGTATGCTATCATGCTAGGCTGTAAGTATCATGCTAGGCTGAGGATGAGTCTTAAAGGTGAGTTTAGCATGATTTGTCAAATAACAAAACGCGTCAGTTGGTTTTTCCTAAGATAGGGTCTCTGTGTATCCCTGGCTGTCTCAGGACTTACAATGTAGACTAGGCTGACCTAGAAGTCAGAGATCCTTTTGCCTCTCATTTCTGTGTGCTGGGATTAAAGGCATGCATCACTATGCCCGACTAGCAAAAATGGGTTTTAAATCCCTGTCCCATGTAATATTTTTCTCCAAATGAATTTAGATCCTTTTAGATCCTTTAGGAGACTGTTGTACTTCAAATATTTCTTGGAGTGCTTACGTTTCATGGAATGTCACTCAAGATGGGCTGTAGTTACCCAGTGATAGGACTTTGTACAGGGTTCAGAAAGCAAGAACGGGAGGGGATGGGTGTGGTGGGGTGGGGATGGGTGTGGTGGGGTGGGGTGGGGACTGACAGAAACCTTACCCATGCTATAATCCCACTCGCAAATACCCAATTTTGATTTTTTTTATGTGCAAGGTTACTGTCTAGCGCTCTCTCTCTCTCTCTCTCTCTCCCTCTCTCTCTCTCTCTCTCTTTCTCTCTCTTTTCAAGACAGGGTTTCTTTGTATAGCCCCGGCTGTCCTGGAACTCACTCTGTAGACCAGGCTGGCCTCAAACTCAGAAATCTGCCTGCCTCTGCCTCCCAAGTGCTGGGATTAAAGGCGTGCGCCACCACTGCCTGGCTGTTTAGCTCTTCCTGATGAAGAAAGGCACCACTCAATGCAGAGAGCTCCAAGGAGCTAGATGTAAAAGGAGGCTTTTATTACCACTGTGGTATGGGCCCAGAGGAGAAGCTGGAAGCTCACCATCTCCTGCCTGATCCTGAGATAGAAGTTACCCTCCTGATCCAAGACTTGGAGCTTCTCTTGGCTTGTAACTCGGAGGTTCATAGTCAAACTTCCCTTCCACGTAGCCATTCAACAGTTTCCTCAGTACCTTACAGACAGCCATGTGCAGGGCCATATTTAGGGCTGTCATATTCCATCAACTCTAAGACTCATGAAATTGAAGGCACATACTGTATGTGTCTAGAAAAGGTTACCCCTAACTCTGGCATATCATCTGTTGTAAGATGCCTACTAAAAAGGGCACAGACAGAGAGAGTGTTCCAGGATCATTTAGAGAAGACCCCTGGCATCACAGTATCTGAGGCCCTTTGGGGGTTGACTCTCAACCAACAACTAGCCTGGATTGGTGGTGGTGACTTGCATCAGCTGGCTCTCTCCCCACTCACAGCCACCCCTGCAAAGAGTGAGCAATGTAACACTTCCTACCTTCTTCTCTGAGGAGAAAGAGAGGGCAGCTGTGGAAAATGGCCAAGGATTCCACGGAGGCCTCAAAGCTGGGTTTCCCCCTCTTGGTTGCACGCAAGGCTTGGCACAAACAAACTTCCTGTATTTTCCCCCTTCTCCTTCTTCTTCCCTCCCTCCTTCCCCCTTCCCTCCTTCTCTTCCTCCACCTCCCTCCTTGCATCCCCACCTTTTGATTTTTCTTGGAAGTGTTGAGGGTCAAACCCAGGACCTTCTGTGAATTTTCTACAACTGTAGTTTTCTGAATGACAGTGAGACAAAATAAAAGCCCCCATATAATGTAGGATATTTTTCCTCTAAGACAGCATGCGCATAGATAAGAAGTAGCAAAGTGTGGCATTTCTTACTCAGAAGAACACAGGACCAGCTCCTAAATAATACCAGCTTGGTTCTAGAAGAAATAAAAAATCTCGAGGTAGGCAATTGCTTTAAACAAGGACAATGTCCCTCTACGTTTCCAATCATCTTTCTCAGGCTGCTTGTGCCACCAGCACCTCGTCATGCTGGTACATGCCAAGGGCTCAAGGAAGGAAGGAACATGGGACAGTTGTGTGTAGGCTGAGCAGATTGTTTTGCACCTATATGTGTAGGCATAAATTTTTCTCAACCTACTTTAGTAAGGGTTCAACCTCCCCTCTGGCCAACCACCCACCAGAGAAGAAGAAAGGTTATTAGGACACGGGGAAGTAGAGTTGTTTAGAAATAGTTCTTTGGGGGCAAGTCCAATCATCATTGTTAGGATATCAGCCGTCCAGTCCAGTAGCAAACACCAATACGAATCAGCAGCTGCAGTCCAGTCCTCTCAGTGGACACCACACACCAACCAGCAAGGGCAGCTCCGTCCAGAAGCAACTACGAGGCCCACCAACTGGCCCAATGCTGGGGAAGTGACAAGAAGCCATGGGAACCTCACGAGAAGTTCTTTGGCAAGTCCCTCTCTAAGGTGTCACCACAAGTGGAGCTTGGCAACGCTATGTAAGGCGAACCAATACATTTGCGTCATTAGCAAAGAACAGTGAGGCAGAGCAAAGCAAACCAATGCTTGAGATCCGGCTGTCTGTGGGGTCATATTCACATTCCTTCTGAACATCATGTGTCTGCTTCAGCAAAACATCCTTTCACTTGTGTCTGCTTCAGGAAAACATCATTTGACATAACTGACTTTCCAAAGAAACCAGAAGTTTTCACTTCATATATGCTAGGTCAAGATTCTGGTTACACCACAAACCCGAGGAATTTATCCCTTCTGTCTTCACAAAGACACAGTAGTCTGAGTCTAATTCAGAAGAGATTCGATTAGTAAAAATCAAATGTATAGAAGATTGGGTGACATATGACTCAATTCCTATATTTTCCCTCATTCACTGGGTTGAAATATCCACAACATAAAATGTACCATGTTAACTGATTTTGCAGGTACAGTTTAATAGCATTAAGTGGATTCACAATACTTTGTAACTATTTCAACTACTTTCAGGACTTTTTCATCATTCCAAACAGAAACTTTGTACATATTAAGCAGCATCTATTTTTTTCCCCCCAGAAGCATTTTAACTGCTATTATGGGTATTGATATAAATTTGGAAAGGAATGTGGGAAAGGCATGATGGGAAAAACTCCGAGTGCACGTTAAAGATGTTTTCAGATTTGTAAGTGAACTGTTATCAACAGCCTTTCCAACAGAGTCTAAAACCTATCGTGATAATAAAATATAATTTTGCAAAGTGATTGAGAGAGAACTGGGAACCTACAGGTCTCTAATAGTCCTTTCTTACACAACTGGGAAACCGAGGCCAGAGGCAATGAGTTCACAATGATATCTAAGGCAAAGAGATCCGGCCATCGAACCCTGGCTGCTCAGTTCTTTCCTCCATCTACCCCCCTGGTCCCCGCGCCCCTCTATCATGCATTCCCCCTGACTGAGCAAATCTCAGTACATGTCCAGCAAAAGAAACATGGCCACTGGCTGGCCCTCAAGGAGAGCTCATACATAGGAGATAACCAGAAATGAAGAGTGTGTAAAGACCAAAACGTAGACACGGGAGTAGCTAATTCTGTCTGGGAACTAAGACAGGGTAGGGAAGGAGTTACTGAAAACACTCTTCACCTAGTGGAGAGTTAAGAATCAAGGTCATGTACTCTCTGTGTGTACACTTACGAGTTGTAAATATGATCCTTACACAGAGTGTGTGACTACGACAATTGATAAGTAAACTATAAGCCAGGTATAGTGCACAGGCCTGCAATCCAGTGCTTGCGTTGTAGAGGCAGGAAGATCAAGAGTACAAAGCTACTCTAGGCCGCATGAGAACTTGTCTCAAAAACAAACACAAAAAGAATTTTAACATACACCTACATTTGTTTTTCTAACTATAAATTTATCTGCTACGGAAAATTTGGACAACATAGATAAATCTAAAATGGGAAATTCATAGGGGGACCAATGAGGACCACAAAATGATAAGGACTTGATCCCTACTGATTATTCTCCTAACAAAATATTCACCTGGATAACATGGTTGCACTGTTCTGTTATGGGGGCTGTTAGCACTTATTTAACCAACGCTATATTATTGGACGTTTAGAACATTTTCAATTTTTCACCATTTATTTTAAAACTATACATTTTTGTGTGTATATGTGTCTGTACATTTTTGCACGTGTATGCATGCATGTCAAGGCCAGAGATAGATGCTAAGTGTCTTCTTCCATTGTTCTCTACCTTAGATTTTGAGACAGGGTCTCTTGCTAAACCTGGAGCTCCCAGATTTGGCTAGACTGCATAGCCAGTGGGTCCCAGGGACCCCCTGTTTCTGCCTCTTTATTGGAATTACAGGTGTGTGTTGCTAGGTCTAGATTTTTATGTGGGCGCTGGGGATCCAAACTCATGTCCTCATGACTGTGTGGCCACTACTATCCACCTCCCCAGCTCCTTCACTCTTTATCTTAACATGAGAAAATAAAGCCTATTCTTGTATATAATAAACCTTTTGTATATGCCATTGCTAAGTTCCTTCTGATCAGTTCCAATAAATACAAATTCTGCATCACAACCAGCGAATGCTTTTGTTGTGTTATATAATCAGTGTATGAAATAATGGGTTTCATTACATTTCCAAACACACACACACACACACACACACACACACACACACACACACACACACGCACACGCACACACATCATTGCTCTTTCTCATGTAAGCTCCACACTTCTACCTAATCCACCTGCCCCTTCCCCCAAATAGTCCCTCTTGGAATATTGGTATTTTTAAGGTTCTGTTTTGACATCTCTTCCTAAATTGTCTTCCATAACGTTCTTTGTCTCCTGCTTACATTCCCAGAGGATCAGAGAAGGTGTCTGCATTGCACACCTACAACACCAAGGAGTCTCTGAATGACCAACTGTCCCAGCACATTGGTGCTTCTGTGCTTCCTTCATAATAAACATCGTGGAAGATACTGCAAACAAGATGGCGGTCAAAGGCGTGATCATGCTTTCCCTCAGCCTTCTCCTCTGCCCATAGCCCTGGGTGCAGGAACACTCCTCTGTGCTGTCACCACTCAGCAGCAGACACCGAGTGCCTCCTGACCTCTGTTCAGGGTGGTAAAGGACCAAAGGCCACAAATGCCCTTGCCCTAGCTGTAAACCAGGATTCCTCTGCTGTCTGCACTGCGACTGGCGACTCACCTCTGTGTAAGAGGGTGAAAGGCATCTTTCACTCCTGCTGGTGGCTGGCATTACTTCTCAGGAATGTCTTTCTACTCATAGCCGTGAGCCACAACAACATCTGCAGGCTCTGGGATCAACCCAGAGAAAGCCTACTTCAGCGATTCATCTGGAACCTTCTACCATCTTAGCATCTTGGATCAGAAGGAACGAAGCCAGTAGTGATGACAGGCGAACTTGGAACCCATCCCTCTGTTACAACGGCAACTGCACTGATTCAGGGTTTCGGATTACATTATCATTTTCTCAGTGGGTATCACTTGTCCCCCAACCCCCAAACCAAAGAAAAGCAAAGACTGAACGTGAACTGTTGCATATCAGTATCAGATGCAAAATGGTGGACACAGATGACATTGCTGGCAGAGCTACTAGGGGCTGAGGAATTCCATGGAGAAGCGTTAGCTGTGTAAATCTTATCAGTGGGTCAGGACATGGCAATAGGTAAAACGTAAAGGACACAAACAACACAAGCAAGCAGCTAGAGAGATGGCTCAGGAGGCAGGAGCACTTGCTGCACTTGATGAGGACCTGGGTTCGGTTCCCAGCACCCACATGGCGGCTCACAACCACCTGTAACTCCAGTTCCATGCGATCTAACGCCCTCTCCTGGCCTCCTTGGGTACTAGCAACACACATGGTGCACAGACGTATGTGAGGCAAAATACTCATACACGTAACATTTTAAAAATATTTAAAAAACCCACAACAAACCCTACATTGTGCATTTTATAATTCAGATTTTAAAAACCAGATTGTTAGTTTAGTTGTTTGTGTATATACATGTGTGCCTAGGTGTGGGCGTGCGCATGTGAGTTTAGTGCCTGCAGGGGACAGAAGAGGGTGTCAGATCCCCTAGAGCAGGAGTTACAAGTCGTTGTGAGCACAGGAGAAGAGATCTAAAATGTCCCTGTACTTTACTATCTAATCAATTATTTTAATGTCCTCCATTGTTTTCATTAAAACTTTAAGATGTGGCTACCTACCTGCATGTTCAGAGATCGGAAGAGGGACCCGCACGTGCCCAGCTGTTCTCCTGACAAGATGCACACTTGGATCTGTGATTGGACTTTTTTGAATGACCCTTTTAGAGCAAGTTGTGAACACGACGCCAGCGCACATTCCCTTCATCTTTTCAGGCTGCAGGATGATGCCCTTGGTGTTACCCACACTCTGGTTCCCTCCGCTGCTTCCCTGTGTTTCCCATCAACCACACTCCCAGAACGCAAGCCTACTCTCATTCTCATCTGTGCTAACTGCTGGCTTGCTGCCCTCAGTTCTTCTGTGTGATTCACATCTTCCTCCGGGCTTTTGCTGGACAAAATCTCTCATGGAGACTGTCACGCGCTGACAAATATGCCAAGTAATACCCCTGCTTCCAAAATATCAATCACGCATCCAAAGGGTGACTGAGCTGAATGAGACCTCTGGGCAGTGTGGCACCTGAACTTCTCTTGATGAGAGCCGACAGGAGATTTTGTTAGATGCTTGTCCATCCATCCATCTGTGAAAAATCACTGTGATGGGTTGAGAGGCTGGTTCTAAACTGAACATAATGTATTTGGAGACAGATGTCCAGCACATCACAGTCATCCAGAGAGAACCTTCTCGCTCATATGATTCCTCTCTAATCCCTGATGTTTAAAGTGACATGGAAGGGATGAGAGAAATGTGTCCAGACAAAATTCAGGCAGGAAGCTGTTGGAGCACAATGGGGATGCCAGAAACAGAAAACCCCCAACAGCAGAGTGCTCCGGTTACTTCTCTAGGGAAGCAATATCAAGAGCATTGGGGTGCAACCACGGACTGCCTTGACTATCAACACACTGATGTATGCAAAACAAACAGGATGAACCCACTGAAGCACAGAGACGCTCCTGGAGGCTCACAGGATAGAGGGCCATTCACCCACTGAAGCACAGAAACGCTCCTGGAGGCTCACAGGATAGAGGGCCATTCTTGCCTCCCACCCTCTGTATCCAGCCTGCCCTTTCTCCAGGGCTAAGTCTTCCTTCTTACCTTGAGCCAGTGCTCCTCTTTCATAAACACAGCTGATACTGGGCTATTGTCTCTGTTCTAGGTGTGGGAGACACAGCCTAGGTCTTGTCCATAAATGATTTAGGTACCTAGGCAAACAGCCTTATAGTTACTGAAATAAATTATAGAACCTGGGGCTAGAAGACAATTTTGGTTTGTATTTTCTTTGCCTTTTCCTACTCCCCATGAGAAGTATGCGTTATTTTAATATTTAGGGTGGGAGAAGAAAGTGATCTAAGACTTAACAATCTACATCTGTGGCTATGCAGTCACAGTTGATGCCAAAAATGAATGCACAACGGGAGGTCAGAGTGAAACATGAAGACAGAGCCGAGGCAACAGCCCGAATAAGGTGCAAAAGAGGTGAGCGTATAGGCTTCTGGAAAGTTCTAGGGCAAAAGACATGATCTGTGAAAATGTAGAAAAGATGCCACGTTGGGGCTGTTGCCTCGCACTGTCAGTCCAGTACTCATATGAACTCAGCTCTGGTCCTCAGAGCGATGTAGGAAGAGGCCATGAGGGATGTGGGATTGGATGAAGGCAGCAGATAGGATAAAAAGATGAAGCCAAAACCTGCCTGGAGCGTTTGAGAGACACTGGAAAGTCAAGAAGGAACTCAGCTAACTTAGCAGTTAATCCAGAATCTAGGTGAAAAGAGAAATCAGTTTGAGATGAGAGGCCGAGATGCATTAGACCAAATTTGTGCTTTGGATAACAGCAAGCTAGATTGAAATCCTAGCATTTGGGTAAACACAGGTCCCAGACTAAGTAGGAGAACTAAGAAAACCCAACAGTAAAATGCTTAGCACAGCACCTGATCCATGGGCACAGGGCACTCTCAATATCCAGGGGAGGTTATTATCATCGTTGTTATTAGAGACAGGGTCTCATTATGTAGCCCAGGCTGGCCTGGGACTTGTAATTCACTTGCCTAGTACTTCCTGAGTGTTAAGATGGATGACGAGGACATGCGACTATGCTCGGCTCCAGCAACTATTATAAAGATTAGAAGTGGCCTGACACAGGTCTGTAGAATACTAAGTCCTTTCATGCCACAAGAGCAGGAAGAACGGAAGCAGCGATAAGGCTGTGACACCAAGGAATCTGAAGTTACGCTGCAGACTCAGAGGGAAAATGTACTGCCTACACTGATCAGAATCCATGTGGAGTATTGCTCAGCTCAGGACACTAATGTTTTAAGATGTGTCAAGAGGCCTAAGGACATCCAGAGCTGTGTGACATGACAGAAACTGGACACATCTGGCAAGGAACACTGACTGTAACATGGCCATAACTCTCTTGAGATCCTCAGCGAGCTACTACACAGAAGAGAGAATGGAATTATTCCATTGCTCTGGAAGACAAAAATTTAAAACTCTTCAGCCAGGTTTGCTTAACAAAGAGATAGGTTTTTATGCAGAGTAGACAGAGGTGCAGGCTCCTGGATTCCACTACTGCACATGCTCAGAGAATCTGCATGGGAATTGCTTAGGAGAATGGAAGGGACTGCTTTCTTGTCCGCTCTACTGTAATGGAAGCAGTAGCCACGGCTCAGTCTCACAAGGCTCTTGTCCCGTCAAATACTGTCAGGAAGGACATAGAGTTTGAAAATCTTCCCCACCAGGACAGAGAAGTGTGACCCTGTGACTGGGTCATGCACAGCTACATGTCCACCCAACAGGTGACAGATCTATAAAAATGACATGTTAGGTCTCAAGGGATGCCTAGTGAGCAGGCAGCCGCTCTCCTGGATCCTGTGGAGGGACAAGTGCTGAGGGGAGAGAGTAGGCAAAGGGGCCCTTGAAGCATACAGACTGTTCAGCTTCCCTAGTGTGACAGGGTCCAGGATGGCCAGGGTAGGAGTCTGAGGGAGAAGACTCTGGAAGCTGAACAGGGGTTGAGGAAGTAGAGTGTTAGGGTCAGCATGAGCAAAGTACCAGAAGTAGGAAACAGCCCCGTGGCGAGGCAGTCAGGTGGCCACACTGAGGGGTATGGTTTAATAAAGCTATGGAAATCAGGCTAGAGGGTACGGAGGGGCAAGAGCCCAGAGCACTCAGTGTACATTCCTAAAAGCTTGCATGTCACACGCAAACACAAAGGACTCTTGTTCAAGCTTCAGGATGCCAACCAGTCCCTGGTCTCTAGAAATTATTTGCCCCACTGTCTATTTGTCCCACTGTCTGTCTAGTGGCTCCGAGAGTCAGTGGTCCACGACTGTGACCCAGTGGGTGTCACAGTCACCCACTGTGATAGTCAATCTATCCAGAGGATAGGCTTATTCTGGCTTATAGTTTTGAGGCTTTTGGTCCATGGTTGCTTGGCTTCCTTGCTTTTGGCAGTATGTAATGATGGAGCACATGGTGGGTAAAGCTGCTCACTACACCGGATGTCTTAAAGTAGAGAGCAAGAGGAAGGGGCCAACCGACCGACACCTAGAGACTCCTAAAGACCAGGTCCCAGCCCTAGAAGATTCTCTAACTCCAGGTACACCACAGGTTAGGGACCAAGCCTTTCATATACAGGCCTCTGAAGGATACATATTTGTGGCACCTTGCTGCTAAGGTCACAGTCTACCTGTGTGGATAGCTCCTCTGAGCTCCGAGCCAAGTGGAGGCCTCCCTTTTCCAGCAGGGCTTCCTCTTCTCGGCCTGATCTGGGGAGCCCGATCCCCAGTCTCCTACCTGAGGAGGGTCACATAGTCCTTGGCAAACCTGTAAGTTCAATTTCCTCTTTCCCCCATAAA
The DNA here is from genome assembly GCA_019843965.1 of Rhynchomys soricoides. Classification (NCBI taxonomy): domain Eukaryota; kingdom Metazoa; phylum Chordata; class Mammalia; order Rodentia; family Muridae; genus Rhynchomys; species Rhynchomys soricoides. The sequence goes on from JADRCH010000160.1 coordinate 1,956,134, forward strand.
AGCCCACCCAACAAGTATTCCTGGGATTCCTGGAATGTCTCTGCATGTAAATGAGGCATTCACAGTAATTAATTCACAGTAATCATCCACAGTGATTTTTATATTCACCCTGAAAACTCCTTCGCACTCTCCAATGTAGCCCTGTGCATTGGCTGTTTCACTGAAGATTGTCTAAGAGAGCTGTCACCCAAACCCCACCCGTTCTGGACTCAGCTTCATCCTTCTGGCATGGACACGCTAAGGAGAAGATGGAGGATGCAAAACCCCGGCTGGTCCCCAACATGCATCCCACACTTACCAAATCATAGCAGTTACCCTATATGGTGTGCTTCATGAACACATGAACCCTGTTTATCTAACTCACTGCTCTACTACTTTTTCTAGACTGGGCCTGAAAAGCAAACGTAAACGAACGGAAAGAATCCAAACTCACAGGGTTCCTGAAACAACAAGGAGAGCCCTTAGAGCAAGCCCCGTGCCTGGTAAGCTTGGATGGGTGAAAGCCATTATCATTATCATTCATTTACCTTTCTTATTTAACTTTTACTTTGTGTCTGTACTTGCTTTAATAGACTTACTTTTGGGGGGGGGGGGGGATTGCTGAGAAGCGAACTCAGAGCCTCATGCATGCAAGGCAAGAAATGTATCACAGTGCTATGGCCTCATCTCCTGTCCCTTTCTTTTTTATTTGAGGCTAGGCCAGGCTTGGTGTGGTGGTGCATGCCTTTAATTCCAGCACTCAGGATGTAGAGGCAAGAGGATCTCTGTGGGTTCGAGGCCCTCCTGGTCTAGAAAGCAAGTTCCAGGTCAGCTAGGGTTACACAGAGAAACCCTGTCTTGAAAAAAACAAAAAACAAACAAAAAAACCCAAAGAGTTTGGTCTAAGTTCCTTGTTCTGAAGATTCAGGGGCAACAGATCTTTCTTTGAGAATCCAAGGACTTTATCAGGGAAGACTGTAATCTGGGAGAGCTTTCTCCTACCACAGGATAAGGCCTAGAAAGACCCTGAACATTTTTTCTTCTAGTTGAAGTCCTAGAAGGTGATCTTGGGGTGTCTCCCTGTGACTCAGGCCCCAGGAAAAGCTGAAGAGCAGTTTGCAATGAATGAGGTGGCTGTTCTGAGCTGGCGGCTGCTGGGCCATCTGTTTAACAGTACAGTCTAAAATGTATATGGCATTAAAACACACTGGGTCCACACCAGGGCTTTGGTCAGTTCTTGAGTCTGACGAGAAAATGGACGGTTAGGTATTAAAAACTTGGTAAGGGAAATGACTTTAATTTCCAAAGTAAACAAAATTGCTTAATCTAACTGAAACAAACAGAAACTGTTCAGCATTAGATAAAAACAAAACCCAAATCCTGTTGATGTGACTGGGTGCTGGACCAAGGGGGTATATTTAGTGTCACATGCTGTAAGGCTGCATCTTGAAGCCCAACAGGAAGTATGTGGAGTCACAGCTAAAGATATCTCTGCATGTTTGGAAATTTATGAGCAGCTGTAAAGGGGCTCTATGGTGGGCAGAGGGCTGGAACAGGCTTCCTTTCAAATGAGAGAGGCCGCTGAATTAAACACTCAAATTCACCAGGTTCGTGGCAGGCAGAGCACACCTGACATGCTAAAAATAGCCGCAGTAGAAGATTCTGTTGCTAAAATAATACTGAGCCAATGTGAGCCTTCCTTCCTAACAAGGACGGATGAAGGGGTGGAGGATGGGTCCCAAGGTTCCACAAAGGATGCTAGAAACCCCAGTCAAAGCTTGGGGAGCAATTTCCTAGATACAGCACTTTCCAAATATGAGTAGCTTCCGTAAAACGAATAATCCAAAGTCCCAGTAATCAATAGATTATTTTTTAATAACACAAGACAGAAATGGTTGCACTGAACAGGACTTGCACACCAGTCCTGCTGACGAGCCATGCTTCTGCCTGCTCCATCCTGGTCAGGAACTGGTTATTTTTAAATATCCCTTTGCTGGCTTCCCTTATCAGCAGCCCCACACCCTGCTCACTCATACTCGGCTGCAAAGCCCCCCCTCCCCACCTATTCCATGCACATGAGTGGCGTGCTCAATGGCATGGAAAAGGGTGAGTGTGTATGACTGCATGTGGCTGCAGAGCAGGCCACCACCCTTCACAGAATGATTTGCAGATCCAGGGACAACTTTGCAACTTTCATTCTGTGATCAAAGACATTGTTTCATTTTTCTTTTTTCTCTCCCGATTGTCACTTTGGGGCCAGGGATATAGTGCCTACTGTAAAAGCAGGGGGACCCACATTTGACCCCCAGAAGCCACATAAAAAAGCAGAGAGTAGTGGTTTGTGCTTATAATCCCAGCAACAGGGAGGCAGGGATAGGTGGATCCCTAGGGTTTGATAGCTGACCAGCCTGGTCTAATAGGTGAGCCCAAGGTCAGTGGAAAGACCCTGTCTCAAATAAACAAAGCAAGGTAGACTGCCTGAGAAAAAATGACACTTGAAGTTGCCCTATGGTTTCTATGTCCTAGCCCAACACAAAGCCAATTGTCATTTTGTTTTTTGTGCACAGTAGAGCTGATAAAGAACACAGTGGTAGCCCCAAACTTTCTTGTGGTGATGGAGGGACCGGTGCATGCAGAAGCACCATGTGGGCCAGAGGGATGCTGCTGTTGCCATAATTACTGGGCATTTTCATCAAAGGTGGGGTGGGGTAGAGCAGAGAGCACCGAGCACACTGGCCTCTGTGTGCCTTCGTGGGCAGTGGGGGCTGCAGAAACTGCTTGCTTTTCACCACAGTTTGACTCTTTACCACCTTTGCTGGGCTGCACTCCGGCATTCCCAAGCTCACAGCAGGGCTGAGCCTGGTTGCTGCAATTGCTCACACTGGGACTGGCCTGAAGGCTGGGAAGAAAGGGACCCACCTTCTCTGAAGCAGGCCTCTCTAAAAGCATCTGCTCAGTGTCCACTTAACTAAGGAGTTTATCATTTAGTTTATTTGGTCCCTTGTTTTTGCAAGCTCCACTGAAACCAGGATAAAAATGGAAATGTTGCCATGACAGTGCCTGGGACACATGTGCTCAGAATCATACATACTGCCTCCTGCTGGGACTTCATATGAAAAAGTGACATTACTTTCTATGTTAGATGAGGGAGTCATGGAGATTTCTTGCCCTGGCTCCCTTTCTTCACTGTCTACGGTTGTTAAATAGCCTTTCCTTTTCTATTTTTTTTTTTAGATTTTATTTATTTGTATGTGTATTGTTGCCTGTATGTATGTTCATGCACAGGGCAAATACAGTGATTATGAAGACCAGAAGAGGGTGCCAGGTCCCTGGCACTGGAGTTCCAGCTGTTAGTTGCCATGGGTGTGGAAGAAATCAACCCTGGGTCCTCTGGAAGAGCAAACAGTGCTCCATCCTCCTATCTCATTAAATAGTTTTTAAAAACAATTTAAAAAGACAGTGTGACTGGAGTCTTAACATTTTATAACATGGCACCAATTACCCTGAATTTAGCTTGGCTGGGTGTGAAAGTGCAAACCCCACTGGCATTTAAACAAATGCCTCACAGACTAAAGGTCAATGAAATAATTATATTTTCAACATCTGAAATATCTTAGGGTAGCCCACTGCAACACACATGTGCTTGTTTGTTTTTACAAATGTAGTGAGCAGCAAAGGTTGTTGTTTTCTACTTAAAACTCCTTTAAAGTTCCAATATTTAAGTTTTTAGTTGTTCTCCAAAGGCCCATACATTGAAAGGTTGCTCTTTAGCCTACATTGGTATTGGGAGGTGGCAGAAGGACCAAGTGGAAGGAAGGTAGGTCGCTGCGGACATGTCCTTGGAGGGGTTGAGAAGACCTCTCTTTGCTTCCTGGCCACCAGGAGGTGAGCAGCTTCCTTGGCCAACCATGCCTACCCAGCTATGTTGGCTCCCACAATCCCAAAGCAATGGTTCAATGCCTCTAAAACTGTGAGCCCAAATAAGGTTTTCACTTTTTAAGTTGTTTTATCTCAGGCATTTGCTATAGTTATGGGATGCTGGCTATCACAGAAGTCTTCAAGCTTTCCAGTCGATGAAGAACCAAATATTTGCTGAGCCCCTGCTGTGTGCTGAACATGGGACAAGGTGTTGAATATTTCCCTGTAGTTCACCCTCTCCCCAACTCTTCCCACAGTGCACCAGCACTGCCTGTTTTGTAAGGCACCAGGAGACAACATCCTCCATGATTTTCAGAGCTTTAGATGCCAAGATCACGTTACCAATGGGAACCTCCAACAATGTGTGGCTCTTCCAAGAAATAAGCAACCATCAAGGATTACAAAGTAAAGCTGTGTGACAGCTAGCCACCCCCACTGTTTCTTCAAGGGTATAACAGAGTTCTGTACCTGCCCAGAACTTCTTTTTCTCCAGATGGCTTTGAGGCCACCATCTTCTTTAGCTTGATTTTTAAAGAAAAAACCCTGACTCTGTTTGACACAGAAGTAGATGAAGTCAGGTGAGGTAAGGGGTCTAGCCCCGTGGGCACCTAATGACACACAGCAGAAAGGAGAAAAGAACCTGATGCTGGCTAGCATATGGCTCTGTCAGCCCTGTTACAGCGGTTGTGTAATGTTAACGCAAGAGACATGAAGTGTGAGCTGAAGTGTGCTGGCGAGTCCTCATACTGTAGTGAAAATGGGGGATCATGAAGCGTGTTGCCCCGAACCTCCAAAAAACCTGCCTGTGACGACCATTATTGTCCATTTCATTATTATAGCAAATGGTTCAGTCCATTCACACCTTCTTTGCCTCTACGGGAAATACACCAGACAAAATAATCACACCACAATAACTTTCCAGTCGGTATTGGTGATTGATTTTAACTAAAAAAAAAAATCTTCCAAACTAGATCAACACTTAAACTTTGTGTGTGTGTGCGTGTGCGTGTGCGTGTGTGTGTGTGTGTGTGTGTGTGGCACTAAGGGATGTGTTAGGAAAGCAACGTCAGTATCAGCCACAAATGGTTGCTGCTCTACGCTAGACCACCGAGTTTTCTCCATCACACCATGTCTTGGGCTTAAATCATTTGGAAAGGTGTTCATAGCTCTGTTCTTACCACCAGTGAGTTATCTAAGCCCCTCCAGCTTATGAAGACAGCTGGGTGAGTGACTGGCCTTTTATTCTTTCCCCTTTGAATTTCCCTGTGGGTGTGGTCCCCCTGATTTCATTTTACCATACCAGACTTCAGTGATCACGTCCATAGCACTGATATTGGGTGGGGGGAAAGACTCCAATAAACTCCCCAAGTCTTTACATATCAAGACAGAAGAATTTAAACTTTTAAATCTACCTCACTCAAGAAATCTATTTTTTTCAGAGACTGGCCTCAATTGCCCAACTCAGCTTTGGATTTGCATGAAAATCAGTGCAAGTTTGTGTGTGTGTGTGTGCACACATGTTTTCTGGAGCTCATCTCTCTATAAAGGTTGGGAACTATTACCCTTCATACCTCAGCTCCTTCTAGAATCTTCTTTAGTTCTGACTAGTTATTTATTGAGAGGGAATAGCCAGGGTAATAACCACTAGTTCAGACGAGGATATGTCAAATCCCCAAAAGAAGATGATTTTTCTTTGTGATCCTTCAGAGGATGCCTGTTGTTTGCAGGATTTGGGGCGGTAGAAGCTGCCCCTGGATCCAGGTCTTTGGGGAATGGCCTATAATGATCCTCATGTCCATCTTCCGAGTGGAATATTATTATCCCATCCGTACAACCTAATTTGGGTTCTTTTCCCTAGATGCACCGCCTTGTATTTTTCCACACTGAGCTTCAGCTGCTGCCTGTCTACCCCTCAGCTGCCATCCTGTCAGATCTTCTTCAGGAATTTACATAATGTGGACTTAGCTTTATGTTGTGACACTGTCCTCTGCAAACTTGCTGGGCTCCTGTTCCTCCCTAAACAATGTTTAAATAAGGAACTGTGCAGAGACCGCCACCCCCTGCAAACCTGCCCAAACACTATGATCCTGCATCCACAGTAAGGCTTTGACTGGGTAGGGCCTACCTGGCAGAGACCACAGTGCCCAGAACCTCCTAAGTCTGGGTGAGGGCAAATTACCAGTCCTTGCCAGAGATGTAAACAGCAGTAAAGGGTTGGTGAAAAATGGTATGTAAATGCATGTGCACATACATGTGTTAAATGTATGCACACGTATGTGCGTGAATGTATGGCACGTGTGTGTGTAACTATATGTACATGCATGTGTGTGTGTGAATGTGTGTGCATACATGCGTACATATGTTCTCCATCATCTTTCCTCATTTGATACCAGGTCAAAACAAACCCTTTGGACCCAGCAGAGGCAGAAGTGAGGAGGAAACCAGAATTCCTGTGGCACCATGTGAGGCAGAGCTGCCTGTTCACAGAGACACCACATCGACTGTTAGTGGGTGAGAAATAAACACAAGGCACTCCACAGAACTTCAGGGTAGCAGACAGCATGCACACTGGCCACCACATGACACATTTTGCTTCACAGGAAGTTCTCATTTCCTCCATCCCTGGTTCAACTATGTCCATCCTTAAATCTGATTTACCTTAATAAATTTCACAAATTTTGTCAAAGATATTTTTGATATCTTATGCCACAGCCTAAGCTGTTTACCTAAAACAGCAGCATCCAGTAAAAGATCACATATCTGAAAAGTATTTTGATTTACATTAACAAGTTGTTTCATGATCCCTACGTGTTAGTATTTATTATGTAGCTTAGGCCCATTTAGTCTTAGCGGTAAACCGCACAGGTCCTGCTAATCAACAACACATCCATGTTTTGACTGAGAGTTGGAAGTGCCTCTGCAGGAACCAACAACACTACAGACAAGCAATACCAGATCATCCGACTGTCTTCAGAGTGTTTAGAAATGAAACACTGTGAGTTCCTGGAACGGTAACAGTGGTGCTTTGCTGTGCTGTGTGGTTCTGGCTGATGCCTGGGCTCTGGGTAGACAGACACCAGGTTCTGAGAGCTATTGTTATTCTCTGAGACGGACAGGAATGCTTGACATTTCCTCTCCTACAACCAGCCTCTCCTCGTCTCCTATCTTCCTGATACAAGATAAGGGTTTAAATTTATTGCCCTGACCAACACTGATACAGAGTATACCTCCATCAGAAGGGAACCTGGCAGGATGCCCACTGGCTGAAACTCCACTGTAGCTGCAGTGGTAACAGTCTGCTGCTGAGGAAGACTAGTCTACCACTCCTTTAAGGTTAATTTCCTGGAGAATTCACGGAAGGAATTAGTGGCTCAGCAAAGGCGGACAACTTGTTACAAGGCTTTGAGAATGTTCTAGATGGGTGAAGAACTCTAGGGGCTTCAAGGGTTCCATAAGGAGCTTGAAGCAGGAGCTTCCTACTTCTGGGAGGAGGGTGTCCTTCTATAGAAGGTGATGCTCCCTTCATACCTGGAGAGGTTCTGGAATGATAGGTCCAGATTGGTAGTGATGAAGTAAATTAAAACATATCCCACTGAGGATGGATCTTAGGTTCATGAAAGAGAAAATCTGGGACTGTAATTGTGTGTAACTGTCTCTTTAGGGTTTGTTCTGAGCTCCTCAGGAGAGAGACATTTTCATGGTAGGGACACTCTAGTTCACTATAACAATTCTTTCTTAGGGAGACTACCTTGAATGAAGCATCACACGGGAGACTTAAAGATTAATGGCATCATCACAGGAAATCGACAGGTACAAGGCACGCTTATCAACGAACAAGAAAAACTCAGCCATTTCGAAGAAGACTTTCCACAGCAAGTCTCCTTGCTGCCATGGGAATTTAGAGACATTTCCAAAGACACTTTCACTACCTTCACCTCTGATTGAAGTAAGTAATGGGGGAAGGGGTGTCTTTGGAAACTGCTGGCTAGGACATTTGGGTAGAGGCTCTTAGGAGTCCAGCTGTTACTTCAAAGATACCAAAGAAGTCCCCGCATTAGTTCTTGGTTTACCACTACCCTGTTTCTGTCACCAGGAACAAGCACCTCCCAGGCTCGTCTGGGGGCAGCAGGAAAAGAGACAGGGGGTTTGGGTTGAAGTTGGACAGAATTAGATATTAGTGTCAGGGGACAAGGCAGTCATTTGGTTGGAAAATTGCTCTTTGTTTCTAAAAATAAATCTGACCTTGGGTTTTTTGTTTGTTTGTTTGGTTTTTTTTGGTGGGGGTGGCTTCTCTGGGATGAAGTCAGCCCAGAGCTGGTCTTTTTTTAGAAGTGTCACAGTCTCCCTCAGTCCACAGGTGAGCACCACAGACCTTCTAGATTCTCCAGCCTCTGGTGAAGTCAAGTAAACGTCAAAGTCAGTTTTCCTGGACAGGATATACGTGGTGAGTACACTGTGACAGAAAATAGGCTCTGAAGAAAGAAAGAGTGGACTTGGGCATGGAGGACTACTGAGGGCGGAGAGGGAAGGCTTTAGAAACTGTGAAAGAATGGACAGTTGGATGTGGCAGTAGGAACTTCTCCAAGACCAGGTTGGAGTGGCCTACACGTAAGGATGCCTACTACCAACAGCCTCTGCATCAGCAACTCTCACTCATAAGACCGAATATCCAGTAAAAAGATAGAAATTAAAGGCTTACTCTGGCTCACAGTTTAAGGGGTACAGGCTATTGTCAGGAGGAAGGCAAAGCAAGAGAAGCTTGCGGAGAAGGCAGCTCACACTGTGTCTGAAGCCAGGGAGCAGAGAGCAGAAAGGAAGTGGACCTGAGTAATAAGACCTCCTGGTGACCCACTTCCTTCAGAAAGTCTCTGTCTCCTAAAGGTTCCATGATTTTCCCAAACAGTACCACCATCTGGGGCCCAAGTCTTCACCAGTTACAGGAACCATTTCACACTCAAACTGAATCACCTTCCGTGAAGGCCCACACTACCTCCTTCTCTCCAGCACACTAAATCCTTTTCAACTTTCTCCACTGGGATCCTACATCTAAATTTGCAGCAATAATTGACAACAGCATACTGCACGCCCAACAATACAGGATTCAGAGTCCTTCTCCTTTGGAAAGACTACTTGGGGGAAATGATGGAGCAGCCCTGCATAGACTGACCACATAGTAGTCTGGGTCCAAGAGTCTACGCTCCTTCTCAGGACTCAACAGGATTGAGCCTTGTGCTACAGACTGATGGCCTCAAACTTAAAGAACTTTTACTTAACACCCATTGCTTTTTGTACTGTTTAATAAGGGTCTCAACACATCCTAGGCTATCCTTGAACTCACTCTGTATTGGGATGGTGTTGAATTCCTGATCTTCCTGCCTCAGTTTTCCAAGTGCAGAGACCACAGTTGGCTCTCTAAAGGGACCCTTACATTGTTTGAAAAAATTAATTTCATTTTGGATGTCATTTATTTTGTTTGCACGCAGCGAGGGCAGGCATTGTTCATGTGCTGTGGTATTCTGTGTGTGGAGATCAGAGGACAATTAGTAGGGCTCAGTTTTTTTCTTCCATCACGTGGGTCCTGGGGACGGAACTTGGGTGATCAGGGTTGGTGGCAAGTGCCTTTACCTGCTAAGCCATCTCACTGGCCCCAAAGGCCTCTCTATCTATCTCAGTGGCTTGAAATGACTATGGGCACAAGGCAGACATGAGATAATGAAGGTCTTTTTCCCCTAGGAGGGGAGCTTGGGAAGAACTGCTAGGACCTAGATCATTATTTTCCACACAGGTAGTTGGAACTGTAGAGTGTAAAATACTGGACAGAATGTTTCACTAGTTCATCTCCACACCACCTCTGAGTTTAGCTGTTAAAAATGAGAATCCTAGTTCTTAAGAATTAAACAGGTGTAATCGATTTCTAAAGAACCTTCCCAGACTAGGCAAGAGTTTCTCATTCAAGTGAACCACAGAGATGTCTAGTATCAGCTGCTGGTGCTCTGAAGATGCAGATCCAGGGGCTTGCTTGACTAGAGGGGACAGTGATCTTCAACAACTGCAACCAGCTCAGTGGGTCATTCTTACACACACTGACTGAGCCTTGGGAATTACTGGGCCTTTCTGTTGTTCTTCAATTGAAGTTTTTTGAGACAGGGTTTGTACTCTGTGGCCCTAGGTAGCCTTGAACTTTTGGAGTTTCTGCTTCAACCTTTCAAGTGTTGGGATCACAGTCATGAGTGACTGCACTTGGTCATTTCTATACCTGGAAAGATTCCTGCTCTTTTTTTTCCAACTAAGAAAAGATAAGCAGGTGTCACCCCATTCCTCTGGAGCAGTTCTTACTCACAGGCCTCACTTTCTTAAGAAGTTATTTTAGCATTATTGTTCCCCATGTATACCTTCTATCTGCATCATAGTGAGATCTAAAGAGGACCAACTCTCCAGAGGCGGAAGGCCTAGTGGATTTTCCATCATGGAGGCTGTAGGGGCTGAGGCTGGAAAAGCAGTTTTCAGAAGTGTTGGGGAGAGAACTCAAATGTCAGTGGAAGGTCCCAACTCGGAAATAATGTATTGCATCATTTCTACGTCTAGGAACCAATGATAATATTGTAACAAAAATCAGTTTCAGTATGTCGGGAAATACATATTTTCAAAATCTCCATATGCACTCAGAAACTTTATTAGTAGTTTTTAAAAGAAGCAAGAAAACTAGCCTATAAAACAGAAAAGCCACAAGGTGAAGATGGAGCAACCAATGGCTTAGATTCTATCCTTGAGACCAATCAGCTAACCAGAAACACAAGTAGATAAAAGAGAGTCAGGTATTGTGGCACAAGCCTGTAATGTTAGCAGTCAGGAGAAGGTGGAGGCAGGAGGATGATGTGTTTGAGGCTATCCTGGGACACATAGTGAAACTTCATCTCAATGACAACCACCACCAAACAAAACAGACAAAAAACAAGACTCTATCATTCACACCCTGGTCTTTATCCTCCCCAGCACCCTGACTGATACCAGGTGCATGGATGAAACCGCCAAGCCTTTTTGCGGAGCAGTGTGTCATCTGACGGACGGCTCAAGGATCTTGAATCTCTCCTGCTGGTTCAAGTTCTAATAGCAAAAGAAGATATCAAAAGTGTACCAGGAGGCACAGCTCCCAGGAGGGGAGATGCCAATGGCTGCTCCTGTTTTCTATCCCTCCAGCATTTCCTCTCTGCTGGTTAAGAAAGTTACAGAGAGAGCATCATTGCTACAGAAAGGAGTCCTGACACATAGTGGTGAGGCACAGAACCAAAGACTCTGTGTCATAGGAAGGAACGGAGGTGGGCCTTGGCCAAACGAAATGCAAAGGAGGTCCTGTAACCCTCATGAACTCAGTAGACATTTCAGACTCACAGAGTGGGTAAGTTTGTGATCTATTTACATAGATGGAGATGATCATGTGGTTGCTGGCGCTCGTGTGTGTGTGTGTGTGTGCGCGCGTGCGCACACACACACGGACACATTGTGTGGACTATGCACAAGCATGCTGACAGTTTTGGGCCTCAGAACTGAACTCACCACTGAGATAGCTGAGGAGAGAACTATTCAATACAGTAAGAAACCACACACAACAGGGCCTGGTCCTCCTTTGTCCAGTGACCTCCACTTTCATGAAAAAGTATGCATGGCCTTAGAGAAGTACCAGCATCATAAAGTAGCACTGAACTAGCCCTTGGCACAGCTCTTCAGAGCTGATCTTTGCTTCACAATCAGCAATAGCGGGAGTGCTCCCTGCTCCCTGTCTGCCCAAGTCCTCCAGTTAACTGAACTGTGTTTTACTACAATCTCTGGCTAGCCTACAGGCATGAGGACAAAGGCCATGTCTGTTTAGTTCACTGATTTTTCTCTAGTGCTGGTACATAGAGGGCATTCATCTCTGGAGGATGGAGGATGCCCTGTCTCCCGTCCCACGGACCTGCTACCCTCAAGCAAAACCAAAAGTCCCTAAGAAAGCACCAACTCTCTCATCTCACACAGCAGCACAGTGTGTCAGGTACTGATCAAATCTTGAGGTTACCATTGTCACCAACTACATTACGTTCCCAATCTCAGAGTGAGTTTTCAGAGGCCAGAGGGCAAGAGACAGCAGGCAAATGAAGGGCTAAGGTAATAGAGTCTTCGGCTGAGGGAGCAGCTGGGACAAAGCAGACTCACTTCTGGACTTTGTGGTCCACAGCATCACTAAAGATGAGATGAGGACTCAGCAGGGGATAGGAGCCCAAGGACAACAGGCTTTGAGGGGGGGAAGTGGGCATTTAAGCTAAGGGTAAAGGGACTCATATTTCCTCTGGAATTCCTACCTAGAATGGGTTGAAGGGCAACGGAACATTCTCAAGGCTATGTCCAAGCAAGTGACAATGACAGTCCAAGTGTGGAAGGAACGAACGAATGAATGAATAAATGAATGAATGACTACAGAACAATGGAAATAATTAGGATTCCATCCTGAGACCCACTCTTAAGAATGGCTATACTTAGAGGGTTTCATATTTTACTTTCAGAGAGTGGGGAGAATAATTTTGTGAACTATGAAAAGAATTTAAATTCTGCGTTGCTCCATTAACGATCAAGATAAGACACGTCTTAATAAGGGAATCGGCAGCAAGAAAAAAAATCCTGCAAGGGGAAACTGTTGAGGGACGACCATGTTTGGGAGCTAATTGAAGATTTACGATAGTCATTTTTAAACCGTAGACATGAATTAGTCTGAACTGTGATGGCTGAATTCACTACACACAGCAGTTGGAGGATATGATAGTAAATTGAACCTCCACATTACAAGATTGTTGGAAATTAAGCTGTTTGTAACTTCCTTTAGAGGCAAGAGAAATATGTGTGCAAATGTTAATCAGGCCCCTGACCTGTCTTTTGGTGCAGTTTGATAGCCCTATCTGGGATAGGAGCCAAACTCTCCTTTGGGGGAGAGCTAGCGGTCCCTAGAGCCTCGGTGATGAATTGCAGAGTCTGGGAACAGGAGAGGAAGTCGCCAGGACTAGAACAAAGGGCTGGTGCTGTGGTGGGTGCTTGGCTCCGCGCTGGATATGACTCTAGCTTTTATACCACTCCTTGCTCAGCCCTCAGAATTCTTAATCCTATTTTCATTGCCCTAGGTAAACCGGAAAATATTTCAGTCTTGACTGCGGTTATTCACATAATAAACAGGTAATAAACATTTTACTGCCCTGAGCAACCTCCTGTCGGGAAGGCAGGCAGGAGAGAAAAGGCTGCCGAGGGTGACCCCCTACAGGACAAACTGCAGGCGACAAAGGAGGCTAGTAACCCTTTAACAGTGCTCACCTCAGTGGTTCGGGGGAGTGACCCTGAGCTGCTGGCACGAATTAGCCCGCCCCAGCCTAGGGAGTTCTCTCTGCTTGAGGCTAGTCAGGGAAGATTTGATTTCACCAAAAGGTAATTTAGTTGCCATTTCAAAGCTCTGTCTGGCTAAATTAAGGACGAGGATGAAACAGAGTTTACAATCTCACAGCTTAAACCTGGAGCAGGGAGCTCTGCAGGCAGAAAGGCCAGAGAAGTGGTTCAGGACCGGGGTTCTCTTCCCAGTCTGCAGCTTGCTTTCCAACACATCTGCAGTTTCTTCTTCTTCTTTATATCTTCTCTGAATATCAGATTAGATAACTCTTATCCTTTGTCTCTTGCAAAACACAGTGGACACCCTATCTCCCCTCCCTACCACTCCCACCTTCCCCCTCCCTCCTTCCCTCCCTCTTGCTTTGCTAAACATCAAACCCAGGGCTTTGTGCATGCATCCCAATCCAACATCGTGTGTGTGTGTGTGTGTGTGTGTGTGTGTGTGTGTGCGTGCTCGCGTGCACGCACGCACGCACACACACACTCTTTAAAAATAATTTCATTTTACATGTATTATTTGGGGGCTCAGGTCACCAAGCTTGGTGGCAAAGTGCTTTTACCAGTGGAGTCATCCTGTTCCCCAACATCCTCATTTTCATTCACATTCAGGGTTCTCTCAAAAGTCTGCTGCCAGTCTGGGGAAGATGGCTCAGTGGCTAAGATTCTTACCAGGCAAGCCTGAGAATCACAGTTCAAATCCCCAGACCCACAAAAGGCAGATAGATGTGTTAGTAGGCACCTGAAACCTTGATTCACTCGTGGTGAGATGGAAGGCAGAGACAGACAACACCTCCAGCTAGTCTGACATCTGCAGTGGTGATCAACAAGAGAGTCTGCCTCAAAGCAAGCCGGGAGCAACACACACACTTCCCTAGCAGCCTGCTATCTTCGGCTCAGTTAAAGCTTTTGGAGATTTTTTTTCAACTGCCTGGGAAATATTTCAGTTCTCTTTCACTGAAAGTATAAGTAACTCACAACTGTGAGGAGAAGACACTGTGCCTTCCCCCACTATAGGAAAGAAGGCACAGCCAAACAGAATCGGACAACGTCTGCCCCCCCCTTCAACTTATTTATGGGAAATTAAAATCTTACTTACATAAACATTTCCCACCAAATAGCACACCAAATCTGAATGTATTAGCCCAGGGCAAACGATAAATGCATAGATAATTTTCCAATTCATGTAGGATGAAAAAAATGATTATTTTTATAAATCAACAGTTCTATGAGGCCAGCTGCAGTTAATTTATGGTATCTGGTTCTAATCTTATTTCAGAATATTAATTTTTATTGTACTTTGCTGCAGAATGGCTAGGACTGGTGAGCAGGTACTGTGGTACTGCCCGGTGTAAAGGGGTATTTTTGCTTGAGACCTGATTGGGGGTTCATTCTCCAAGTAGCTACTGTCTGGACACAAGGACACAGACGCTTACACATCCTTTCTGCTTTGGCTTTTCCTTTGGCCTTTTCCTGGAAGGGCTAAGGGAATGATTGAAAGTGAGGAGTCGCCTGCCTAGCAAGCATGCTTAGGAGCACAGCAGAGAATGACGAAGTCTGCAGCAGGGTTCCTGGGCTGTTTTTTGGACATTATGGCTGAGGGGTTCAAGTACCTAGGGGTTTTCCTTCCACTCATCTTTAGATGCCTCCTACAGAGAAAGGATGGAGGTGACACTCAGAGCAGACACTTGAAAACTGAGAGACTTCAACTGCCACCCGGCCCCCAACAAAGGGAACAGAATGGCAGCAAAGGGAAAGAGATCACAGGACGATAGGGATCAGACAGGCAGGGTCTGAAAGAAAAGGAAAGAGCAAAAGGTAGGTTGTGACCTCTTTGTTTTTCTGGCACCAGACTTTTAATAAGCATCTGTCCTGATTAGTTTTAACTGTCAACTTGATACAGCCTAGAGTCATCTGGAGGACAGCTACAGCGCAGGAATTCCTAGATCAGAGTATATGTGTGCAGTTGTCTTGACTTTTCATTGATACAGAAGGGCTAGCCCACTGTGGGTGCCACCATCTCCATATAAGAAGGCTAGCTGCAAATAGGCCATGCTGCTAGTATGCAGCGTACTCCATGGAGCCTGCAGCAAGGACTTCTGGGTTGTGAAGTGAGTACCTTGGTGGATGTGGCACTGTGTGGAACAGCAAGCAGGCCTGCCTGCTAGTTCCAGCTTGAGTACTTCCTTCAAGGATGACTGTGAACTGGAACTGTAAGCGGACATAAACCCTTTCCTTTCCTAACTGGCTTTGCTCAGCATATTTATCACTGCAAAAGAAGTGAAATTAGAACAGAGTCTTAGACTGACTGTGCTGCCAGATTTATAAATGTCACATAGAGCCAGGCATGGTGACACACCTTTAATTCCAGTACTTGAAAGGCAGAGGCAGGTGCATCTCTGTGAGTTCAAGGCCACCCTGGTCTACATAGTGAGTTCCAAGACAGCCAAAGTTACATAGAGAAACCTGGTCTCAATAATGAGGATGATGATGATGATGACGACGACGACGACGACATATAGAAAATGACAGAGACCAAGGAACAATGGCTACATAGATACAAAAAGCTCTTGAAGTAAGATGAAAGGCGTGGCTTATTTTGGAGGGTAAAGGTTAAGGATGATGGGGAAGGGTTTGAATTCGGGGAGGGTTTTAGAGTGGCACCCCTCAACTCTGTGGTATACTGGACAGGTGGTACTGACAAAGAGCAACCTTCAGTCTGATAGAAGCAAGAATTTGTGGAATTCTAGGGTAATACACACCACAGGCAGACTGATAGGGATCCTGGCTTAGTATGTCAACATTAAACTTTTGGTTCTTGCTTGATCATTCCTGAAAGACCATCGCAGGCCTATCCACCTTGGCAGTGAGCTTCTTACACTGCATCATAGTCTCAGAAGTTGACTGTACCCACGGCTCAAGGAACGTTGTTGAAGATAAGGCAGAAAGATGGCCGGAGCCATAGCATCAGGAAGTTTGCTGAGAGATTTGTCTCCTAGTAATGTCAGATGTGCTGACCAAGGATGACACCAATGGATGTGCCAAACTCCACGGGGAAAAGCCCATGAGGCCTCAACCCTACACAGAGAACTATATAGGCAACTGATGAAAGCTGGGCATGGGAGAGGTGGCCTTCCGAAAGGAAGAGCAGACCAACCACAGTGCCGAATCATCACACAAACCAAAAGTGCTATCTTTAGAAAATATATGTATATCCATATATGCATGCATTAGCAATTAGTGAAAAGAGGGCATGGATTTGAAGGAGAGAAGGGAGGCATTTATGGGCGGGTTTAGAGGGAGGAAAGGCAAGAGAGAAATGTTGTAATTAAATTATAACACCCCTCCCCCCAAAGCTTAGTCTTCCGAAGCTCCAGCTTTTTTAGAAATCTGACACATCAGAAGCTCAGCTCAATTTCACATCACCTATACCTGACAGGCAGGTTACTTGGTCTCACCCAACCTGTTTTCCTCACATTAGAGAAGAAAAGATAAAATAACACAGACTGTGTATTATGTTGTAGCTATAGCTATGTAACACACATGGTATGTCTGGATGCTGGCCTGTGGTGATCTCAGTGAGAAATGCTCTCCATTAGCGTATGCATTTGAACTCGTGGTCCCAGTTGGTCTCACCATTGAGGTTTTGCTGAAGGAAGCATGTCACCGGAGCGGACACCATACAAGGCCAGTTTGTTCTCCCTGCTTTGTTATGCTTGCGTATGATATCTCGGCTTCCCAATCCTGTTGCCATGCACGCTGCTGGTTGTCATGCTTCCCTGACATGGTAGACCCTCAACCCTCTTTCTTCTATAAGTTGCTTTTGGCTGTGGCGTTTTGTCACAACAACAGTAAAGTAACTAATACACAGCTGCAGGGCAAACAAAACAAAACAAGCTACCAAGTGTATTACCCATCAGGATAAGCTGAGGTTCCCATTGTCCTTCTTCATAAAGGACCCAAGAGGCGAGGCAGCTCCTCACTCTTCCTGAAGTGGCATCATCTTTCCCTCTCTTATACCCTGCCCTCCCTGGGACATTTCTAAGGCCCTTGTAGTTCTAGATTTTTAGAAAGGCTGTGAGCTATTCTAATTTTGCCCGGAGAGAGTCTACTTTGATTCAAGATTGAACTACAGACATTTTGCATGTAGCAGCTTACCAGAGCCTCAGCCAGTTAGCCAAGACCTTTCCAACATGGCAAGTCTTCTGTTTTATTCTTGACCTTAATTTCTGTCCAGATATGAAGGGCAGTCTTTGAGGGTTCTATAAACATTGATGCTTCCCTGACATACAGACTTCTTAGGATGGTTTTACTAGGGCTGGCTGGGTGGGTTTTTTTTTTTTTTTTTGTTGTTGTTGTTGTTGTTGTTTTGTTTTTGGTTGAAAACCTCAAAGTGTAGCTACTTAGTGCTTGAAATAAATTGAAAATAACGTTTGTACATTCTGAAACTTCATTAAAAAGTTAATTTATGAGTCTTGCTCCCAAAACCCTAGTTAGTGGTCACAATGCTAGCTGTTGTTTTTAAACCTCTCTTTTACGTTTAAGATTGTTTCTAAGAAAGCAATAAACTATTTTATTTTAAATCTAGGAATGCAAGTTAATATTTATTGCCTGTTGAAATAAATAAATCGTGGACTATGTCTGTACCATGGGATTTGCTGGCGTTACCTGTGACTGTTGGCAATGGTGACAGCCTGGAACATGGAAGAGGTTCTTTATAAATCAATAACCAGAGGAGGGGTGGGTGAGGGGGGGCTGGCACTTTGGTGATTTCATTTCTAGCCACAGCTGGCCAGATTGCTTATTGGAAAATAAAAGTCATGGTAAATTGATCTTGACAATAACAAGGCTTGACTATGTAGATCCGGTTCTCCACTCAAGGTACTTAGAGGGAGTGGAGGCAGGGAGGTGACAGGGAAAGGAAGCCTGTCACAGATCCATCTTCCTTATCTTGTAGGGCACAAGCCATCTGCTGCTGCTTTCTGTCAGCTCCTAGGCTCTGTACCTTCATAGCTTCTCCATACTGCCTGAAGTGTAGCTATTTTACCTTTCCTGTTTCTCAAGAAGGAACAAAACTCAGAGCCATGCTGTCCAATAAGGTACTCATTTAATCTTAAAAACCCGAGGGCTGGAGTCTCAGTGGCTAAGAGCTCATACTACTTGGCTGAAGACCTGAGTTGGTTCCCAGCACCCATGCCTAGTGGCCCCAAACAGCCTATAACTCCAGCTCCAGGGGAGCTAGCTAACACCTCTAGCCTTTTCAGATGCCTATGGGGGTACCCATACCAACCTCCATTTATACACATAATTAAAATGTTTTTGATTAAAACAAATGCTGCTTCTCCAGCCACTTTCCAAGTGTTCTTAGCCATATGTGGCTAATGACTACTGTGTTGAGCTATGTGGCAACAAATCAACCCTCACTTCCCAGAATGTTCTAACAGACAGCTGCAGTTCAGAAAACTGAATTGGTACCAAGAAGCCCTTCTATCTTTGTCCTCTGATTCTGAGGTCACGGTAACCTTTGTGGTAAAAGTGCTAACTGACTGCTAGAATGTGGTGAGTCTCTAGCATCCTGTACCTTCTTAGACTGCAGGGAAACACAAATACTGCAACCTGGGCTGTGGTGCAAACACCCTGATACCCGAAACAAAGTGTCAACCTTATATTTCCCTGGTAGAAACAGAGGTGAGTGTATTGTCTTCCACCTAGCATCAGGAGACCCAAGGGGGTTTACCTTGTATGAGCCCCTCCAGCTGCTACACAAAGTTGTAACCTGTTTTTTATCATCTGTATGTGACTATCCAGGAGTCATGTGGTTTGAGGACCGAGAACTACAGAGGCTGTGATAATTCTCCTCTGATAAGAGGATAGCCATCAAAGTCATTGCTTTACTCTTTTAGGATGCTCAGTCTCCCAGACTGTCACTCCAGCCAATGAACTTTACTAATTCCGAGTCCCCAGAGCAGTGCTCTCTGGATGCTGCTTGTGAATTCCTATTTTTTTCTTTTACTTTTGGGACAAGGTCTTGCTATGTAGCCCAGGGTGGCATCAAACTTGTGATCTCTGCCTCAGCTTCTAAAGTGTTGGGATTACAGGTATGCACCTCCATACCTAGTTTTTAAAATTCTTCATGTATTTAAGACCCTCAAAATGTTACACCTCCTTAATAAAAATTAATTGTGAGGGGCAGTTGATGAGGAAACCCCAGAAATATTGTGTGACGTGTAACAATGTAACTGCCTATTCCTATTTGGGTTGGGACAGCATTTTCCAGAGGCACAGCTTGGTTGCTGCTCCTTTGGCGCAAGCACAGGAAAGGGAGAGCCTTGTTGCTGACCAACAGACATAAAACAGGGGAGTCACACAGTTTGAAAGGCAGGATCATGCTGTTAAATTTGGTAAACTTCATACAAGTCTAATTTTGGTGAGCCTCACAGTCCCAGTGCTGTGGCTGGCTTGAATTTACGGCAGGTGCTTCCATTCAATGATCCCGGAGCACTTTCCTGCACATCATCTGCACTGTACGGCCTCATAGCTCTTTTTCCCTCCGCTGGCCCCATTTGTTCTCCTGCATTAGGCAGGATTAATTATTGCCCTAATTTCCTAGGTAGGCAAATGGGGGACAAAGCAGCGAGACTCCGGCTTCACACAGCGCAGTGAAGTGTGGCTTTACTTTCAGGCCACTGAGCACAAGTCAAGCTTATTTCACAGCTGGATCATGTGACATGGGGCACTTGTTTTGACACCAGCTATTCCATTCATGGTGACTTTGCCTCTCCATGAAAACTGGGCAAAATCTCTTGACACCTTCAAGTCAAGGTGACTGACCAGAATAAAGAGTGTACTGTTGAGTAGGACAGAAATCACTTCGAGACATTTTCTACCGTGTAAGAAGCTGCCTGTCTCTTTTGATGGACTGATAATGTGATTGCCAATTTGGCATATGTTATGGGTTGAATGTGGAATGTCCCTCACAGGGTCTTGCATTTGAGCCTTAGCCTCCAGGAATTGTCCTTGCTTCAGAGGGACATGGGCCTAGCTGACAACGGATATAGGCTACCAGAAAGCAGGTGGGCTTAAGGACTACAGCTTGACCCAGCGTCTGTCCTTCTTTCTGATTCCTGATCTTCCAAGATGTGAACAAGCTCCCGCCACCAAAGGCCACGCCTTTCTAGCTGCTGTGTCTTCCCTACCCCGAGACTGTGATCTAGAATGAACCTCTCCTCTTTAGGTTGCTTCTGTTAAGTATTCTGTCAAACGATAGCAAAAGTAACCAATACAGTCCAATGAAGCTGAAATGGGCTGAACAAGAGCACTGGGGGATGTGTTGAGAAGGGGAAGGGGAGCAAAATGGTGAATTAAGGTCAGATCATTGTTTTTAGCCCTCAGACCTTAAGGGCTGTAGTTTGGACGAATGTCCCCTAATGGTCCATGTGTTTTGGGAGATAGATCCCCGAGGTGATGGTGCCTTTAGGACTTGAGGGATACTGGGAGACCCTGAGGTCATTGGGGGTTTTGGGAACGGGACAGGCTCATGAAGTATGTTGTTGCTTCTGCCTTGTGCTCGCACTGTGATGATGTGCTGCCATTCCTGAAGCCCCCACAATGGGAATGCAAGGCTCACGATATAGTCTAGGGGAAGACGGCTTGGTAGCATATCCAAGGCTGGGGGCCCTGGGCTTAAGTCCAAGGACCATACAAAATGAGGAAGGAAAAAAGGGATGAAGGAAAGAATGGAGAAAGGAAGGCTAAACAGAAAGAAGGCCAGCCCGCCAGTTACCAGATCTCGAGGCTTAGACAGAAATCTCCAGAACTGTGAGGAAAAACAACCCTTTTCTCTTTATAAGTTGACTGCATCAGATATTTTGTCATAGTAATGTAACGCTAACACAATTAATCAAATCAGTTTTTAAAGACATTTTTTTTTCTTTCTTTTAAACCAAACAGACATAGTGAAACTTTCAGTTCATGTGGACAAAGGAATAGAAGTATTAGGTCTTAAAAGTCTGTTGGAGAGACTCCTTTGGAGGGTTCTCCCAAATGAACAAGGCTCTTAGATCAACATACACACACTAAATGCCGGTGGCCTTCCGGTTAGCTTGTTTGGTTGGCCTGTAATGAATGGCCAAGCTGGGCCAGGGAGCAGCTTTAGAGGGCTGACAAGAGTCAGTGTGCCTGGAACCCATGGAGAAACTGTGTGTTCAGCTTCTTGGCAGGCAGGTCGCCCTGCTGCAGAGCCTGTGGCTTTTGGCACCAGGGTTCCATTTGTTCTCTCCATCTTTCAGAGGAGGATTTGAAGCCTCCAAGGAAGGACCTTATAATGTTATTTACTGCTATTTCCTATGCTCCAAATCTGGCTTTAGGCTGCCCATTTTCAGTATTTGGGAACCTCAAGACGGGTTCAAGCAAGGCATGAAACTTGCAGCTAATATGAAACTTTCCCCAGGGGTTGGCATTTAGCTGCAGCCCAGCAGGCATTTTGAATTAAAAAGAAAAAAAAAAGGTCCATGCAGGCTTTCCAAGTATAGGGCCTTAAAGGCAACATGGCTCCCGAAGCCCCTTTGTGCTGTGGAGCTGTGGGAAGAGACAATGACATGCTGCCCGGTGTTCCTATGTAAAATGCTACCTCGAGGACATGGTCTTTACTAGGCAGATGGCTCACTTCTGGACCCTCATTTTCCCAGTGTTCCCGTGTACTTGTGAAGTTCTGCCCCTGGAGTCAGGTCCTAATTGGTGTCAAATGTTCAGTGACAAAAGTGAAGTGTACACATCATTCATGCAAAGGCTGTAACTGCAGTGATGGCTGTGGCTCCAGCAAAGCTTGTGGCCAGCAGGACTTGCTGCTGCAGACCTTCTCAGAACTACTGTATTCTGAATGCCACGCTAAAGACCTCTCCATCATCACTGCCAATCTCCTGACTCTAGCACATCTTTGTGCTGGGGTCCTCTTTAGGTTATCTGTATGTTGACCTCGATCTGGCTCTGCAAATCTGGGTAAGGTTGAGGGGGACCTATTTATCTCACTACAGATTTGGGGGCCACTTAGAAGCCCTGCTGCCACCCAGCAGACAGGTAATCCTAATAGCCAGGACTCTGCAGTCAGTGAACGGCCGTCTGATTGGATGCACATTCATCTTCAAATTATGTTGTGTGACAGCCTGGGCTGCTGAACACCATTTTAACATGCAGATTGACTCCTCCGAGGCTCTACATTATGCATTTAGCGGCCTGTTTTCAGACTAACCAGCATGTCAGAGAGGCCCTATCCTTTTTCCACCTGGATGGAAGACATCGCTTGCTGACTGTGGGGGAATCGAGGATATTAAAATGCATGTTTATTTTTCTGAGTACCCACATATAACACACACCCCCCTAATGCAGGAGGAGAGAAGAAAAGGGGCAGACAGCATTGACTCTGAAGCAATGAAAATGGCTATGCCAAACAAGCCAGTCTCTGTGGAAGACCGGAGCTGACAAGGCCAGGCCAGCCTGATGCCTGGAGGCCGCCCTGGCTACCCGCAAGCCAGCCTGGGTGTGTCCACACAAGTGCTCTTCTGAGACACGCACAGACCCTCTCTTCTCTTGTGCACACAGCCCCAAGTATTTTAAGCAGCACACTTCCAATTTCCTGTTTCTAAAATTGTCTCGCATCTCCAATGGCATTCCATGCAATCCTGGCAAGTCACAGGCTGACGGGCTGAGCCAATTTCACTCCAAGGACAGTGAGAGTCCTGTGTCTGTTGAGGAACAACCGAGTAGGGCGCTGGGTCACTCACCCCTCATCTCTTCCTGGTGTGACTTAACCTCAGTCTGCTGGGACTTTGTCTCCATGACCTCTCTATGACCTCCAGCTGCTACTGGGCAAGTGCCCAATAGCATCTCTTTCTCTCTCTGTGCTACTCTGTGAGCACTGCCATTTCCTCTGTCTGTGAGGGTGTGTGAATGTGTGTGCATGTACGTGGGTCTGTGTGTCTATGACCTTCAGCTGCTATTGGGTGAATACTGCCATTTCCTCTCTCTCTCTCTCTCTCTCTCTCTCTCTCTCTCTCTCTCTGTCTCTCTGGAGGAGGGTATGGATATGTCTGATATCTGGTGTGTGTGTGTGTGTGTGTGTGTGTGTGTGTGTGATCTCCAGCTGCTACTGGGTGAGCATTTCCAGTGTGTGTGTGTTGGGGGAGGGATGGGGGGTATGTGTGTTATGTATGTGTGTGTTTGTATGGTGAATGTGTGATGTGTATGTGTTTGCTGTGAGGTGTGTGTGTGTGTGTGTGTGTGTGTGTGTGTGGTATGTACATGTCCTTTCCTGATGATCTCTTTTCTGTTTCTTTCTTTTTTTCTTTTTTCTTTTTTTTGAGACAGGGTTTCTCTGTATATCCCTGGCTGTTCTGGAGACCAGGCTGGCCTTGAACTCAGAAATCCACCTGCCTCTGCCTCCCGAGTGCTGGGAGTAAAGGCGTGTGCCACCATGCCCGGCCCATCTTTTCTGTTCCTTAAAAAGGAACTGTACCTGCATTGGTTTTAAGATTCCATCCCTGTCCCACATAGTCCCTAATGATGGCATTTTTTTCCATATGTGTGAATGATTCCTTACTTCCTAGTCAAGGACTCCATTTTTGACCGGTATCTGCAGTCCTCACTTCTTGAGAGGACCTCAGTTCCTTCAGCCCCTGCTGTGGGCTATGCTTGCTGTACAGACAGCACTCCCCTTTGGCATCCGACTTGGGAGGCTTTCCAACATGGAGTCAGGCTCGCCTGCCTCCTTCCTTTGCTGCCTTGAAAGAATGGTCCTTCAGGGGCTTAGGAGCTTGGCTTGAACACACAAGCTCAGGGGCCAGGGCTGACAGCAGCCCCTCTGTCACATGTTCCCAGAGGGCAGGCATGTGTGCTTAACAGCTTCTGGGTCGTTTGGGTTGGTATCAAATGCTGCTCTCAAAGATGTGGCTGGGGCTTCGCTATTTACATTAAAATATTACATGGTATGTTCACAGGGCTCCAGGCACAAAATAAAGCAGAAGGTGGAGCTGTGTTCTGGATTCTGCCGGCAAGGCCGTCAGTGGGAGTGAAACAGTTCAGATGCTTGCTCTGGGACTGCTGTATCCTGAGGAGAGAACCATGACATGGAAACTGTGGCCTTTTATTTTCACATGGAGTGTGGCGATCCCCACTGGCAGGAACAGGTTGCATGTGTCTGTGAGGCTGTAGCTGGCTGGAGTCACACTGTGGAGTATTATCTGAAAAGGTCTGAACCAGCGAGAACAATATGGCTACCCGGTGCCAGAGGCGATGCTTAGCGATCTGCCCCTCCATTCATGCATCTTGCCAGCCCTTTATTTGTTTATTTCTTTAAGTAGAAACATGGGGATTCTTCATTTTAAAGTGCTACTGAAGGATTTGTCCTCGAAATACTGTTTAAGGGGAAATCCTTGAAGGGGAACAAAATAGAGTAATGGTATTAATCAGGGCTACCTCCGAATGAGACTGTTTAGTGGTAATTAGCTGCCATCCTTATCCTGTATGGGTGGTGTTCATATCCGAAGGGGGGGTTTGGAAATAGACGGGTAAGGGATACTGTGCACAAGGCAAAGGTGGCCGTCTCTACACCCAAGAGTCCTCAGAAGAAATGGAGCCTGTCAACATAGTGATATCAGGTTTGCAGCCTCCCTAACTCTGAGGAAACGAGATCCCTCTCCTTTGAGCCACCCACGCTTTAGTACTTGGTTGACTCCAAAAAAGCAGGTAAATAGGAAGGGTGTGGATGAAGAAAAGAGCTGCAGCATTTTAGGGATTTCCAGCATCAAGAAGGTAGCGCATCAACTGCAAGCCAGATGCTAATTTCACAGGGATCAGGGGGAAATTGGGTTGTTTTGTTTTGGAAAAAATCTCCACAGAAGTGGATTTGCTCTTTAGCTTCCTGTGCGTAGGCAGAGCTGACATTTTGAACTGAGAAAATGCCACGAAGGACCTATCTGGCCCTTCAAATAAACCTCTAGATTTTTCTTTGAACCAATCAATCGGTTCTCAGAGGTGTCAGCCAAAACAGACGTATCTGTCGATAGCACAGTGCGGTCAGGGCTGGCTATGCTTGCAGTGGGCAGTGTGGCCAAGCAGGTCTTGAGATGTACAGCATGATAATATAAGATTGTGTGTTTCAGGGGTGAGGGTAAAGTGAGGTAAGGGGCCAGGTGATTGAGCAGTTTCTAGTAGAAGACAGAGTTACGTACTGTTAAGACTTCCTGCTCCCTTCTACCTGGGACATCCATGATAGGGCAGGACACAAACTGTGTCTGAGTGTCCACTTCTAACACCTATGATAAACTGAACCATGGGAGTAGAGTTGGAAGCAAAAATAAGTATTTCAATATATCAGAAATGTAGGAGGAGCACAGACATATCTACCCATCCCCTGGGGCTGAAGCAGAAGGATGGCTGTGAGTTTAAAACTAATCTGGGTGACAGAGCAAACATCAACCCAGTCTGGACTACAGTGTAATTCCCTGTCTCAAAAAGCCCCCAGAGAAAACCCTCCAAAAGTCCTCCCTGAGAACTAACAAAACCCCCAAAAGAAACACATACACTCGTCCTTGGGTCTGACCCCTGAGCCTGTTGGTTCTGGTCTCTGACAGGCAGTATCAGCCTTAGGCTACACCACCCCCATCCAAAGCTTCACTGGACCCAGCATCCCACAGAGAACACTGTTATCCATCACCCGCCCGCTGTAGCCTGAGCAGAGGCAAATGTTTATGTAATCCCGTGCCCTTAGCAAATACATATTCCTAGCTCAAGCAGGGAAATCTCCAATCAAGAAATCCTGGGAAAGAGTCCACCTGGGTCTGACTGAAGCATTGAGTATGTGCCATCTTTTCCCACCACAGGACAGTAGAATCAAGCAGGAAATAGTCTCCCAAATCTTGCCCCTGTCCTCTGGATGACACTTCCGTTTCCTTCCTCCAAGTCAGTAAACTTCTACAAACCCCGAGCCTGACTTCTTTTCTAAATGATTTTCAAGTCCCTTTCCTGGGATTTAATATCTCTCTGGATAACCTAGACTGGACACAGAATAGCACTAATGTTTTATCTGTTACGTTAAGTTTTTGATATTATTTTTTCTTTTCAGCCCCTAGTATCCTATTGGCTTTTTAAATTGCTGTTGCATATTAGACAGGTATCCCCCAAGTTATCGACCATGACTCTTAACTTACTCTACTATGAGTTCAGAGCTGATCAGAGATTATGAGAAGTTTACATGATTTCTCCCAAAGTGCACTGTTTTACGCTTAACCAAATTAGATTTCATCCTCCTCTGCCGCTCCTCAATCCCCCGGTTTGCTTAGCTTTGTCTAAAGTGTCTCATAGCAATCCTTAATTTCTTTATTAACCGTGCCTATTCCTGATCAACTCTCCAGTTGAGTGCTTTGGCCTGAGATTCTCCTCACCCTTTGGGACCTTGGGCTTTAAGAGGGGTGTGAAACTGATAGAAACTGGTGATATGTAAAAGATCCCCCCAAATTTATGAGGAGACTCCCGAGGACAAGCTCTGGAGTCACATTTGGCCCCCAAGAAGCTTTCTCCATGATTTTGGATGTCATGAGGTAAACTTGGAGAAGAATCACAGCTGGCTGATGAGCTGTTGACAGGTTGTCTTTGCCTCTGGCTTTGTTGGTGACCAGGAGAGGTAGCAGTGTAGACAAGTAGAGGCCCTGAAGGCCATTCACTCTGCCCTCTTCTTCCTGGGGTATCAGGTGTGGATTTATATGTGTCTGTGTTCATGTGTGTGTGCAAATGCAGAAGGCTTATACCACAGCTTTCATGTGAAGGTCAGAAAACAGCTTCTGGTGTGGATCTTCACCTTCTAACTACAAGACAGGCTCTTTGTTGATCTCACTGTGTTTGCCAGCCTGGCTGTCCCACAAGGCTCTCAGGATTCCCCTGGCTCTTCCTCTTAACACCCTGTGTAGGCACTGGGATTACAGATGCATGGGTCCCCGAGTTTGGGGGATTTGAACTCACATGCTTGCATGCCAAATGCTTTGATCAATGAATGATCTTCCCAGACCAAAGGCTTTTCTCTTAATAATGAAAAGATAATAATAATTACTATCTTTATATATAACTTAACTGCACATAATATATTTATATAAATATATATCTTATATACAAATATTTATATATTATATACAATATATATAGATATAAAAATAAATAATTCAGTTAAACAGAAGTGAACTCAGCTCATTAGGCAATTGTTCAGAGTAATTTTCTTGAGTGTCGAGGGTAGAAGAATGTTTTGTGCCTTCTCTCTCTTGTCTTTGCTCCTTTCTGACGTTGATCCCTGCCCTTCCACAGCCCGGGGAACGGACAGAATAAACTCCTCTAATGTGTCTGTGCCTGCTCACTGTTTTCCAAGCTCTTTCTCCTGCTTAAGGCTATAATCTTCAACTTCTCCTGCCCACAGAGATGGTCCCAAGCCCATGTTTGGGTCTATGTGATGTAATGTCACTTTGGGTGAGTATTTTTTTTTAAGACATTTTCACAGAGAAAGAGTGGCTGCTTTTAATTCCTAGAACAGATATCCTGCCTGGAACTCACTTGCATTTATAGTCAGAGCATAAGCCATTGTGGACCATAAGCTAAGAGTAGAAATTGGCAGAAAAGTGTGCTCTTGATGACTGTAGCTACTTCATTAGCCCTGGACCCCTCAGTTCTGAATATCTAGATGAGAGTCAAAAATGAACTTGTCTGTTCAAGACACTATTGTGGGACTGAGGGCTGGGAGTAGAGTGGAGTCCTTTCTAATTCTTCCTGATACACAAGACTGGGCTGCACTTGCTTTCATGCAACCAGAGCCCTTTAATGCGAGACAGGTGGTCTTAGAGATGAACTAGTTCGTTGCAATTCATTTGTTTGTTGAATGACTTCAAACAAAAAGTCAGACTGAGAAAATGGAGAGAAAAAATGCTATGACTATGCATATAGACTATGCATATAGACTATGCATATGACTATGCTATAGACTATGTCTTTGTTTTTCCCTTAAACAAACATTGACCACACAATGAGTAGTAATACAGATGTGTGTGTTAAATATCCTAACAGAGGAACCCTGCATTGACCTGGGGTGTACGGTATGATATCAGGGCTGAGGAAGGGTCTAGATCCCAAATGGGAAGCAAGGACGTGAAGCAAGGCCTGGATGGCCACATGGAGGATTCAGGATGCTCATGAAGAATCTTTTACCATAGCCTATACCTTTGTGGAGGCACCAATGTTTTCTATTCAAAGAACATGTAATCAGCTTAAAGAAAACATCTGAAGAGATAGCAGATCTCTCTCTCTCTCTCACACACACACACACACAGAGAGAGAGAGAGAGAGAGAGAGAAAGAGAGAGAGAGAGAGATTTTGTTTTTAATGCTGGCTTCAGTTTTGGACATGGCTGCTGACGGCCTGAGAAGTGCATGTAAATTTTGCATAGATCTGGAATGTGATGGGCTCAGCACCATGTGAGAATTTCAAGAGATGTCTGTCTATCTGGCCAAGCAAATATATGTTTGGCACAGGGGACATTCAGATCTTGTGTACAAGCTCAAGTGGGAAGCTGTGGTCATTGAGGCACTGTTAATGAGCAACTCCCTGAGGGGTTGGTCAATAAGGCTGAAGGGCTGGCTTCCTGTATAGGCAGACAGATGTAAGTAGGAGGCAGAGAGGGACGAGGGACCAGGCACCCAGCTGTGAGAATGGTAGGCTTATCTCTAGTGATCAGTTGAGAGAGAATGACATGACATTCGTTTCTGGAATGAAGCAGATTAGCACTAGGGATAGAGCTGTACCCAAAGTCACTGTCCTTAGGTTTGAAACCAAACGTGTCAGCTGACAAAGAAAGTGAAACAGGGAAAGAAAAGGATCCAGGGGCAGTTGCTGTCCAGTGGGATTGCTCCAAAGCATCATGAAGGGAGAGTGCAGAAGAGGTGGTTGATGATGAAGGCCAAGAACAAGAACCTGGAGAGGAGGAGGAAGAGGAAGAGGAGGAGGAGGAGGAGAAAGAGGAGGAAGAGGAGGAGAAGGAAGAGAAGGAGCAGGAGAAGGAGGAGGAGGAAGAAGAAGAGGAGGAGGAAGAAGAAGAGGAGGAGGAAGAAGAAAATGCCAGGGATGCTGGGATATGGCTTCACCATACCCGGGGTATCTCTCAAGACAGTGATGAGAAGCCTGTAATCTTCAGGTCCTTTGTGTGTCCAGTTGGAGAATTAAAAAGAGAACTTCTCAAAGCTGTGGTGAGAATCACACAAAGCCTGCAGGAACATGGCCTCCCACACGTGCTCCATGCACACAGCTCAAATGGGCCAGTGACAACACTGTGAAAATGCCAGCAAGCTACTCTCCAGTCTGTCATGTTTTGCTGCCTGCGTGACTTTATTTTGCATGACCCCCTTTTTAATTGTGGAAAATGTCCCATTTGAGCCTTTTTAAAGCATTAATTCAGTGGCATTAGCACATTCACAATATTGTGCAATATCCCTTCTATCCACTAAGAGATTTTTTTGATGCCCTTAGAGAAAAACTTCACCCATTAGATAGTCACTGTTATGTCTTGCCCTGAATTTCTGGAAACATCTCTTGTACTTTCAGCCTTATGGATTTGCCCAACCTAAGTACCTCATCTGAAGAGTACTGTGTGCTATTTACTCTGTTGGGTACCCCTTACTATTTAGCATAATGTTGTCAGGGTTTGTTTGTGTTGGAGCACATAGTAGAATGTCCTGCTTTATAAGGTGGATGAGATTCCACTCTATGGATATCACATTCTGATTACCATTCATGTGTTGATGGACATTCCGGTTGTTAACAGCTTTGACAAGCCTGAAGAACTCTGTGTCTAATAATTCTACACCAAAGTTTCCTTAACTCCCAGGTCTTAACTGCACTCCCACAGGGACACACAGGAACTCAACACTTTACCGTGTCCTCTGTTCACACTGTGCTTGTTAAGGAGCTGGAGAGGTGGCTTGGCCACTAAGAGCACATGCTCCTGCAGAGGATTGCAGTTTACTTACCAGCACCCACAGCAGGCAGTACATAACCACCCATAGCAATAGCTCCAGGTTATGGGTATAACACCCCCTTCTGGCCTCCAAGCTCAGTGCACTGACATGCACAAACTCATTCACGGACACACACACACACACACACACACACACACACACACACACCTCTGACTAAAAGTACAAAATAAGTTCCGAATTACCAAAAACTAAATGGACTGAAGTTATTCGACATTAATTTAGTCTGGAAGGTAATCTGATAGACATTTTGCTTAAATATTTTTGAACCTCTCGATAACTACCAGATTTCAGAAGTTTTACAATCACAGTACATTAGCCATACATACATCTTTAAAACTTACGAAGTATCATCTCGTATTGGAATTGAATAGGACACTCACTGTTCAGACAGATTATCTCATTATCTTATCAAGTCATGAATAAATTCCCCTTGCCATAGTACACAGGAGGTTTCAGAGAGGGTCCGTGGTGGAGGGCTTTGTCTAGCATGGGGAGGTTCTGAGTTCAGCACACCGCACTCGTGTTTTATTGCAAGTCACAATTCCCCTCCGTATATATAGTTTTTACTTTACGCCTTCCAAGAAATCACCTTCTGTTCTAGCAATCACTCAAGTCTGGGCTCCTGTATATGCAAGGCAAGTCGGCTACCATTTGGCTACATACACCTTCAGCTCTTTAAACTCTTAATTTCAAAATGATAGTCAAGAGAGCTTTGTTCATGACACAGATTAACGCCCTACTGGAAATTAACCATTTAGTTCTTTGGTTACAAAACACATTATTCTAAAGACCAATATTCCAGAACCCTGGGGATATGTGCAGCATTTTAGCACACTGAATTTTAGACATATGTTCTCTATTGCTCCCTTACTGAGGTAGGCTACTGTGTAGTAACCAGCTTCCTGGCATCACTGCAGTAGATGAAGGTGTTCCCTTACAGGACAGTCTGCTGGAGACAGATGGGCCCTGTCATTAGGCTCTCTGCTAGAAGGTCTCAGAGACCTTCTGCTAGAACGACTCGGAGTATTTGGACAGATGTATGTTTTAGGGGAGAGAAATATTAATTTAGACAGTGTGATGCTTTTATTTATGAGCCCTTGCTAGGTCTTATCTGGGCTCCAACTGAGCAATCTGTTGGTCAAAATAGGGATAAAGCAGATGTAAATCTTGTTTATTGTCACATACAAAGAAATGAGGCTAAGGTGCACATTGTATTAAGCCCAAGAGAGACCAGAGAGGCCATCTACTTCAGTTCTGTCTAGAACAAAGAGTTAATGATATCCTTTACAGATAGAATATTAAAAACAGTATTCCTGAGTCTGGCTTATCTGTCACCCAGCACCCAGGAAGCTGAGGCAGGAGGATTATTGAGTTCAATGAAAGCCTGGGCTACATAGCAAGACTTTGTCTGAAGAAACAAAACAGTATAGATATTTTTGTAACTGAGACTTAAGGTGATACCCGAATACCGATCAGGTTTCAATATATCTGAACACTAATTAGGTTTCAAATATTTGAGCTAGAACTTTGATATTAATTTATGTTTCTCATGAATTAATATAGCATGAGTTAGGAACATTCTATAGTAATACCCTTTCACAGAGGTTAAGTGAATTAACCAAGATTACACAGGTAGTCTGTTCTGGTCTGAATCATACAGCATGCTTTACACATGTGATGCTTGTAGATTCCCTGGCAAAGACCAACACCCTGTTCAGAGCAGAGATCTAAACAGGGAGGCATGTTGTGGCTGGGGAGTCTCCCTTAGGAGGATATTTATGGAAGCTAGTTAGCCTGCATCCCTCTTCCTAGATGCTCTTGAGTTTCTTCACCATCACCACTGACTGTGAAACTGCCAAATGTGTGCACCTGACCCTGGGCCATGTGAACATTAGCTTTAGGCTTTGAATTCAAGCAGACAAAGAGAGAAAAGTGGCAGCAAATGATACATTTTGTTAGGTATGGCATCTTGATAGTCTCAGTGGCATTTCATGCTAAGAGAGTCCTAGCAGTACCTCTGGTCTGTAGGAACGATGGCTCTCAGGATCCTGGAAACTGTGGATGTCTAACAATTTTCACACACACACACACACACACACACACACACACACACACACACACAAGTCTGCTGCTGTCAAAGCATCCAAATAATGTACTGAGGATAGACACAAAGATCTAGTTGCCGATGACTGGGTATACCTTCTAAATCTGCTCATGTTTGACTAGCAAACTTCTTTGTGTATTCGTGGTTTGTGTGTGTAGCTGCGCACCTATGTGGAGGTGAAGTGATGACCCTGGGTGTTATTCCTCACTCGCCTGGAATTTTCTAAATAGGTTAGAATAAGTGGCTAGTGAACTCCAGGGATCCACAGATCTCCAGGGATCCACAGAACTCCAGGGATCCACAGAACTCCAGGGATCCACAGATCTCCAGGGATCT
>JADRCH010000160.1:1995106-2028396 GCA_019843965.1 Rhynchomys soricoides
GTGTGTGTGTGTTTTCATGTGTGTGAGTGTGCACACGTGTGCACACTGAGGTCAGACAACCTTGGTCTTCAGGTGCTATCACCTTTATAATTCTCAACCCTTTTCCAGGTTCATTTATGGCCTTCACCCATTAAATCTGCTAAACTCAAATGTCTAATATGTTTATTTTTCTTATCTAGGCAGATTAAAAGCAGTTGGATGTCTGGGTCTCTAAGTAATTAGTTAAAGAGGCTTAGACTTAAGCATGGGTGCTAGAGGTCCATTTCCAGAACTTTCTTCTGCTCTGTGGCTAGTAGAAGCATTCCAACCCTTGCCAGCTCTACTGTCAGCCCTGGTCCCCTGAGTCCCAAGTCTAGAAGAAAATTGTGAAAAGCACAACCTGGCCTCTATTCCTTGGACCGAATTTTGTGTGTGAAGGCCTTTACATAATGAAACAACCAAATTCTAAAGCCAAGTTCTATTTGTTGTCACTGTTGTTGGATCTACAGCCCTTCAAGTGATTCTTAAGAAAATGTAACCCAACACCATGAATCAACTTCATGCTACAAGTGGTCTGATGGTCAAGGTGACCATCAAGTGTGCACTGTGTGTGCATGAAGGAAGTAGCAACATTTCATTAGGCGGGGCATTGTCAGGTTCCTATAAAGAAAACCAAAAAGCAGGATTGGGAAGCAGAAAGACCATGAGGTGGGAGCCCAGCAAAGGATGGAAGTCCAGAAGGAGCCGGATGGTGTCTTTTCTTTGAGTTAAGCTACTCCACAGTTTCTGTAGAAAGCAATGAATGACTGGTGGTCAGAGCCAACTGGTTCCCTCCTATGTCTGGAAAGGAGGACAAAGGACGGCCACAGCTGATTCTAACTGTGGTAACTTTATGACTGCTTTCCCAGAGGGAGGCCCTGGGGCAGCCTGTGACTCAACATTTAAACAGAAGAAGCACATTTCCATGCAGACCCACTGATGTTTCAGGAAAACTAAGGGAACGAGGAGGAGGGATGAGACCAAATATCTACATCAGGATGACCACCAAGGATTATAGTGACTCTATCACTCAAAAACACAATACCATACCAAATCCAGGACCTAGACTATTCTCATTGTGGTCAACAGCAGAATCTGGTTATTTTTCTATCAGACCTTACTAGTCCATACTCTCTAACTAATTTTTTAAAGATGCTTATGTGTCTCCAATAATGAATGTTCCCGGTGTGTT
Organism: Rhynchomys soricoides; assembly: GCA_019843965.1. NCBI lineage: Eukaryota > Metazoa > Chordata > Mammalia > Rodentia > Muridae > Rhynchomys > Rhynchomys soricoides. The sequence continues at coordinate 1,996,317 of JADRCH010000160.1, forward strand.
CAGTGACGTCAGAGTGGTTGAAACCGGAAGGAAGACATTTTTTCGTGGAGATTTCTCCGTGATTGCCAAGTGGAACAGGACCCTGTGTGGTCTCAGCAATCGTGAATTACAGTCTAAGGCCATTGCTTTTGCCATCTGTAAACCCCAAGGGATGGATTACCACAGGTGCCTGTGTACTTAGCAACTGACTCGACAATGAACGGTGAAACTAGAAAGGATATATTTTCCGTTTTCAAAGTTTCGAAAGGCTGTGGCTGTGGCCCAGTGCTAGAGCGCTTACTTGCCTAACACGTGTGACGCCCTGGGTTAAATTCCCAGAAGATCATTATTTTTGTTTTTAACAGAGCAGAGAGAGGTTTTCATAACAGAGCAAGGACTAGTAAAGTGGCTCAGAAGGTAAAGATACTTGCTGCCAAGCCTGACAACCTTAGTTCAAATCTTCAAGATACACAGAGTAGTAGAAGGAGAGAAGCAAGTCCTGAGAGCTAGCCTCTGACTCTTATGCCTGTGCCATGGAGTGTGCTCCTTATTCCCACCTACGGAAAAATAAACATAACCAAAACCAGAATGAGAGAGAGAAACACACAGAGAGAAATGCAAGGAGAGAAACACACACACACACACACACACACACACAGAAAGAGAGAGAGAGAGAGAGAGAGAGAGAGAGAACGAACTATTATCTCCTTTTTAGGTGCCACTCAGGACTTAACAATGTAGGAGAATTTTGGTTTGAATCCTAAATACCACAAATAGCTAATGTGCTAACCACTCGGTTGCCAAGCCTGTGGTTTACTGGGGTGTAATGGAACCTTTAAGAGGTGGAGCCCAGTGGAAAGAAGATAAGTTGTCGGGAGGCCTGTGCCTGTGAAGGGCTCAGGACTCTAGCTCCTCCTTCCCTGTCTCCTCTGTTTTCCTTCCTGATTGTCAGTAGTAGCAGACAGGGGTCTTGGGTTGTACACTCTCCAACTGACGTGTGGCTTTGAGACAGGCCCAAAGCAGTAGGACCAAGTAACCATGGACTAAACCTCTAATTCAGAATAAATCTTTCCTAATTGTAAATTGTTAATCTCTGGTATCTTGTCACATCAATTAAAAGGCCAACTAAGACAGGAGGCCCTCATCCCAGGAAGGTGATGTCCAAGAAGCAAAACAGTCAGAAAGGCCCCTGGTTCACTTGTAGCTGAAAGCTTGCTCCATCTTTAATTTTTGAAAGGAATGGTAGATAATGACTCCAATATGGAAGACTAGTTTATAAATAGCCTCTTGCTTAGAATGAGTCAGAAGCTTGGAGCGCTGAGCTGTAAACAGCACCAATCTTGCTTGTTTTGCAAGCAGTCATCCTGGTGAGTACAGGCAGGCTGGTGGATTGTTTTAGTGGCTGCAATATTTTTGGCCCCTATTTGCAAAGCTGGAGGAAGTCCCGACAGAAAGAAAGAAAACACTGAATGACATTACAATGCCTGTTATGAGGTGCATCCAGGTGGGGCAGGTGCTTGGACCAGGTCTAGTGTTGGGGCTGCAGATGTTTGGATCCACTGACAGGCCAGTTGCAGTGGGGAAGACCACCCTTAGCACAGGGTTTCATCATCTCAAGAGTTTTCCTTAAGTGGTAATGGCTGCTAAGGAGCACTACCAGATGACATGGAGGATACTCAGTCAAACTTGATCTTCAGATCAACTTACACACCACACTCACCAAAAAAATGACTTGTTCAAGTTTAATTAGGCATCGTTTTTTCTTTTTTTCTTTTTTTAGTCTGTTTTCTGAACATACAACTTGATTTCCAAGACAAGTCTGTGAAGAATGATGCAGAAGGAGGGGAGGACAGATTGGAAAACACAGGCCCAGAAACAACGGACTTTTGCCCCCTGTGGTGGTCTGAACAAGAATGGGCTCCATAGGTATTTGAATACTTGGTCCCCAGCTGGTGGAACTTTTTGGGAAGGACTAGGAGGTGTGGCTTTGTAGGAGGAGGTATATCCCTGGGGGTAAGCTTTAAGGATTCAAAAGTCCACATCATTCCCAGTTAGCTCTTTCTGCTTTGTGGTTGTGTCTCAAGATGGGAGCTCTCACGACTGCCCCATTGCCATGACTTACTACCTGCTGCCACGATCCCTACCATGATAGTCATGGACTCTAACCCTATGAACCTATAAGCCTCAAATAAACACCTTCTTCTCTGAGTTCCCTGCCATGGTGTTTTATCACAACAATAGGAAAGTAACTAAAATACCACCCAATGAAAAGTCTCCACATATGTGCCCGTGAAGATGGTAAAACCTGGACCAGACTTCAGACTTGAATTAGCAACCAAGAGAAACACCGAAATGAAGGCAGCAGAAACAGGGCCAGTGTGTGTCCACATAGGCTCACTGGTCTGGTCATGCCTAAAATTCCAGGTGCTTTCTATCAGAGCAAATATGGAAAAGGCACGAATTTCAGGAAAAAGCTATCTCCAGATCTCTCTCTCTCTCTCTCTCTCTCTCTCTCTCTCTCTCTCTCTCTCGTGTGTGTGAAGAGGGAAGAGAACAATTCTGTGGAGCAGGTTCTTCCCATCTTCATGTGGGTTCTGGGATTACAGTCATGTCACCAGGCTTGTGTAGCAAGCACCTTTACCCTTGAGCCTTGTAACTTCTTTCTGGCCCTTGAGCAGCAATTTTCAAATGCAAAGTAGACAAAGCTGTCATATATATCATTTTATTTGGCAGCAAATCATGTTAGACATGTGGATGTCAAGGTGTCGAGAAATGGTAGATATCTGGTTGTAGGTGTTCTCATCTCTAAGCTGTGCTTTGGCTAATGAACTCACTACCATTTTTCTTTCTATATTTTTGGCACACACACAGACACACAGACACACACACACAAACACACATGCATGCACATACACACATGTTTTTTATGGGGTACCCTATGATATTTCCATGCCTGTATACATTGGACCAATTAAATGGAGAGAGTTAAGCACTTATCTTGCAAGCATGAGCACTTGAGTTCAATTCTCCAGAATGGGGGTGGGGGGAAGCAGGGTGTGGCACCTAGGGCTTGAGTTATATCAATGCTGGGAAGACAAACCAAGGTGATCTGTGGCATTGTCTGACCAGGCAATTTAGCTTACTGGGCAAATTCTAGGCTAGAAAAAGACCCTGTCTCAAAAGACAAGGTGCTGGCGGAGTAACAACTAAGGCCATCCTCTGGCTTTTACGTATACTGTGCAAATGCACTTCCATGCGTGCAACTACATGCACACAGACACACAGCACACAACACAAAGAAGCAAATAAATAAGAGCTAAGCCATGGTCGGCCATGGTTCTCTCATTACCAAGTTACAGAGGGTCTGGGTCTCATAAAGTGAGACCAAACCAAACCAGTTCCCGTTTTGAAATCGGAAGGGTTGATGTTCCCAGGGTTGCCACGAGGAGGACTTTGTCAGCAGGTGTTGAGGGGATGTAGGACTTAATGACTGTGCTTGCTATCAAAATGGCGGAGAGAGCTAGTTAGAGCAGAGAGGCTGGCTCTGGCGCAGGGTGAGACACTGGCGAATGAATGAACGAGGTGGCAGCTGACAATTACTAATGCTGCCACTTGACTCCACAGTGCTTCCCTAACCTTCATCCCCCCCCCCCCCAAAGTTAGGATGAAAACAGCTAGCACCACCCAGCACTTTCCAGTTTATAAAGTTCCCAGGTATCTGTGCATGCATGTTATCCCAGTATAGCGCAGTTGGTATCTCATGAGGCAGATCTTATTGCTTCAAGTGATCATTATAGAAAAGGAGACAATGTGCTGGGGGTGGGGGCCGGGTGCTCTCCACGGCTGGTGTAGGCAGAACAAGATCTAGTGTAGGAACTTACCTCCAAATGCCCACACTGATGTTTCTATTCCCTATCCATGTGGCACAGACTCACCAGCATGCAGGCCTCTGATGCAGTCTCCAGAGGGACTACACAGAAAGGTGTTGCAGAGAAAGTTGGCATTGGGAAACCCAGCTTTCTCCTCTGGAATTCCCCTGAGGAGCCTGCATCAAATGTCTCCTTAACAGTGTGGGTCTCTGTTTTCTCATCTGATGATCAAGAAGGGTCAAGTTGCTCAGTCATTCCCAACTCTTCTTAAGAGTTTTAAGACATTTGGTAACCGAACTACTAGAATTTGAATCTGGAATGTTTTCTATTGGCCCATGGCTAGAAGATTTGGACTCCAGCTTTGTGCTACTGGTAGGTGGTGGAAGCTTTCAGTGGTTGGCCTAATGGAAAGATGAGATACCCAATCAAGAATGTCCAGAGAGGCCCTGTGGGGTCCAGGCCTCTTCTCTCCCCTTCCAATTCCTATCTAAGCCACAGATGAGTTTATGTAGAAAAAAAAAGACAAAAAAACTTATTTTATTTGTGTGTGTGTGTGTGTGTGTGTGTGTTCCTGTGTGGTCATGGGTCTGCAGCTGTAGAAGCTGAAAGAGGGCAACAGACCTCTGGAGCTGGAATCACAGCCAGTTGTGAGCAACATGACATGGGTGCTGGGAGCTAAATTCCAGTTCTCTGCAAGAGCAATAAGTGTTCTCAATGCCAGCCATATCTCCAGCCTCAACTAAAATGGTGTTTTCCACTGTTGGCTTCCACTGTGATGTAGTCCACTGGCTGCTGGCATGGGGTTAGCCTCTGAGCCAAAGCAAAACTTTTTAAAGTTGATTATCTCAGGTGTTTCTTGTACTAATGGAAATCTGGCTGACATGCAAGTGAACCTTGACTACACAGGCTCTGCTCAGACACATGGCCATGTAAACCATAGAGCCAGTGCAACCATGCTAACAATATGGGGATTCATGGGTTCCAGAGACAAGAGGTGGTTTGGACTCTTGACTTCTGAGGTCTGTTTCCATCCTAAATTTCTACAGTACACCTATCCCTCCCTTTCCAGAAACCCCTTCCTTCTTAAACCACAGGTCTGGCAATGTCACCCAGGTTGGCCTTGACTGCAGCCGGGACATGACACCATGCCTGGTTAAACATCTTTTTTCACAAACATGTTAATTTGTATCTGCTTTTACTCTTATGTGTAGGTATGGATTAAGTACAGTAGCAAAGCATTAACTTAAAAAATACATTTATGTATATGTTCATATGTGCCACATATGTATATATACGTATATATACATATATGTCATACATATGTTTTAGGAAATCAAAAGAAAAGATTCATTGAGCTAAGCCTGGAGAGTTGACTTAGGAGAGAAGAGTAATGTCAGAAACAGAGAATAATTCATCTGAAACATTGCTGCTTTGCAATGACAAATAATTTGGTTAAAAATGAATTTGCTATAGGTTAAAAGTTCATTTATTTCCCACTTACTCAATGACTAAGTGATAAGACTAGGGAAAGTCACTGATGGTAATATCAGAAAAGTGGTTGAGCATTTCTTGTCTAAAGAATAATACCTTAAAACAAGTTAATTTAATCCAATTAGTTTTCAGATGGAAATTATTTAATTACTAATGGCTTCTACTTTGTCAGCTTCTGTTGGGTTTTTCACAGTCTAACCCCAATTTAGCTAATCAGGACCCTTCTTTTAAAAATGCCACTTTGCAGTGATATCAGAAACAGAAATAATTAAATACTTGCATTACCCAAGAAAAACCTTAGTTAGAAATGAACAGGAATTATGTGAAGGAAAGGAAAGTATACAGAGGCGAGTGGATGGAGACGGAGATCACCCTGAGTGGAAGACATTGCTGCAGGCAAGGAGCCGCTCAGTCCAAAGTATTCTATTTATTGTAACGCAAACCAACACCCCAGAGGAGTTTGTTTGTTTGTTTATTCATTTATTTATCATTTGTTTATTTTGAAACGGAGTTTCTCTCTATAGCCTTGGCTGTCCTGGGAGTCACTATGTAGACCAGGCTGGCTTTGAACTCACAGAGATCCGCCTGCCTCTGCCTCCTGAGTTCTAGGATCCCAGAGGAATTTAATGAAATGTTTTTATGGTTATATTAAAATATTAACTGGAGGAAGAGCTCTGGGAGCCAAAGAGGAGTGACATGATGTTCTGGTCCTACCCACAGGCAATGAGGACAGGTGCTGTGTGGGAGGAGGAAGAATTCACAGCTCACTGAGAGAGAGACAGCAGTACAGAAAGTGTCTGGAGCCGTCATCTGGTAGGAAGTATGGGCACAGGAGGGCTTACTAGCAACAAAAGCTTTGAGCCACACAACTATACCGATGTACATGTTAGAAACATTTATTTACTTGTTATTTGTGTGTGTTAGTGCATGTGCATGCACGTGTGTGTGCATGCGTGTCTGTGCGTGCGTGCGTGTGTGTATGTGTGTGCGTGTGTGCATGCGTGTGCATGTGTGCATGCGTGTGTGTGCATGCGTGTGTGTGTGCATGCGTGTGTGTGTGTGTGTGTGTGTGTGCGTGCGTGTAGAAGTCAGACAACAACCTCTGGGAGTCAGCTGTGTCGTTCCATCATGTGCGTTCTGGGCGTTGAACTCAGGTTGTCCTGCTTGACAGGAAGATCTGTTACCTGTTAAGCCATCTTACCAGCCCACCTACATACATTTTTGGAAGCCATATATAATAACTGTAAAAATGAACTTCCCTCAACATTTAGAAAGCCAATATTTAAGTATTTTGGTAGAAAGGAAGTCTTTATAAGCGTTAAATATCTTGAAATAAAGAAGGCAATACATTAAAAGAAAACTGCCCGCTAAAATCTTAAAATTAAGGAACAGATTAGATACTAAACCTTTGACAAAGCATATACATTTGTAGTACATAAGGTTTTAAGGAGAAACATCTATCTTTTGTAAATTACAGACACTAGTTATGATGGGAAGAACGATTCTTTTTCTTGTTCTAATTTTTTGAGATAGTCTTAAAATATAACCCGGGGTTGAACTTAAACTTGTGAGCCTCTTGCCTCTGCTTCCTGTGTTCTGGATTTACAAGCATGAGCAGCAGTGCTCCATCGACTCAAAATTCTTAGTGGTGGTCCAACCTTCTTAAAAATCGTATGAGTATCTTTTAAAATTTCAAGAGGTGGTGTGGAGTGTGGTTCTGAGTGAGTGAAGGCCCTGGGTTTAGTCTCAACCGTTGTAAAAATAAACAAATTAATCAAGTAATTATTTTATATTATATTGCAATTTAAGAAGAAATCATAGCCATTGAAATGGAAACAAAGGTACGGTGGTCAAATTCATTTAGATGGTGTGCCTTGGTTACTTTTCTGATGCAGTGCTACAACACCCGGACACCCGGCTGAGAGAAACTTACAGGAGACAGGGCTAATTTTGGCTCACAGTTCTGGAGGGCTACAGTCCATCATAGAGAGGAAATCTGGGTGAAGGAGGAGGAACCTGACTGGTCACATGGCATGGGCATTCAGGAAGCAGACAGCAAACAGGAAGTGGGCCTGGCTATGAAGCCTCCATGTGTGACCCCAGTTATCTCCTTCCCTAACCTGGCTCCACCTCCCAAAGGCCAACAGCCTTTTCAACCAGCACCACCCAGCTAGGGACCAGATGTCCGAACACATGAGCCTGTGGGTGACACTTGACACACAGACCACAATGGCTGCTGGAAGCACATGACCAAAATATTTTCAAATAGTGTCCAACCTAGCAACTTCTCTTCTAAGACTTCAGACAATACAAATAATAGGAAATTCCACCGAAAATTTATTTAGAAGGATGTCTGTAAACAAAAAAAGTAAACAATAAAATGTTCAACATGAAGGGACAGATTGAATTTTAAATTATTAATGGTGTAGTCACAGCAAGGGAAATGATGTGGGCATTAAAACCCATGTTTTATAAATAATGTTTAATGACAAAGAAAAAAATCTCAGTAAGTTAAAAAGCCAAAGATACAAAACCAAATGCTGCATGGTTTAACGCTATAAAATCAAACTTCATACTAGTCTTAATATATAGAGATGACTGGAACAAACCCTTCCCAAATGATATCTGAGAGACCATCTTGAATGGTATGCATGATCCTAAAAACATGGTGATTAATATATATATATATATATATATATATATATATATATATATTAATTACATACACACACACATAATCTTTCTAAAATACACAGTTTTCAGGACAAGGGACAAGTGACCTTAGTTGACTTATCACTGGTTTCTATTCTTGATTCTGCAACCTATTTGCTCCATAGCTCTAAACCAATCATTTGTTCAAGTTTTGATTTTCTTCAGCTTAAAAATAGCAACAGACAAGGCATGCTTTGCAAACTATAAAGCTACATAACTGGAAGCTATTGTTGTTGTTGCAGTTTGGGGGGCTGGGATGTATCTCAATCCATAGATGCTTGCTTTGCACTCACAAAGCCCAGGGGATCAATCCTCAACACTGAACAAATTGAGTACATATAGTTGAAATCCCATCACTGGGGGAGGAGGAGTCAGGAACATCAGAATTCCAAGGTCATCTTCAACTACATAGGAAGTTCAAGGTCAATCTGGGCTACATGAGACCCTGTCTCAAACATATACACACAGAGGGGGAGGGCTTTATTTTGGTGGGGAACTGTTTAGGACTTTAACGTACATGGATCTTGCAGATTTAAGCAAAAATGTATTAGTGCATTTCTGAGAAATCCCAGCCTGGACATCTTAGAGTTCTTAAACTTTTTCCATCATGCACAGGAACTGTCTTTGTTATTGATCACAAGGGACATGAGCATGCTGGTCCTTAAGCAATGGCTAAATGGCCTTCCAGCAGAGAGAGAATGAGAAATACTAACGTAGGTGGGGTCGACAAGAGAAAGCTTCAACCACGGACAGTGTGCTGGCTGACACAGCACAGGTCTGGCCCATGAAAAGAGCACACGTGTGCCATCAACTATGCTGCACCTCAGAGGTAGGAGTGACTCGTGGTAGAACATGTGTACCTCTAGGCATAGGGCACATCAGGATGGACCTACCCTTGCCAACAGTATACTGCAAAAGTTGGGAGATTACTGGCAAGGAAACTCAAGAGGTCGACTTGGTGACAAGGGCGATATGTGCTCTGGGCACTTGGGCAGGCAGCACATAAGCATGCCAGTATACTCTAGCTGGATGCATTTTCTCATCAAACAAAAGAAATGACTGTGAATTTTAACTTATCAAGCCCCATGTTCAATGGGAGCACTGATTCACAGTCAGCCAGGGCTGTTTTCTAATCAAAACTGAGGGTGCAGTGGGGTCTCAGGTCCCCTTAACCCCCACTTTCTAGCTATGGGCACCTGAGGATAGTTATAACTTAGTTTGTGGAGAAGGCCCAGACACTCATTTGTCAGAAAAGATGGGCAACTTCCCCTACATTCCCAGTTATGTTTCTAATATGCTGAGCTGTGTTCAACGTTACCTACCATTCATTTATTTATCTATCTATTCACATATCCATCCATCCATCCATCCATCCATCCATCCATCTATCCATCCACTCTCCAAATAATTGTGTGTGTGGAAAAGAGGTCCCCAATGTCTCTGGTGACCTCACTACTTTCAACGAATATGCATCAATGTGTAAGTGAAGGGTGTATATCCTGAGCCTGTGGCCAACCACTGCAGGAACCATACCATGCCTAAGCCCCGTGACTTTATTAGCTCCATCTTTATTGGCCTCAGAGGGGAAAGGGTATTATAGCTTTGTAGCTTTTGAGAGTTCCTTCTTTAGTGAACTGCCAAGCCTCAGCAGTAGCTCCCAGATCACAGGACAGGGGATTTTTATGACCACGCTGCAGTTTTCATCAGGAGAAGTGAAAGAGAGGAAGCAGGTGACAGGGAATACACAGACAGATAAGCCTAACAAAGCCCAAAGGCGAATGGTGGCCATTCTTCTTCTTACCTTTGTGTTCCTTCCCTCTCACTCTTTCTGTCACCTCTCCCAAACCAGACTCCGCAAGAATCTAAATTGGCTTAAGCTCAAAGAAACGGAAACATAAAGTTGTTTATTATATTCTGTACCATGCTTTAAAAAATATGTCTCTCAGAGTCCATCTCAGTGTGAGCTCTCTCTCTCTCTCTCTCTCTCTCTCTCTCTCTCTCTCTCTGTGTGTGTGTGTGTGAGAGAGAGAGAGAGAGAGAGAGAGAGAGAGAGAGAGGAGGGAGGGAGCCCATGAATGGCAGCATGCGACTCCCTCCTCTGCTTTGCAGAGCTGAGAAGCTCCCCTCTCTCAGAGCAATTACTACAAATGATTTATGTGGCCAGTCAAGAGGGCCTGCCAGGGTTCTTATTTCATCTCCAGAAAAAAGGAACTCTGCTGGAATGTTATCAGGGAGCTTGGGATTAAACTGACAGCTGCCTTTTGTTTTCCCGTGAAAGCTCTTCTCCTCGGGACTGCGGCAGGGCACGTGCGCACTTTCCACACCGAGAGCCAGAATTCTAGGCTGCAAAGCCTGGCTAGGAAAGAGCCACAGTGAGGGAACCACTGTTCACTGCAGAGGAGAAGTCTCTTTCTCCCTTCTGTATGTATCTTCAGAGGATGTGTACCTCAATTCCATTTCAGATGAGTTGGCTCTGCAGGCTGGAAGACTGGCTTTTTTTTTATTGAGTTGTGCACACACAGAAGCAGGGCACCAGATCTTGAACCTCTGTTACCAAGCTCATCTTAGCTTCTGCCAGGGAATCAAAGGCCCCTCACAATGTAGGTCAGTGAAATGTGACTCTGGCTCTCAATCTCTGCCAGCCTGGCACATGTCAGGTCACAAGGAACCAAAGGGGCTGTGAAACCAGGCAGGAAGCAAAGGCAGGCAGGGAAGTGCGCTGGACACAATCCTGGAAACTGTGTGTGCTCTCACCTGCAGGTACCCCAACTCTTAACAAACTGTGATGCTATTTATCCCCCAGGGCCTGGGTCATAGACTTGGCTAGCTACAGTCTGCCCAGTCCGCCCAGCCCTGGTTTGCTGTATGAAGGGAGGAAGGAGTTGGCCAGTCCTGAGGCTGATTAAAGAAAGTCATTTATCTGTGTGTACACACATACACACACGTTCATGCACATACACAAAGATGCATACACACACATGTATATACACATGCACACATGTACATCCATATACACACAGATGACTGCACACATACACACATGCACAACACACATGTACAAATACATTTGCATATGTATATAGACACATACATACATGTGTACACACATGAACACACACACATATACAGCCATATACACATCCACACATGTATACATGCATAGATACATATATACACACATGTACATACACACATTTGTATACATCCACACACATACACACATTTGTACACACACACACACACACACACACACACAGCCCTTCCTGGTGCTCCGATGACTGCACCACAAAGTTATGTAGATAAATCATAGTGAATACAGATTACAGAAACTCTCAAGGGAACAGAGAAGCATCTAGTGAAGAGATTGGTAGGTAGAAATGAGGAAGAGGTCTCACAGAAGAGGAAGGATCATAATAGACTGAAGGATTATGGGAGACTAAAACCATCCTTACAGTTTTATATTTTCTGTCCTGGCCAGAGAGTCTTTTACCAGCTGACTTCCAATGTTTGTTCTTAACTCATACCTTGCCAAGAGGTAATTGTTGAGTAATACCCACCACAAAGTTAATTTTTATCAACTCACATGTAACTAGTCAGGTCTCACGGCGTGTGCAGACAGAGGGCTGTGGTCACATATCAAACTGAAGAGGCTGTAGCAGGATTATGGGGGACCGCTGATCTTAGGAAGGAATTCATACCAACAGAGGCGTGTGACCGATTAGGTGTGCTGCTGCATGGTTTTTGTACATTTTCCCTTAATTCCTCACTGTAGCTCTGTGACGTTTCTAGTCTCACTGTTTAGCTGTACAGATGCCAAGTGAGATTAAATAACTCATTGCTTAGTTTGACAGAAACCAGTAGGTACCCAGGTAATATTCCTTTGCCCTGTTTCCTTGGTTTTCTAATCATATTCGAGGAAGGATTTCCCAGCCTCCTTTGCAGCTTGGGCTGGTGGTCAAAAAGTTTTGACCAATAAGATGCCTGCAGAAGCCTGGGAAGTCATGATTGGCCCCACCCCTTCTCCTGTTGCTTTCTAATGTCTTCTGTAGTCTAGAAAACAGATAAAGTTGGTCGTGAAAATACATGTGTGAAGTATTGACCACTATGCTAGAGGTGATAGGAAATACTTGTACACCGTCAATGAGTTCATTTCCTTTCCTCTGCCCACCACTCACTTCCGACCACACGAGGAACCAACTGCTCCTTACACAGACTGAATCTGAATGGACAACCTACAAAGAACAGCTGGAATGGGAACCCAAATTTTACTACATAAGGTCCTCCAACATCCCCTGATGCCACATATTTTCCCATGTGCACCCAAACTCTAGAAGAGCCTTGGACAAGGGGATAAGCAAAGGAAGTCCTTGTCAGCTAAGCAATCGTAGTTATGTGGCTTACACCTCCCTGGTACTTTTCATCACCAAAGGAAGTCCGGACAGAAACTCATACAGGGCAGGAACCTGAAGGCAGGAGCTGATGCAGAGGCCATGGAGGAGTGCCATTTACTGACTTTCTCCCCATGGCTTGCTCAGCCTTTCTTATAGAACCCAGGACCACCAGCCTAGGGATGGTACCACCTACAATGGGCTGGGCCCTCCCCTATCAATCACTAATTAAGAAAATGCTCCACATACAGCCTAACCTTATGAAGGCATTTTCTTAACTGAGGCTCCCTTCTCTCAGATGACTCTGTCTTGTGTCAGGTTGACAACTATCTAGCACACGTTAAGACCCTTTAAAATCTCAGGAATTGGAACTCCTGGGTACCGTGTTTGTAGACAGTCATTATTGGGCTACCTGGCCTGTGTCATGTAAGCCAACAACAGGCAGCACATTCTTTGTACTATGCATGCACCCTATCTATCCGTTCTGCTCCTCTACACAGTGCTGAATAATACAGGTCCTCTCCCCGAGACATCTCATCATAGTGAGCATTCCAAAATCCGAAACACGGCTAGTCTCCAGCATTTCAGAGGAAAGACACTCAAACCTATATTTGTCCTCTATCCTGGAAGTATCTGTGTTTTATGTTTTTGAAGAAATAGATTTGGCAGAGGGGGGAGTGGGTGTTTGGTACCGGAAGTGTCAAGCAAATGGAAATCTGCAACTCAGTGGTGAGATGGTCTCATCCAGCACTCAATCATCTTGCCACCCGGCTGCAGCACACAGTGACCGCTGCCCACCCGGCTGCAGCACACTGTAACACCTCACTGCTGCCCACCCGACCGCAGCACACTGGCACAGCCTCACCACTTCTAGATGGGAATCCGGAGTCTCCTGTGGAAAATTAGCCTGACTATGAGGATGACAAATAGAGGCTGTATTCCCCAAGGCTTCAAGACTAAGTAAGGATCACCACTTGAGAGCCCTTCTAAAGAAACACCAGGCTCCTAGTTAGAGCATTAATCTCTTATTCTATGAATGTAGAGGCAAGGAGCACCCCACATTTGAGAAATCCTCTAACAAAAAATTCCAGCATCCAATTAAAATTTAATTAAAATTTTCCATCCAATGGAAAATTAACAAATGATAAAGGCAACAGAACATTTTTTAAATTATTAATATATTCTCAAATAAGTAAAATAATAATTAGCACCAAGTGTATGTATGTGTGTTTAAATTTTATTTTATGATATGTGTATGTGTATAATAGAGACAGAGACAGAGAGAAGGATGATGATGACAATGACAATGACGATGATGACGATGATGGAGTGTGAGCTGTGGTACTCATATGGCCTTCTACCCTATAGGGGAGCAACTTTGCAGTCCCTTGTCCCTGGAATCCACTGGCTCTAAGACTCTGGTAACTCCCTTCACTCTATACTATGTTTGTCTTGTTTTGTGTGTATATCTCTGTGTGTAGTATGTATGTGCATATGGTATATGTATGTGTGGTATGCTACATGTGTATATGAGATATGTGTGTGGTATATGTGTATGGTGGTGTGTGGGTATGCATGCGTGGTGTGTGTGTGTGAGGCTGTGGTGTAGTGTGTGTATGTGTGTGGTGTGAGCCATGGTACTTACTTGGAGGTTAGGGGACACCTTGCAGGAGTTGGCTCTTACCTTCTACCATTCTGTTTTAGGAGTGCTGGGATTACAAATGTGCTATAGCATCTGGCTTGTTATATGGGTGCCAAGGGTCCAATTTGTGCCAGCAGGTTTATGTGGCTAGTGCTTTTACCTGCTGAGCCATCTCCTTGGTCCTCTACCTTAGTATTTGAGGCAGGGTCTCTCACTGAACTTGGAGCTTGCTGATTTGGCTAGACTGGCTGAGCAAGCCTCAGCAATCCTTCTGCTTCTATCTCCCAGAGCTTGGATTACAGGTGCACACAGTACTTAGATTCCAGGTGCACACAGCACTTAGATTCCAGGTGCACACAGCACTTAGATTCCAGGTGCGCACAGTGCTGGGATTCCAGGTGCACACAGTGATTCCAGGTGCACACAGTGATTCCAGGTGCACACAGTGATTCCAGGTGCACACAGCACTTAGATTACAGGTGCACTTAATGCTGGGATTACAGGTGCACACAGTGTTGGGATTACAGGTGCACACAGTGTTGGGATTCCAGGTGCACACAGTTTTGGGATTCCAGGTGGACACAGTGATTCCAGGTGGACACAGTGATTCCAGGTGCACACAGTGATTCCAGGTCACAGTGATTCCAGGTGCGCACAGTGCTGGGATTCCAGGTGCACACCACCACAAGCTTGTTATATGGCTACTGGGGATCTGAACTCAGGACCTCATGCTTGTGCAGCAAGTGCTTCACCCACTGAGCCAGGTGTCCTGCCCAAGAACAGGGTGTTACACAAATAAACATTTAGAAAAAATAAACAGGCATGGTGCTACACAACTGTAATTCCAAGACTCGGGAAACTGAGGCAGTAGGCTTTCGAGTTGGATGCAAAGGTGGGCTATAAACCAAGACTCTAAAAATAAGAAAAAGAGAAGAAAATAGGTTTCACAGATTCAAAATAGGATGGCAGGAATATTTTTTCTAAACAGTAAAGAGCCCTTTTAGAAAATGGAGTGGATTCAAGGAGAAGCAGAACAGAGAGAAAGGGATCACAACACAGGTGGCCAACCTAGAAGGGCAACATCAAATAACAGGAGTGCCTCGCTGCCAGAAGAGCTCAGCGGAGGAAGGCATGAAGTCCTACAGGGAATCTCTCCAGAACTAAAAGATGGGAACCTGCAGTCCCTGAACAATGAATGCAAAAATTATTACAGCAGGGCACATCACCATGGAATTCCAAAATGCCAAGGATAAAACAGATATCCCGGAAGCTTCAGGGAGCCTCCTGAGGGGGTTTGAATGGGGTGGGAGTCAGCTTTCTGACAGGAACTGAGGAGGTTTCACCTCAGTTCCTGTGAAGCATGGAGAGGTTCAAACTTCCTTTTTAAAGGTATCCGCAGCTTGGCATCCTGCATAGTCAGATGAGCTAAGTATGAATCTATCTCCCCACATGCAAGACCTCAAAAAAATCATCTCTCCTCCCTCCTCAGTGTTAGATCAAAGACCTGTAGCTGCCTGTTTCTCTCAGGCCATGATCCCTGCCTCGCTCTCTGGGACAGATTTGGTAAGAAGCTTTGCTGTGGCCTCCGTATAGCCCTTCCTAGTGCTTTCATGACTCCTGGCACATAGGTTAGGTCAGGCAAGGTCACATGGTGTGGGACTTACCCTGGTGCCCTGAAACCTTCCAAGATAGAAAAATGCTGTTTGTCATCAGAATCTGAAGGGAACCAAAGGATCTAGAGGCTCCCAATATTGTCTAGCAGACCCATGGCTGCCCCTAGCCAGCCACGATTCTGTCTCCCCTGATATTCTGTGAACTGAAGTCTCTCTCCCTTCAAGACCTCATTGGACTGTCTATAGCTCAATGTTCCATCTCTCCTAAGCCCCTCCCACTCAAGAGCCAACCATGGTTGCACATGGCAGTGACATACTTTCTCCTAATAAAGTCCTTGAAGTGTAATTTGCTGTCAGCTCCTTCCAGTGAACACACTTTCTAAGTTATAGCAGTCAGGAAGTGATCAGAAAAGGCATTTCACTGAAATGGGTTTCTAAACGGAGCTAGAAGAGACACGGAATCTGCAAGCAAGGGATCCCACACAGGAGCAATACAGCAAAAGGTTGTCACTGGCTCCCAGCCATTTTGGACCGCTGCAGAAGGGAGCTGAAGGGCACAGGAGTGCCCTTGAAGACAAAGTGCCCTTGAAGACTCCCTGGAAGAAAAAGAAATTCATCCTGTACCTCATGCCTGTAAATGAATGGCAAAAGGTTTTCCATCCAGTGGAGGGTCTATGGATGGTTTAAGGCTGGGAACAGGCGGCAGAGAGCGAACAACACAGAAAACAACCAGCAATGACACAAAAGTCCTAAATTGAGCAGTAAAAAGGCCACTATTCGGCTCATTTACAAACAGTATTTATTTAGCTATTGAATGCACAGACACAAATCTCAGAGAGAGAGAGAGAGAGAGAGAGAGAGAGAGAGAGAGAGAGAGAAACAGGGTAGAAAGAAGAGTGCTGTAAGGACTCAGTAAACTCTCATGTAAGCACGGTACCTGGACAATGATACAGACTGAATACCAAAAGGCCTAAGTTGTTAGCTATCCTTAAATCCCTACACCGGATGAAGGTGACTGGATGTATCGCATTGCCTCAAGCTTCCACTGCCCTCCTGTGAGCTTTTCCCACACAGGAGACTGGGTACCTTGATCTCCCTGAATCTGTGCCCAGGATTCCCAGAGTCTTGGTTTGTGGCTGTGGTGCAGATATGGCACCTTGCATGAAGCTGTGTGATGTTTTGGTACAGCGTGGAGAGCTGCAAAGTGGGTGTGACTTCTAAGATGTGTTAACCTACTAGGTTACTGTGGTTTCTGGGACTCACAGGGCGGGAAGTTTTCTGGAGACTGCCTGAATTTTACTTGCATGGGGTTCTGGGAACCTTTCTTCCTCGGATTCTAACCCTTCAATTAGTAAAGAGTGCAGAGCTCAAAGTGATGGAGAGACCCAGGCGATGAAGCCAAAGGATAACTCTTGCAGAGAGCTTTTCAGGCTACTGTCATGGCTGCACTGTAGAGAAGAAAGAGCATCGTTAGAGTCTAGTCTAATGAGGCGACATTAGCTAAGCCAAGAAAAAGTCACTGCATGTAAAATACAATTATCTGGAGAAGAACATGTAGGTACCCTTGGATATAGAACACAAAAACCAATTTTGATGAAATGAGAATAAAATTCTAGGAAAGGCAGCCTGGGGAGCTAGAGGAAGTTTTTCTGTGAGAAAGACAAACAGGTCTGTTCTGTAACACAGGGTTCCTTTAGTGTCTGTGGAAAGGTGGCTCATAAATTCTGAAATAGATAAGGCAGCATCTGAGGTATTCTGTGCTTGTTAAAGGGGAGAGAGAGAGAGAGAGAGAGAGAGCTAGAAAACAACCTTGGATGTTCTTCAGGCAGTGTCACTGGCCTGGAGCTCACCAAGTAGGCTAGGCTGGCTCATCATGGAGTCCCAGGATGTCTCCTCTTTCCCAGCACTGTGATTACAAGCACATTTCACATCGTCTGGCTTTTTATGTGAATAGTGAGGACCAGACGGGCGACATGCCTGAGCACTTTACTGACTGAACTACCAGTCTGGCTCATGAAAATTCTTTATAAGATTAATTCTTTTTCTTAAGACAGGTAGATATGGCCTGATGTAGAAAAATAGCCAGCCTTTTAAAAGGAGGGATTATTATGTGCTCACCCTTGCTTTAAGGTCCTCCTGAAAACTAGATTTTAAAGTCTTTTATTTAGATTTTTTTTTAAATCCTCAAAACAATTCTACAGGATATATAATGTATGTTCGAGAGGTTAAACTCCATTTTACAAAACAGAAAATTAAGACACAAAGAAATGGCATATTTAGGGCTTTAGAGATGGCTCAGCAGTTAAGAACATTTCCCTTGGAGAATTCCCAGGTTTGGTTCCCAGCACCCACACTGGGCAGCTCACAATCATTGTAAATCCAGTTCCGGGGGAATCTAGTGCCCTCTCCTGGTTTCTGTGGGCACCTGAACACATGTGATGCGTATAAATACATCCAGGCAGAAATGATCATAAAATAAAATCTTAACGATAGAAATTAAATTATCAGCTGAAGACTATAAATAGTAAGCAATAGCAGGTTGGAACTCAAATCTAAGGCTTCAGAATTCCAAGCACTT
The DNA here is from genome assembly GCA_019843965.1 of Rhynchomys soricoides. Lineage (NCBI taxonomy): Eukaryota > Metazoa > Chordata > Mammalia > Rodentia > Muridae > Rhynchomys > Rhynchomys soricoides. Next base: position 2,014,589 of record JADRCH010000160.1, read on the forward strand.
AGTATATCTATATCTATAGAATTAAAAGTTTAACAATACATATCAACATGCAGAATTCTAGGCAGGAAAAAAACTCCTTCATCCTTGGGGTGTTTTGTTTTTTTTTAAGGGACTACTACTACATTGTATTTAGTGTTTGCTTTCTGTAGATTCCAGGTCAGGCTTCCTGAATTCACCTGGGAAAGGTTAAAAGTTTGAGCTCAGTACTGAAGCTTTCTCTGAAGATGAGGTTCAGAAACCAGATCCAGGCTCCTCCCTTGTCTGCCATTTATCTTAGACCTCAGGAGGTAAAAGCGGCTTGCGCTGTTACACAGCCACAAAGAAGATGGCAGCGAACGGTAATAAATAACACGACTGACGCGTGGGCCCTGTGCATCAGGCTAAAAAGGAAAACCACTCGTGGCTTAGAATGGCAGAAACACCACATCTGGGCATATATTCACCCTGGATTCAAAGCAAGTCTTTTAAGATCCTGGGCTCCGAGATGGAGAATGGTGAGTCAGTGGGGAGGGGAGAGAGCAGAGATAAAAATAGAGATGTTGATTGCATTGTTACTAATTCAGCCCAGCTCAACTGCTCCAGCCCGGTGAGTCAGCAGCAGCAGTTCAAAGACACAAAAAGGAGAGGAGCGGGATGCTCTGGGCCACTGAGCAGAAGGGACACGGTCACATCAGCACCTCTCCGACTAAACAGGCCCATGGCACTCAGGCTGTGTGGTGTGAGTTCAAAAATGAACAAGTGCAAAGTAGCGAGGGACAAAGTGGACGCAGATCGATGGACAGCAGAGCTCTGACACTCTGGCGAAAAGCTGCCTTTTGTAAGAATCCTGGGCTGTGGGGGATGGGCGCCAGAGCTCGAGCTTAGAGGCCAACTTCCACTCTTCAAACACAGTATTGTTTTCTCTGGGGCATAAGGCTTACTGCCATTCCAGACTGGTCTCCATGGCAGCAGGGGAGGAGGGAGAGGAGAGAAGGAACAGATGGGGGTCACGGAGGTCTTAATTCTCATGCAGGGGGTCCTCCCTGCTAGCCCCTTTCTCCTTGAGGACCTGTGTGACATGTTGCACCTTCTCGGGGGCCCCAGGAAACCTACGATATTGGTTCGACTGGCTAGATCTTGGGAGTCTACTTTGCTGGTCTTTTGCCTCTAATTGGCAGTAGTGTTTGTTGAAAATGGCCAGCCTCTACTTGGTTGGAAAGCTGAAGATGAGGCAAAGACCTAGTTTCTTTTCTCCTAAGCTTTATCTTTTCCCAGTCCTGGACTAAAAGCAGCCACAATGACGGGGCGCACGGAAAGGAGGGTCGCAGAACTGCTTTCTTGCCCCAGACGCTAACCTTACATCACCATTGGAAGGAATGAGGTGGTCTCTCTGTAGTCTTGGAGTTCCTGGGGTGGCCTCCCTATTTCTAGTTCCTTGCACATGTATGATACTGCAGGATCGCAATAGGTCAGACCCCAGCCACGACGTTCCTCCGACTGTCTTCAATGGTGATTGGAGACCATTATCTTAGAATTCAAAATCTGCCGTGTCTGGTCTTTCACACTCCAGACGCTGATTCTATTCTATCCTTTGAGTGGTTTCATGACCTCAGGGGAACATGATAGGTAGAATGAATGAATGAGTCACTGACTGACTGACTGAATAACGAACCAGCAAACAGACACTGAAGAACTCACTTCTGTCTCGTCTCCATCTTTTGTTTCATGTTATCACCATATCTCACCCTTGATAATGAATTTTCTCCTGCCCTCTACCTGCAATTTCTACCAAGGTCTAGTTCATACCTCAAGGGCGCCACCTACTTCCTAGGATTCAAATGTAATGCAGGATGTTTACCTCTATTCTCTCAAGGAGGGGAGGGGGCACATCAATGTCACTCTGGTTTTAAAAGTCAGGAACCTGGGCTCCAACCAATACATCGCTCTCCCTCAGGCTCCATTTTCCAATATCAGCCAGGCTCTTTCTGTAGGCCTCCAGGGCTCAGTGTCCACTGTACTGAATTCTATTCACTTTCTCCTGTCTCTATTTCTCCTCACCCTATTCTCTCAGCCTTCAAATTATAGGACTAAAGTTGCTTCCAAATAAGTCTCTCCATGTCCACTCCCCTCCACCAGCTGTGTGGTCAGATGGAAGTTTTCAAAATGCAAATATAACCCCACCACAACAGTCTGCCTGTAAGTCTTCAGCGGCTTCTCCTCATTGTTAGAATGGCGGGTAGAATCCTTGAAGAGGCGTGACCCCAGACTATTTTCCAGCTTCCCCCCACCTCACTTTTCCCTTCAAGCCCTAGGATATCACAACACTATGTATTCTAGTCACCACGCTCTGCCTTAGCTCATCCGGACACCACCTAGGAGCCTTAAGCACTGGTTCCCAAACTTCAGAGTCCATCCCAACCTCACTATCTTATTGCACAATATTTCGAAATACTATCTTATCGCATAATAGGGGAATGTTGCTTTCTCGTATAATGTACATTTCTGTCACTCATGGTAACCAGGCTGGAATGGAGGAAAGAATAGAATAGCATTGTGTTTCGCAACACAGAAGCTAAAGAGTTGCTCTCACGGAAGTAGAGAGTAGAATAATGGATACTAGAGCCTGGGATCGGGAGCAGGAAGGATGGGAGAGGATGCTAATGGCGGCAGAAGTACCGCTTTAGGAGGGCCCTTCAGGAGGAAGTGACTTTAAACATTCTGTAGCACTGGGGTACAACCACAACTGACAGCTGTTCCATAAAATTTCAAAATGGCTGACACAAAAGATTCTGGCTCTTCCCCAGAGAAGGAGGTGACCTTTGTCTGAAGTGACAAATATGACAGTCACCCTGAATGGATCATTATATATTGTATGCATGAGTTGAAATGTCACACTGTACCCTGTATGTATGTGCAACTACTATGTGTTAGTAATAAAATAAAATAAAAGCATTAAAAAAGCAAACACACAGACAGAAACAAGGTGTGGTGGCACATGCCTGAAATCTCAGCATTTGGACAGCCACGGCAGGAGGATTGCCATGAGTTTAAGGCCAGCCTGGAATACAGAGTGAGAATCTATCTTGCAAAGTCAAGGTGATAAAGTACAGAAAGAGATATGGAGATACGGCTCAGTGGATAAAGCACTTTCCACACAAACCTGGGACCAGAGTTCAGATCCCTAGCACCCACCAAAAAGCCAGGGGTGTGTTAGCCTACCTGTAATGACAGAGCCCCACAAGAGGAGACAAGGGATCCCTGGGGTAAGATAACTTGCTAAACCAGTTCAGCCAGCAAGCTCTGGGTTCAGCATCTGACTCTGCCTCAGTCAATAGAGTGGAGATTGATGGATGAAGACACCTGAGGTCAACTTCTGGGCACTACATGCGCCATGCGTGCGTGCGTGAGTACACTCAGATCATACATACTCCTCCGCCACATGCACACAAGTACAAAAAGAAAAACAGAAGTAAAAAAGATTTCCCAGACTTAAACAAAGCTGGCCAATCGCCACTGCAGAGTGTCTGGTTTAGTGGGTCTGAGGGAACCAGTCACTTGTGATCCCTGCAGGTCCCTATGTGATGCTCCAGCTGCTGGGCCAGGAACAGCACTTCCAGGACTGTCACCACTCGGGTCTTCCGGGTCTCAGAGAAGCCTTTCTGGCCAGAGCCCCACCTCCCTCCACTTTTATTCAGTTTCACAACTGTGAGTCTTTTCTCCACAGCACTGACTTTTGGGGGGCTATAACCAAGTGTCTGCATGCTTGGTTCACTGCTGTCTGTTTCTGTGGTTACTGATGTAGGCATGAATTTCGGGGCAATCTCCTTTTTCTGTCCCCAGCATTTACTAAGTATCTGGCACACAGTGTAGGATCATAAATATGTATCTAAGCTAGAGTAACCTCCATGATGATGTTTTTTGTAGTCACTGAGGCTATGCCATCACTGCCTCCCATTACACTAGAAAAAGCCCTGCTCACCAGAGTTGATTTATTTTATAGCTTCTTTGGAATAGGAAAATGATCAAATACCATTGAATATCAATAAGAGCTGGAGAAATCAGTACAAAATATTCTTTTACCCATCATGAAGCCCACTTGCTTGAGCTGGGACAATCTAATAATATAGTACACGGAAGGAACTTAGTGTATAGCCTAGAATGCAGCACAAACTCAAACATGTCAGCTATCATTATAGACTGGTATTAGAATAGATTTCACAATTGGGATCTTTTAGCTCCTTCTAATTTCAAAGACTCTATCTTAAGGTCACATTCCTTGAGAATTTTTAAAAGTCTGAAACATATAACCCCACGTGTGAACTGTATCAAGTTGGAACTCATGTAGTATGTTGTATATATCCAAATGTAGTGGTTATTAAGTACCTGCTGTATGAAACCATTTGACACGCCCGTGGAAGAGCAGGAATCTGTCCCAGCCCCTTCCCGTTTCATATCTCCTCTATCCCTTAGCCTATGCTGCTCCCAGAAAACACGCTGGAGAACTCGAGGTTGGTGATACAGCATTTGTCGGGCATGAACAAGGTTTCTGTTTTAGTTCTTAGCATTGCCACAAACCAAAATCAAACAGGTAAGCACCAGCTAAAATGTGAAGCAAAATGAAATTGCCACTAAACGAGGAAACTTATGAACATCTGAGAAAATAATTTCTGGCTCAGTTGGCATCTGGTTCTACCAGGGCAGCAGAGAGAAGACTTGGGGGCCAAGGACAGCAGCGAGTGTTCCAGGCTATCCAGGTGGAGAGAACTTAGGGGCTGTGTCTCTGACTCCCTCCAGTGTGTGGGTCATGGAGGGGAGAGAAGAAGCTCTGTACCTTTAGTGAACACAGGAGGTTGGAGGAAGAGGAGGTAGAGAAGAACCACAAGCAACTTATGTGAATCCTTGGATGTGAGAAAAAGAGGAATGTTGGTCCCTCGGCAGCTTCTTTCCAACTCAGAAGTATCACAGTCTCTTATCACATTACCTGGACAACTTTGGCTGAGGGAGGGCAGGTATGATGCCTACAGTCATTTAGATGGTTTTATGGGCAAGACTAGCTCCACTTTGAGAGGTTATTTTCTTCTAACTGGCTTGTATGGACACTAGTTGCCTGGCTGTATGTGGAAGAGACACTTTTCTGAACATTCCAGTATTCTCAGAGAGAGGATTATGAAAGCAAGATAAGCCAAACCCTAGGGTAATAAGATAGCTTTCTTACAAATGCTGGACTCAGATTTCTCTTTAATTTAATCCTGCCCAGATAGGAAGACCTTTCCCACCTGACCCCCCCACTTGGCATTTTTCTATGCTAAATCAAAAGTCCTTGCAGTACAAACCAGTTTTCATTGATACCAGATTTCCCATGTGTTGAGGAATATGCTCTTTTTCTGCTCTGATCCCTGTGGTATTAAGATAATATTTTGAAAATTGGACTTTCTCATCTCACTCTGGGTGCTGTTCAGTACTGAAAGCCATAGGTCCTTCCATCTCTCGTCCCATGTCTAGAGAAATGATCTCCTTTACTCTCATTCTGCCCCAAGAAAGCCCGGTGGAGAGCTGGCAGAAGAGTCATCCTCACCACTCTCAAAAAGCCAAACCCAAACCTGGTGGGTAGATGGCACCTGTTCACATCTGCATCTCCAAGCTGATGTGTCATCCAACTGGCTAACTTCTCTCAGTACCTCGGCAACGAAGCAGCAGTCACAAAAAATGGAACCAATCCCTGTGCAGCTTTCTGTGGAAAGAGACTACTTTTGAAGGGGCATGGAACTACACAGAAATATAGCTCACATCTGAAACAATTTTCAGTAAAGTGTACTTTAAGGTCAAGAAGAAAACTAAAGAACCATAAAATAATTTCAACTCTGATGTTCAGTATTCTATCATTTATTAAACAGAAAACATTTGTGTGTGTGTGTGTGTGTGTGTGTGTGTTTGTGCACGCGTGTGCGCACACAGATGCCACAGCTTGTATGTAGAGGTCAGAGGACAATTTGGGGTGGGATCTGTTCTCTCCTTTTACCATGTGGAACCCAGGGACTGAATGCAGGTCACTAGCTTGGGAGTGCATGCTTCTGCTGCCGAGCTATTGCCCTGGCTCCTAGTCTGCCCTTTTACTGGGAGCTTTGGTACTTAAGAAAAAAATCATTGTTCTCATTGTTGAGTTTTCTCTAGGTTCCTTCTTAAAATTTTTAGTCCATATTTAATTATGAAAAAATCTGCATTTTTTTATTCCATTAAAATCAAACTGTTTACATCTTTGTTCTTTAAGATATTAATTTGCCAGATGTAATGACTCATCTCTGAAATCCCAGCACTGGGGAAGCTGAGGCAGGAGGACTGTTTTGAGTTTGAGATCAACCTGGGCTACACAGAGATCTTTCTTCAAAAATCTTTTTAAAAAGGGGGTTGGTGTATACTTTCTTTTCTTTTTTAAATTTTATTTATTTAATATGAGTGCCCTGCTGCATATACATGTGCATGCCTGAAGAGCGCATCAGATCTCCCTAGAGATGGTTGGGAGCCACCACGTGGTTGCTGGGAATTGAGCTCAGGACCTCTGGAAGAGCAGCCAGTGCTCTTAACTGCTGAGCCATCTCTCCAGCCCTGAAACACACGTTCATGATGGCTTGAATCTGTGTTTTCTTGGATTGCAATCCTAACTAGCTCCAAATAAATACACTTTTTCTCTGCCCTTTAAAAAAATAATGAAATATTAGAATTACTGTTTTATAATCTGTCTTTTATTACTCACTACAACATGGACCCCAAGGCACTAAGCATTATTTTATGATACTTTAATAGCAGCTTAATGTCCCATGATTTGTTTAGCTAAATCTCCACTTTTATCCATGTAAGACCTGCCCTCCATTATTTACAACTACCAATGCTGTGGGATGATGGACATGTCATCAACATGCATTGCTTTCTTTGTTCCCTCCCCCTTCCCCTCCCCTCCGCTCCTCTTCCCTCCCTTTCCCTTCTGTTTTCTTCTTCCTTTCTGTGGGAGATGGAACTGGGTCTTGTATGTGCCAGACAAGCTTCCCACCATGGGGCTGTGTGGCAGCTCTCATTTTTATGTATTGTTCTATGACCGGGTCTCACTGAGGGGCCCAGCAAGCCTGGCACTTGCAATCCACTTGCTACAACCCCCCAAGGGTTGAAGATCACAGGCCTGTGCCACCAGGCTTAGCCAAGATTTCTAAAATAAATACACGTCTAAAATCATATCTCTGCTCATTTGTTTTATCTGTTACTTGCTGCGCAGTGCTGGGGATGGAACTCCGGGCCCTGAATCCTTGTCAGGCGTCTTACCACTGAGCCACATTCTTAGCTCTCTGATCTTATGTTTAGAATAGCTTTCTTTTAGAGTCACCAGGTCAAGCACTTGGAGGACACTGAAGAGCAATGGACAACCAGTGAAGTGCGAAGAGAACAGAGAGGTGGTTGGGCTGGAATGACTCTAGAATGTTCCAGAATGACAAGGCCATTAATGCTGCTCAGCTTACTATCGGTCCTCATTTGTAACTTGAAGCCAAGACAACACTGTTGGAATGGTTTTGTGTCTCTTGTCAGCATTTCCAGATGGCAGGAAGAGGGCTTCTTCCACAGACCTTCCTAGCTAAGCTGCTGGCTCATCTCCTCACTGGGGTATGCAGGGTTTGAGGTAAAGAGACAGGCACACACTTGAACCAAGATGACATTTTTGGATGTAGATGCTACCATCAGTTTTATCACCACCACCACCCTCTTCATTACTGTCCCTATCTCTGTGATGACAAGGATGTGGAGGCCCTAGAAACAAGGGCTTGGCGACTTGAAAGGACTGATTCTGGAGCTATCCCCGACTCTGTGATCAGTTCCTGCTGGAGTTCTGGACAGAGGCCTCCTGTCAGCCTCACATGGTATCTCAGGGCAACAGGTTCACTGCAGGAAAAATCCACCCTCATGCTTTTCAGTCCCAGGAGGCCCTTTATTGGCCCTACACATATGGCCAGGCCACACGTTCCCCATCCTTAAACACAGCATCTGCTGGCAGGAGAGGGCTTCGTTTGAGTTTGTTCCTTTCACTGACCACAAACAAGAAGAAAGCAGCTGTGGGAGGGCAGGCAGACACCAGGATTCTGGCCAATGGCTGCCTCTATGGGATGGTACTGGCCCCTTCCATGGTCTGCCCCATATATCAAACCCAAATCAGGCAGGGAGCCAGTCACCCTCACTGCAGTCTCGGTCAAAGAACGGGAAAGGAGATACAGAACTGCTTTTTGCTTTTTTACTAGACTGGTACTATCAGCATTGCAGTGGTGTAGCAAGTACACAGCCCGACAGCAGAGGTGTGCTGAGCATGTCCCCTTGAAAGGCTCCGATGTCAGGCAGGGGCTGGGCACAGGAACCTCTGCCTGGATCCTTCTTATAGAACACACAAGGAAAGGAAAACCAGCTTTAGAGTTAATAAGATGGCCCCAAACAGAAGGGAGACCTGGACAACCTGGACAACTGCATAGTTTTGTCCTTAGGAAATTTGAGGTGCTGGCTCATCCTTAGAGTATCAATGTGTGATCTCTTGTCAATCAGATCAGACAAAATGAAGTAGCCATACCTCTGAATTAATGATTATGATCATTGTCAAGAGGCTGCAGGGTAAACCACCTCGAAGGCAGAAAAGCAGGCCCAGAATCCAGCCCAAGGTCCCAGACGTGTGTGTGTCTGCATTTATCAGTGTGTGTATGTGTGTGTGTGTGTGTGTGTGTGTGTATGGAAGAGGAGGAGGAGGAGGAGGGGGAGGGGGAGGGGAGGGGAGGGGGAGGAGGAGGAGGAGGAAGAGGAGGAGAAGGGGAGGAACAACTAACCACAGTCTTTATCACAAAGGCAAGATCTTCAACTGCTTCTCACCTACTGTCCAGCTCTGCTCTTTCCTGGTGTATGCAGACAGACAGACAGACAGACAGACAGACAGACACACACACACACACACACACACACACTTACTAGCCATGTCAGTCAGGGTTGATGCACTGAGAAGGAAGAAAGTCGCTGGTGTCCCGCCTCGCCTGGGATTGAGGCTTCAGTGCGCATGCGCGCAGGTGCGCGCTGGCTTTCTCCACCCTTGATGTTTGTGTATGATTACGGTAGATGGGGCAGAATGGGATATAACTGAAGTCCTTAGGCCACATACTCTGGTGGTTTTCGCCATCTTCCTTCACTGGGTCCAGTTTCCTTTCTGTTGTCCTATGAGCCTCATGACCCTTACTTGGTTACTGTTTACTGTCTTGCTAGAAGGGAAGCGACTCCAAGGTAGGATTCTTGATTTTAGGCACCCAGGTCAGTGGCTGGCATGAAAATGGTGCTTGGTAGATTTTTGTTTAAGGAACGAATGCCTATTCACCATTCTAATTTAGACTCCGGTTAATGGATTGATGAGCGCAGAGGACTTGCTCATCTGCCTGAAACATTTACCCACCCCCCTAGCCCTCAGGCTCAGGACAGCTCCCCCTGTCCAAGCCACAGTTGCTTCTGACACAGCCAAGTAATCACTGTCACTTGGCCAAATTGAGGAGGAAGTGAAATATTTACTGGAGCAGAAATTCCAGGGGTCAGTAGCCTGGCTTGTGCTCACATAAGTAATGATGGTTAGTGACACCGCAGCCCACCTTGGTGTTTATCGTGAAGCACAACTGGCCATTGTGTGGTTTTGGTCCTTGATTCATGAGTATTCAAAATTGCTCCGTATCTTCAGAGTCTTCATAGTGTCACCAGAAAACAATAAATCCTAACTGAAATGCCTGTTTAGACTCAGAGTAATTCACATTCTTATTTTCTGTACATCTTTAAAAATGGTCTTGAAATATATGCAAGAAAAGTGAAGAATAAAATTAAAACCCCAAACTGGCAAGGTGGCTTTAATGGATAAAGGAATTTCCTGCCAAGCCTGACTACTCAGAAATCCAACCCTGGGAAATCACTTGGCTGAAGGAGGGAAATGACTCCCACAAACACACAACACTGCCCCCCCCCACGTGCACACAGGAATAAATGTAATAAATGTAATAAATCACAATGAAACCAGGGGCTTATTAGTATCTCCCAGTCACTGAGATACAAAGAGTAAATAGTTTGTCAACCAAACAAAGACAACTGGCATAAACTCTGATGGACTGTTTGAGGCAGACAGTGAGACAGTTCTCTTAGGTCTAACCAGCCTCCATCACCATGGAGGACAGGAAGGGCTAACAAACTCAAGTGTACTGAAAATGTCCAAGCCCTGTGGTTTGTATCCTACTCAGTTTGACTCAGAGGATCATGGATGTTGAATACAATACTCATAATCTCAATTTGCTAATTTCACTAGTTTGTAAGTATCACGCAAGTCTGTTCAATAATTGACCTAGCAAATTAATCTTTTTCCCCCCCATTAGTTCCTCACTCTTTAGCATGACAATATCAGATACACTGTCAAAGAGAAGGCCCTTGCAAACTTCCCCTCAGGGATGCCTCTGCCTGCTTGCCCTCCCCACCAGCCCACAGATCTCCCCCCTCCTCAGTTGCAGCCAGGTTTCTATTTTTCAATTTCTATACCACAATAAGAGAAAGCGAGGAAGGGCCCTGGTTTTCCGGAGGGACCACACAATCTGAAAAGGTACTTTTTCAACATCATTAGTAGTTCATCTTCTGAAACCTCGGGGCAGCCCCTAGGCAGCCCCCCACTCCCACCCCTACCCCCACCCCCACCCCTCTCTTTTGGTGTCGGCTTATCAAATTAATGAAGCCTATCTAGACGGAGGTAGCTGAAGAGCAATTCAATGCAAGCCCCTCCCTCCCTTTCAAAAGAAGCACAAATGGGGGAAAAAACCAGAGTATCTTTCTTCGAATGAGAAGAACAAACAGGGTGTTGGGGGTGGGGTGGGTGGCTGAGATTGTCTCCCAGTTCAGTGAAGGAAGGAGAGAGATGGGTGTTGACTTTCTCTGCCTGAACGTTTGCATGGTAAAAGGGGGGCATACTGGACAGGTCAGGGGCACATTTCCTACTTGGTAATGCAGAGCTCTGGGTAAGGACTTCTGGTTAGGTTAAGTTTACTCCTTGTAAACTTCCCTCTCACCTTTTGGTGATACACCTTTCCTCTGTCACCCTGTGGTGTGTAGGCGTGAGATCTCTGTGACCCTGTTCAGCTGTGCAGAGCATTGGCAGGTGGCAGAGGGTTAATGATCTCACTTTGGGGAACAGTGGTCTACATGGCACAGGGCAGAAGCAAGGCCTGGAGAGCCTCCCATTTTGCCTGCATCTAGAGAGGTAATTTTCAGTGTGACTCACAAAACATAAACATCTCTGATCATGCTGCTGACCTAAATATAGACAATGACTTCAAGGAAGAAAAATAGTTGCATCTCCTTTTATACCTGCAAATGCTACAGAGCTCCCTCAACAAGCACTGGGCAATGAGGAACAATGGATGAGCTTGGAGATCTGGAGCAGGAAGAACAGAGACGTCCTGTTCTAGAGCAATCACTGAGATAAGGTCATTACTGTAAGCTCAGCTTAACAACACTCCTCTCTTGTAACCCAAGGTTGAGACAGAGGGGTGCAAACAGTTTTGTGCCCTTGTCAGCATTTACAAAGGGAGGGATAGGAAGGGATGGGGGCCACATCTGCTGCAGATGTTTCTAGCTAAGCGGCTCTGGTCTCTTCACCAGCGAGTGCAGGTCTCTGGCACATAGAGAAAGGCACACCCTTGACCAAGGTGCTATTTTTTTCCCATCTAAGAAGACTGCACTGTGGCACCTGTGCTAGTCTTTGAGAGTGACTTCCAGCCATCCCCGAAACCCCTTTGTTACAACATCCAAGTCCCCCTCCACTTGGCAAAGCTAAGGTAGCCGGCCTCAATAGTGTCAGGAAGGGTTATTTTGTCTTTCTTGGGTAAGTTCAGAGTTGGGTCCAATCTTTGAATAGTGTGTTCATAAGAGCTCATACCTAATTCTTATCAGCTTGGGGATTATTCATCCTGCTGCTATGCTGGAAGCTTTTATGAGCATGGATCCCACATCACATCGAGGGACCTTGGGAAAGGTACCTGAACAAAACATTAAGTACAGACAGCGCAGTGGTAGCGGCGATTAAGACTCAATTGTGGGCAATCCATCTGAGGAACGATCACGTGCCTCTCACATATTTCTAATGCTCTTCCTGTTCACTCAGGCAACTATCTGCATGAGAACAACTGCTCAGAGGCTCCCTGAGTGTAGCATAATTGCCTGCTGTTAGGGAACCAGCAAGCCACCTCAGACTTAAGCTGCCCAGAACTCCATCATTCAGCCTAAAACACAAACCCACGCTCTATTGTGTCAGCAAAGCACCCCCAAATGCAGCCATCAATTTGTTCCTTCAGAGAACACACACACACACACACACACACACACACACACACAACTCTAGCAGAAACATATTCCACCACTATAAAAGGAACTTGATTCCTTGGAAAAATAATGGCAGGCACGGTAGACGGAACAGTGACGGCACACAAGCTATGGAAGCCAAGCCAACAGGACGCATGGCAAAAACCACACCAGAACCAAAACCAAAAAACAAACCCCCAACAAACACCGATGGAAGAAACCCAGCATGAGCCAGGACAAGAAGAAAATAAGCAAGAAGCTCTAACTAAAAACAAACAAACAAGCAAACAAACAAACAGCAATTATTTTGGCTAAAGGAGACCTTGAGTGACAGGGTTAATGGAGGCTATGCATGGCAGCCTGGGCAGGCACACCTGGCCCAGTGGGGCTCTGTTGTTCCTGTTCTTCTAGACCTCAAGGCCAAGTGACAGCATGGAGAAAGCGGGAGACACACATTTAGAAATAAAGACATCCGAAACGGTGATAGCCATAGTCGTTCTGGAGTGTAGGTACTGCACCTGGAACAGGAATCTAGTTGTCTGGTGATGTGCAGGCGATAATACTGACAGCCACGCCCTTCAGCAAGGAAGACTGGCTCCTTCCTACAAAGGACCCTGAATTGGGTTCATGCTGAAGACCCACGAGAAGACACTGACAGCAATTTGCTTCTCTATTGGGTGTGAGTTTCCCTACATGAACTCTGGGAAAATAACACGTGCTAGCATAGGTGAGCGCAATAAAAAATTGTAAAAGACTGGCGTGGAGGAGAAAAGCAATTTGGTCATGAAGAAATATGCCCAGAGTCATTATTCCAATCCAATATCTTTGTTAATTAAGCATTTTCCAACCTATGATGAGAATACGAACAGCAACCAAATACTATACCACTCATTACTAATAAAACATACTTATGAAATGGAAATGTAATGTGCCTATTTCCAAAATGTAGTTATAAATGACCGACTCTGAGCCACAATTTAAAGTGGTTTGAGAAATGAGTCTTTAATAAAGAATTGATGAGGATGATGAGTGCTGAGAATACTTCTATTTGATAAGATTATGTGGCTTGCTTATGGCAAGTTGAGCTGAGGTGATTGCCTCAAATATTACGGCAAGTAACTGACACAGGGAGTCTTAATTGATGATAAATACAGTGGACGGTGGGTAACTGAAGAGCCCTGCACCTTCTTGTGCCCGTCCTAATCACATCCAGTCATTTCGGTGCTGTAAAGGTGTGGTTTTTCTGGTATGTCTGCACACAGTAGGGATTTAAGAGGGGATTTAAGAGGTGACTGAAGAAGTGCCTATCATCAGTCCTTAATGTGGCTTCCTACATATGATTATGATGAAGCATAGAGCTATTGACATTAAGGAATATAGCTCAGGTTAGAGCACCATAGCTCAGGTTAGAGCACCACAGCTCAGGTTAGAGCACCACAGCTCAG
>JADRCH010000160.1:2033409-2066100 GCA_019843965.1 Rhynchomys soricoides
CTCTCTCTCTCTCTCTCTCTCTCTCTCTCTCTCTCTCTCTCTCTCTCGTGTCTTTAGGCTGGGCCAGCATAAGGGGAAGCTCAGTTAGGCAGCAGTGAACACAAAGCACCACATAAAAATGCTCTAGAAAGTTTTACTAATTTTTAGTCAAAGCAATTTTAATAACTCTGTATTAACTGCAGCAATGTCATAAAACTAATCAGAAGGTAACCACCACTGTCTGGGAGATGGGGTTCAGGAAGTTAAGCATAATCAGAGAGAAGATGTGAGGCATAGATGAAGCCTTGAATTTGTGTGTACCCCAACAAGTTAGTTTTGTTCAGCTTCCTAGGGAAAGGTCATCTATAGAGTCCTGAGTTTTTACTCCCATCCTGCTGATACACTTCCTTTTGAAGGAGGAAAAATGACCAGCTCTGATGAAAAGACAAAGAGAGGAAGCAAGAGAAAGATGTCTCTACGCTGATGTAAATTCTTTTGTTTTGTTCTTTTTGACACAGGGTCTCACTGTGTATCCAGGACTGGCCTAGAATTTGCTGTGTCGATCAAGATAGCCTCGAGCTCACAGAGATCTGCTTGCCCCTTCCTCCCAAGTGCTGCCATGTCTGATTCCTATAAACTCTGTTATGTGTACCTAGTGTCCAAAGAAGCCAGAAGAGGGCTCAGATCCCCTGGAACCGGAGTTATAGACAGTTATGACCTATCATGTGGGCGCTGGGAATTGAACCAGGGACCTCTGGAAGACCAGACAATGCGAAGTCATTTCTCTGACACCTGATGTAAATTCTTGAGTAGCAATTTGGGTCCCAGTAAAGTTAATATAAAGGTTTTCTTCCACTAAGAGCTGAAGGTAAAGAGAGATGGCTCCCTGCCCATCATGTCAACTGCTACATAGATTAGATCCTACAAGATGAAGGAGCTAAAGAATTGGGTTTTTTTTTGGTTTTTCGAGACAGGGTTTCTCTGTACAGCCCTGGCTGTCCTGGAACTCACTCTGTAGACCAGGCTGGCCTCAAACTCAGAAATCCACCTGCCTCTGCCTACCAAGTGCTGGGATTAAAGGAGTGAGCCACCACTGTCTGGCTAAAGAATTCCTTAAACACTCCCATTACCAGAGCATGTGGCTAAGGACCTGATGCTTGTTAACAGGATTCCCCACGCGTCCTCAGATCCAGCAATCATGAACGAGCTCATGATCTGCTGTACAGCCCCTCACCCTTATCCAACAGATCAATTTATTTTTTCATGGAAGATTCTTTGGTTGGCCTGCCTTTTACCCCTCCCCCATGGGCAACAGAGTTCAGGAGCAGATATGCAGGGTGTGTGTGTGTGTGTGTGTGTGTGTGTGTGTGTACACCCAGGATGCAGTTTCTTGTTCCCACCCTACATTGTTTGTTGAGATAAATATGGAAATCAGGCTGAGCAAGCCAGCCAAGCCAGCCAAACTGAAATAAATTCATCACTCATGGGCTCTCAGGGGAGGGCAACAGTGCATTTTTTTCTAAATGATTATTTCTGAAGCACCGAAGGAATGGCTATATCACTAATGAGGCCTGTACTCCATGACTGCTGATTATAAATGACCCGAAAAGAGTCAAGGAGATGGCGGGTACGGAGACAGACTTGGAAGGAATGAGAGAGGAGCAGCTGGAAGTGGAGGCCGCTACCACCAGGGCCAAGCCGAGAGGACGCACCCAGAATGCACTCTGTTTTTCTCATCCAAAGCTCCACTCCCAGAGCAGCATGTGACTTACTCTGCGTGAGTTCAGGTGAGTGGAACGTTCCCAAACGCCTCATAAAGGCAGCCGAACAGCTAGCTCATGGCAGTGTCCTCAGGGCACCAGAGACATCCTTCTCTTCTGTGCATAGACGTTCTTATTAGATCTGCAGAAGATCTAGTAGGGACTCAAGGGACACAAAGCATAACATGGCACTAAGTGGTGGCTCGTTTCCCCACCAGGGACTGTTTCTTGAGAGCTGTGAACTTGGAATACAGGATGGAAAGCCGGTACTGGCATCAGATAGGAAGTGTTCTCTGAGCAGATGGTGGAAGCCAGGCCAGGCAGACTATTATGGATTCACAAACTAGGAAGCACAATGCTTGGTCTGAGAAAGTCAAGGGGGACTGCCACAGAAGCGAGCTTTGTGACTCAGTGGCACTCATATTCCATGGTACGTGTGATCTTAGGAAACGGCTATAGCATCTCTTAGCAGGACCTGCTGTGCAATGTTGGCAGCTAGAAAAGGCCTGGCAAGGGCTGGGGAGACGGCCAAGCAGCTAAAGGGCTTGCTGCACAGACAGGAGGACGGGAGTTTGATTCCCCAGTAGCAAGTATCTATAATTTCAGAGCTTCTATGGTGAGATGGGCGGAGGAGACAGGAGAATCCCTGAAAGCTTAGGGCCAGCTAGTCTGGCATATGCAACAGTGAACCAGAGACCCTTTCTCAAAGAAAGTGGAAGATTGGGACTGACACCTCTACATGTGTGTTGTGTGCGTCTGTGTCTGCATTCACACACACACATCTCACAATGGCCTGGCATGGACCACCTTTGACAAATGACATGACCTCGTTCTTGAGGGCAGAGGCACAACCACAGAATATATGCTCTCTGTTGCTATGGTTGTTGACATGGCCTTGCTATATAGCACAGGTCTTCTTATGTAGCCCAGGGTGATTCTTGAGCCTCTGCCTCTCAAATTCGTTTGTGAGCTTTTAAAGACAAACAGTGAATTTTAAAATGAGTGCATCACTGTTTACTGCCCTATGGTAGCATCCTTATAGAAAGCACAGGTGGACAGAAAGCACCTTCTGCCGCATATCAGACTAGGACTTTGTGCCAAGATACGAGATAGATCAGAGACTGGGATGGATCCAGGGGCTCCTGAGCTTACAGAAGAGGCTCACCACTGTGTGCCTTCCTGAAACATCCAAATAGGATCCCAGGAATAGTTTTTCATAGGTCCCATGCATACTGCAGCATGCACAGCCAGAGATGTAGAGTCACCGGTTGTTCACAGACTCAGCGCAGCCATGCATTGGCTCTTTCTGCCAAACACTTGAGCTGTTCTAGGACCGCAGCAACCAGTAACGGTGATCGTAAAAGGAGCCAAGGATTCGGGTGATCACCTTCGACACTAGAGTCAAATGCCATGTGGCTTCAAGCATGACGGAGGAAAGTCTGCTCACCAAATTTGTTAAGATGGTCTTCATAAAACAGGGAGGAGGGGAGGAGGTGGGGGACTAATTATAAAGTTCCACTCAGTTTACTTCTGCTCCTCAGTCTGGCTGCCGTTGCAAGAAAGATGCGTTAGCTCCCTCCCTGCAGCCCTCTAGGCAACAAAGAGCCACATGTCAGCTAAGAGAAAAGCAACAAACAGCCCGCCCTTGCCTTCTTCGTCTTCATTGCTGGTGGGAATGCTATGGCCAGATCTGTCTTTCTCTCTTATCTTCTCCACCTAAGGTCAGAGAACAAACAGGATTCCCTAATAATCTTAACAGAGGAAAGAATGAAAAGTCACCCAGGCCAAGATGTAAGCGCTAAGCCTTGCTGCTTCCATGGAGGGTCAGGGATGGGGCAGAACGATTCCTCCAGATCCCTGCCTCACTCCTGTGTGTGTGTGTGTGTGTGTGTGTGTGTGTGTGTGTGTTTCTCTAACGACTCTGACCCCAGCTGTCATTTGAAAAGGCTACAGTACCATGCTAGTGTAAACAGCTAAACCCCATGTCATGTCAAGTGGTAACAAGGCCACTGCTGGTCATTCATTCATTCATTCATTTTTGCCAGCACTCCATGCACTTAGCAGATAAAAATGAACATCCTATCGACGGCCTCCACAAGTCACATTAATCAACGGTGAGAAAAAACAAACAAACAAACAAACAACGCTTTTGTTTGACAGGTGTTGCTCGGTGCCTGTGGTAGGAAGTTAATTTTTTTTCCAAGCTTCCCATTAGCATCATGAAAAGGCAAGTACCAGCTGCATTCACAGACTCTTTCTGCATGTGTCCACTGGTGAGTACCGCCGAGCATTCTGAGGTCCCCTCCAATAAAGAGAACTAATTACCCTCCACCACACCACCTGGGCTAGAGACAAGCCGTGTCAAGAAAGGGCTTTGACAAACACATTTATTTGTCCAGGACCAAGGCCAGGGCCAGCAACGGTTATTCTTCCTGATATCAGAAGGGAGCCAGATGCTCACAAGATCAATGAAAGGTTCAGAGTTCACTGAGGGCTCAGGGAACTACCTTCAGACAAGGCATCCCCTGGGAGAGAGGACATGGGCTTCCAACATGGAGGCCGCAGTGACCCAGCCCAAGCCTTCACAGGGAATACTCCTGCATGCACCAGGATGCTTTACTGATTGAAGTTCTTTCAAAGAAAGATGAAATATTTGAAGGTTGTCAAAAAGCAGGGTGAGGGCTGATGAGGGAGGAATGAATGTTGTTTTCTTGATGCTAATGTACTTGCTCTTTAGCAGAAGAAAGGCGGATGGCATGCTGATGAACATGTGTTGACACAAGCATCCCTGTTTTATACACAAAGTACAACCGAGGTGACCAAATGTGTCATATGTGTAAAAAAGGGAAGAAAACTCAGATTTCCTGAACATCCCCAAGCATTAGCCTAGGAAGGAGGTAGACACACACACACACACAGACTCACACACACACACACAGACACACGGGGGGGGGTTACTCTTAAGGAAATTCATAAACGTATTCAAAGTACCATGATTGATCTGACTTTCTGGTTCATCCAATTCTACCGTGCTCAAGGCCAAGTGTTTGGTGTCTGAAGCGTCTGAAATGGCTTTCTCCAGCAGCTGGGCGTGCAGGAAGCTCTCAGGAGCCCTATGCTCCCGGTCCATTTGTGAAGGAAGCTTCAGCATGGTAAATTAGCAAGTTTCTGCTTATTAGTTGTCAATTTTTTCCTTTAATTTTCTTTCCCTCTGAAGAGAAGGTAGGAAGGGTTAAACCTATAATTACTGATCTCTGTACCTTGGATAATTCACATGCATCCATTGGACAATGCAAGCTTGATGATTATTTCCTCCCTCACTGCCCAATACCTCAGCCTACTGTCCAGCTCAGTAAGCAACACAAAGAATATTCCATCGGTCTTCTGCCAAAGCTGAGTATGTAATTACGACACAGTTCCTCTCTGGGTATAGACGCTCACACTTAACAACTCCTCTGGCCTGGTGAGATGGCTCAGTTGGTAAAACACTTGCCATACAAGTTCAAGGACTAGAATTCAACCTTTGGCAGTCACATGAAGATAAACAAACAGGTCTGGTGGCTCCTATTTGTGATCTCAGCATTGGAGGTGCTAAGACAGCAGGATCTCTGGGGTTCTCTGGCCAGTCAGACGAGTCAAACTGTTGAGTTCCAGCGACCTGGGAGAGACTCTATTGAAAAAGTAGGTGGACATATCCTGGGGAATGATACCTGGAGTTGAACTCCGGCCCCCCAGAAGCATGTGCACACATACAGAATTCACCAGACAATAATTTCATTCACCATAAAATTCGATTCAAAATTATGAACTAAAATGTCAAATTATATATAGACATCAGCTCCTAATTATCCAGTTATCTGGACAATACAAAAATAAGACCTTAAACCCAATTAAAATGTCTTGTAATTTCACGAAGCCCATCCTGTAATCTACTCAGCTCACTGAGTCACCTGTTGAGTTTATGAACCACCTGTCCATAGAGACCACTGACTGATTATATGCAGCTGAAGCATCCACTCCATAGAGACCACTGATTATATGCAGCTGAAGCATCCACAGAAGTCAGGTCTAAACTAAAGCACCTTCGTTATTTTGAGTCTTGTCATGGAGTGGCTACTGGCTCTGGTTAATAGGCAGATTACTGCTGCCCTGCTTGGTCTGATTCTGTCTAGATCTGTAGTTCAGTGTTTGTTTCAAAACAATGGACATTACTTTAGTTCTCGAGGTTTCTTGTTTGGGGATCAATGAAGTGACCTCCTGTGGGTGGCATCAGAGTCATGGAGAAAAATCTAAGATGGACCAAGGAGAAATGCTTTGCCCACAGGACCCCTGGGAGGAGCCATTTCCTCTTCTAGTGTACTGCGCTGACATTTTTAAATTATAATGACTCCATATTCCAAACGAGTCCTAAGAACATTCTGAATCAGCTAATTAATAAATCAATTGCTCTTCAGGCTGGCATTTATCAAATCCACAGTTAATATGAGAGTGAAGATTAGAATGGAAGTCTGCAGCCGTTCTTCCACTGCTCCTCAGAGGATCACCGAGAGGATCTCAGGGCCCAGAACCTTAGCCTCACGATGTCCATAAGCAAAGCACTCATGAGAGTCCATGCTACACTGGGGTCCAACTTCGGTATCGGAGACAACATCTTATGGAACAAGAGCTAGCTGCTGAGGTCTGACACACAGACATGCTCTTTTAGCCAGACCTGAGATCCATGCTGTGGTACAGGTTGAAATATCCTCACAGAGGAGACCTAGGTGTTAGTGGCGCTCACGTGCTTTTACCTTGTTCTTATGGCACGGGGATAGCACGTGAGTCTGCAGTGCCAAGGTGGACATACACAGAGTGCTGTCAGTTCTTCATGCCCTTAAGACCTGGGTCTTCATCTCCAGGCTTTAGAATCATTGTCAACACAACTCACATGTGACAATAAGGCTGTCAGTATGCACTGCTCTTGGTGTGTCTGTGTGGGGGTGTATGTGGGTGTATGCATGTGCATATGTGCCTGTGTGTAAGCATATGTATGTATGTGTATATTCATGTGTGCCTGTGTATATGTGTGTGTGTGTACACTAATTCTCCATGTGGGTGCACATGCGCATGTGACTGTAGAGGAAGCAGATCACCTTACCTTGGATGTTATTCCTTAGGTACTGCTCATCTTTTGTTTGTTTTATTTTCTGTTTTGTTTTTGATCTTTCCAGATACAGGGTCGGTCTCTCACTTACCTCGAATTCAACAAGATGGCAGGACAGCGAGTCCCAGAGATTTATAACAAGTATGTGTCTCATGATTGCTTTTTTTTTTTTTTTTTGGAAGGGTGTGCGTGTGTGGAAATTCTGGGGATCAAATTCACATCTTTGTGCAGTCAAGCAGGTTAGCAACTGAACCCAGTGTTCACTGTTCTTAACTGTCTACTTGGTGATTCTTTCTCAGAGAGAATATCACAGCCACCTGTGGTTAAGGTGCTGGTATTGATAGTGTGGGCTAGACAGTGGAATGGTGGCAAAAAGCCCAAATGTGCTGTTCGTCAATAATGGCAAAAGTTAGACTAGATGTCAATACATTGGTGGGGGTGGGGGTGAGGTGGGGGAGGGGTGGGAGGCTGCTCAGAGGCCAATAGGTTGAACAAAGGCTTGTCATTGGTTGAGGCCTCATACTGATCACCCCACTCCTTTATATCATCAGTCCATTTTTTTTTGTCTCCTAGAGGAGACTTTTTCCTTGTGGAGAGAGATAATGGGCCTTGACTTTGCAGTCAAATAGTTACTCAAGCTTAATGCTTCTGCAAATTACTTAGACAGAACCTAATAGGGAGTAGAGCTATCTAGGGTAGAGTATGTGTGCAGGGAATCAGACATGTCACGCTATCCGACTGAGAGGGCACCAAGGGAGTCAGAAAAGGACGGTGACTGAGGGAGACAGAATCAGACCTGCACTGGTGGACCTTTGGCTCTGTATTCCAGATTCACTGATCTCATCACAGTGCTAGGACACCCTCTGTAGTTGCAGGTCTGAGGCAGCTTAAGATACATATACAAGACCCTCAAAAAAGGTGGGGACACTCGGGAGATAGCTTGGTTGGTAATGCTTGCCATGCATGTAAGAGGAGTTGATTTTGATCCACAGAACCCATGTAAAAATTCAGGCATGGCAGTATGCATTTAAAATCCCAGTCTGGGGAAGTGGAGTCCGGAGAATCGTTGGGGTTCATTGGCCAGACAGACTCCAAGCTCAAAAAAATATAAGGTCAGTAGGGGCTGAAGAGAAAGAAAGCTCAGCAGCTGAGAACACTGACTGCCTTTTTGGAGGGTCCAGGCTTGATTTCCTGCACCCACATGGCAGCTCACAGCCATCTACCACTCCAATCCCAGGGGATCCAATGTGCTCTTGGGCACTGTATTCACTAAGTGCACAGACACACATACACATAAAATAAGGACAAATGTTAAAACGAATAAAAAATAAAGTAGGGCTAGAGATGTGTCTCAGTGCATAAGAGCACTTGCTGGGTAAGAAAGAGGACCAGGAGAGGGGCCCAGCATCCGTGTGAAAGGTTGGATGTGACCACATGAGCCTGTAACCCCAGTGTGAAGCAGAAAGAGGAGACTCTTTGGAGCTTGCCGATCACCAGACTTGCTCCAGTGCTCCTCGAGACTCTGTCTCGAGGGAACAAATAGATAGAGAATGGTAAAGCAGGGTTCTCAATGGTGTTCTCTGGTTCTGCATGTGTACACCTGCATACTCAATACTCAACATCCCCTCCTAGGAATGAAAACAAAAGAAGCACTTTTTACCCAAGTTCAGGGTATCTGAATCAGGCCACATTGACAGAGATACTCAGATAGAGACCAAAGGGGAAAAATGAAGTACAAGTAAATCCTATTTTGCTGTATAAGTTCGTTTGTGAGCAGTTACCAGAGAGCTTCGTAGATGGGCATACTCTTCTTACGACTGTGCAGAGAAAACCCCCAGCGAACACTCTGAAGTTAGGTTGGCTTGCCACCACGTTGGAGAGGGAAGCCACTTGGCCTGAGCCACACTCACTACCCATCTCGGTGTTCCTGGATTTCCACCAGACTCTACCCACAGCGCAGTCCCAGGACTGCAGCTCTTAGTTCCCAACTGCAGACCCATTTTAAATCTATGGTGAGTGGCAGATATCCGCTTGCGAGTAACGCCGTCTCCTTGCGTCTCATATTATGCTAATTCCAGGATACAAACGGAACAAACACACAGGTCATTTCCAAAATGATTTGTATTTGCTCAACAGATTGAATCTGTGCACTTGTAAAAGTACGCTGGCGAAGTTAATCTTGAGGCAGAGGCAGGTTCAGTAGGGCAGCGCCATTCTTTAACCCCTTCGTCTAAGAAGACGTGTTTGAAGGTGTGCAGAAACCCCAACAACTATATCAACAGAGGATTCAGAGGTGGAAGTGCTCCAAGCAAACTTTCTCACAGTTATTTAAAGAGCTTGACAGTGACAGGAAGATGATGCAACGCCTTTTGCTCCTGCTCCGCTCTGTGGATGACTGTGAGAGCGAGATGGGTCGCGTTGTGCCTCAATTTCCCTTCCTGCGAGTTACCAGGAACCTTACCAACTAAACCATGGGTCATAATAAGCTAGCACAACACTGTATTTTTTCTTTTTTGGTTTACCTGCCAGGCTCTCTCATCAAACTAAGATCTTCTTTTCGTTTATTTATTTCACTCATTTATTTTTGTCTGTAATGGGGTCGAAGGAAGAAATGATTGCTAGAAATAATTTAAATGGTATTTCGTACTTACGTAGGTATTTTTAAAAAGGAGTCACTTGGTGGCAAATGGAGCTTCTGCTAACAGTCTTTGTTATTCCATCTGTGTCTTCCTGGAGGCATGCACACAGAGGCAGAGCAAGGGGTCGGTGTCTTCCTGTAGCTACCCCTACTGTTGCCTTGAGACAGGTTCTCCTGTTGGACTGGATGCTTGGCTTTTCGGCTAGGCTGTCTGAACTCTACCTGACTTCCCTCTCCCCGAAAGCACTGGTGCTACAGGCATGCACAGCCATGCACAGCTTTTTATGTGGGAGTTGGGGATTCCAATTCAGGTCTCACTCTCACCCACTGATCCATCTCTCCGGCCTTAGTTACGATCTTTACAACATAGCTCCCTGCAAACATCTTTGTGTCTGGCCTCCTGCATGCCAAAAATACTTATTGTTCACTGTCATTGGAAGATGATTTATTTATGACATTTTGGGGGGAAAACCTGGTATGGGTTTTCCAAGCCCCACTCAGCTCTTGGATAAGTACAGACAGTGTTTGGGGTTGGGGCTGTCCTGGAGTGGTATAGTGAAACTGGATGGCTCTGCTCTTTTTCACATCATTCCAGAAGATTTTCACAGTTCACACTGAGGATTTTCTGAATCTATGAAAAGGCAGGCCAGAGACGGGATAATGGGGTTGAGCTGTCTCTGACTTGCAAATGGTATACAGCTCACCACTCCAAGAATTATTCTTCCTCTTCCCCCTCCCTTCCTCTTCCCTCCATCATTCAGGGTGTGTGAAATTATAATATTAAAGAGGCACACATACTGTTCCCTTCTGGGTCAACATGGGTTGCTGTTAGTTGTGACAAAAGTGTAGAGTTGGGCATGGGGGCCACTTGAGGCAAGTTCTCACACTGATTGAGTCTACTGCGTAAATCGTGGAAATGGTTTCCAATGGGTCCTGCAAGTGTCCCGAGTGCAAATTTCAAATGCATTTCTAGGTCATAAGGAGCAATCAGATGAACTGGAACAGGATTCTGAGCCTGCATACCAAGCCTCTTAACTGTGAGCTGATTACCACGGTTGAGCTGGCTGGAGGATGATTGCATGGCTGAACACAGCGGTTCAGCCCAGAGCAGGGTCTTCAAAGATGCTGTCTGGCCACACTCTGTTACTGACCACAAAACTCTTACACAGGAAAGAACATACACAGGGAAGAATACAGTCTTTACCTAGTTACTGGGACAGTCTACAATGCTTCCATTGTTGTGGAAGGGTCTGATTAAAAAGCTAAGTTCATTTTGGAGGAACCAATAGCTAGGCAGGAAGGGTCTCTCACAAAGCCAGGAGCCCCATCATACAAAAACGGGTCGTAGCATGGGACTCAAATGGGGTAGTTTGTTTTGTGTTTATTTATAGGATGCTTGATCCAGGGAGCGGAGGATGGTAGGGTTTCCCAATCTTATCCACTTAATCTATTTCTCTCTTAAGCATGAATGTTTAGTAAATTATATATTGTAAGTGACCCTGGGGTGTGCAATCCCATCTCTTCTAATACACTTTTCCATTCCGACAAGGAGCTTCAGCAGCTTGGAATAATCCTCTTCAATTGACAAAGGAAGCCCCAATTTCTAAGTTTTTAAACCATTAGTGGCTGATCAGTTGTAACAAATATGCTGCCGCTCCTGCCGACGCACCTAATGATTGAATTTTAAATATTCATGATGGATGGCTGTCTGTGTGTGCACACGGAAATGACAGTTTCGACGGCTGCTTCTCACCAGGGCACCGTTAGAGCAGAGGCAGAAGCGGCATATGTCAGATATTTTTTTTCTGGCTAAACATTCCAGCCATTAAAAAAATTATTCTCTCATATAGCTATCGTGGCATTAGCATGTGAGATCTATGCATCTATACATGCAACAACGCAGAAGCAGAAAGAATCCTTCCCCCAAATGGCCTGTTAAGGACTGAAAAAGAGCATCAAGCATCCCAGCAATCCCGGCAGTGGCTCTTCTGGAGTACTCTGACTTTCAGTGATTTAAATGTTTGTATTTTTGCATGTCTGTATATATATATATAAAATAATCCTCTACTAAACAACACATCATTTGTAAGAAGATAAAGTTCATTAAAAAAAATACCAAGCTAAGCAAAAAATCACAGTAACAATCAGATTCTGACCCAATTAAAAATATTCCCGAGAAATACATACTCACAGATTTATAGTTAGTATGAAGAGAGAGGAAGCTGTATCTAAGTTTTAGCTCTGAGATAGGCTACAAGTGAGGTTTCTATTTTTCTTTAAGACAAGAAAAGACAATCAGCTTTCGAAAAAATTCAATAGAGAGGGTATAGCATTGGGAAAAGGGACATGTAAAATATATCTATGATGCACAATGACGTTATACCAAATGGTCATAATTTGTGGCACAGATTATAAACAAGTAAGACAAATCACCCGAGTTACAGACTGAGGCTGAGGCTCTCAGTCTGCCTCATTTTTCTTCCTTCCTTCCCTTCCAGCAATTCCTATAGCCCCTTGACAATCTCCTCCAAAAACGTTTTCCCTGATGCTTGAATCAAATGCTGTGGATTGGTGCTGTTTCTTGACTCTTTGTTCACATCTCCTGATTTTCCGGTGGACTCATGGTTAACAGTAGACATGGCCACCCTGACCACAGAAAAGGAGGTGGAATGGGGAGAGCAACATCGACACTGGTGAGAACAGAGCAGCACACATTCAAGCTGCTCTGTCAATATTATTATTCTGTAATAGGGACGATGAGGGTTCAAGACCAGTAACTAAGTGGTTAAGAGGAAAACCGTATTAATTGCTTGCCTATGGTCAGTCCCTAGGATTGCCTGCAGAAAGGGATTAGGGTAAATACAAAGAGGGAGAGGAGAGTTTAGGGTCCATAACATAGATGGGGAAACATTAGACAAGGTCTGACCTCACAGCTGATGCTTCGGCCACACTGGGAGTATGGGCTGGGTTTGCCCCACTGAGGGGCTTGTATTCTAAGTTTTCTTGATGTAAAATGAAGCAGCAAGGTTAGGGGTAAAGGAACCTCGCTGAGAAAAATAAAAAATAAAAACAGCAACTTCAAATCTTGAACATGCAGAAGCTTGCATTGTAATGCGGCCGTACCTGCTGCAATGCAAGCCTGAACGACTATTTAACCCAAGTGAACATGCCCTTTGTTACGCTGGCTTCATCCCACCAGAAGTCCTTAAGGCTCCATCTGTGTTTCAGTGTATTTCAGAAGAATCTTTTTTCCTATAATTTACCATTTTCAATAATATGTGGTCCTATTTCGTAAGGCATGCATTCCACGACTAACCGTCTCTTTGGTCTGCTTAAGAGTTTCCCTTGCCTAGTAGCCAGTGTTATTTGTGCTGCATGCATCTCCCATTGACACCATTCGTTGCTAGCTAGTTATCCCACACCTGGAAACAGAATAATATAAATAAATAAAACTTAAAAAGAAAGCAGTATTTTATGAAACTTAAGCTCTTTACAATTCTGTATGAAAGACTTGTGCGAACATTTAAACAACCGAAAAATAGTTTAAAGACAACTTTGAGTCATTATTACTGTCTTAGCATTCTATGTCTCACTGTGTTGTAATTAGGCAGCCAGATGTCCTGATTTGCCAGGACCTTTGGGGCGCACAGTAGTTGTTTTGGTAAGCTCCTTGGTCAATGCTCCTTTCGTTCTCAAAGGCGTCCTTGTTGGGATCATACATTCATTTTCTTGGCCATAGCTCTCTACTAGCTTATTAGATGGGCTATGCTGGATGTCCAAAATCTGGGGCTAATGCTTATATATTTTCTTTGTTCCCAAACAGACCAATGGCCATCGAGCACCTTATTTTTGAGGCAGGGTCTCTTTCTGACCCTGGGACTCACCTACTCAGCTAGGGTCTAGCTGCCAGACTGTTTGGCCAGTGAGCTTTGTATCATCCACCTGTTTTCTGCCCCCATCAGTGCTGGGGTTACAAATGGGAGCCATGGAGGCAGGACTTTACGTGCTTGCCAGGGATGCAAACTCATGCCTGTGTGGCATGTAACCAATTGAGCCATCTTCCCCAGTGCCTGAGAACAGAGCTTTTGAGGTACATACAGACCTCTGTCAGGGCAGAAGGAAGACTATTTTTCAAGATAAAGAGAAAGTACGTAAATATCCAGCCCTAGAGATCACCTATATCCTAAGGGCCTCTTTCTAAAAACTGAGATGTCATGGAAAGTTTATAAATATCTTTTTTGGAGTCTTAATGGATTACTACATTGACAATTCGGTTCTGATACTTTCTGTAATTATTCTCTCTTTTCAAACACTAGATGGCTTCCCTCTGAAGGTTCTCCTGGTTCTGTATTTTACCAGGTCTCAGCGGCTCTCAGAAGTGTAAGAACCAAGGTTGAGGGGAGGTTTTTAGGTACAATGTAACAATCTGACTTCTTGTGGATGGGGCTTATTGACTCACGGCCTGCTGCTGGCTGGCACAGCTAATTTGGCAGCTTAGATCTAATGTGCCATTTAGATGGCCTTTTTCTGAACTTCTTGAGACATTTCAAAGAAAGGACATTTTTCTTTGGTTTTGAAAAATCTACTTTGGATGACCAATGTCCCAGAACTACAAACCTTGTAGTTTAGAGAAAAATATGGATGAAAAGGAACAGGGAGAGAAACCACTAAACTGTAAGAACACAGAATGTCTTCGGGATTTTCCCTCTTTAATGCCGAATCCCGGTTTCTACTTAGCAATAAGAGAAGCCAGGCTTAGTGGCATGCCTGTTATCTCAGCCCTTGGGGAGTGGATGCAGAAGGATCTCTGTGAGTTCATGATCAACATCAGCTACATAGCAAGATTCGGTCTCAAAATCAAAAGAAATAAATGAAAAACAAAACAAACAAAAATAAACACACAAAAAAAGCACTCAAGCTTGGAAGTGGCTCAGTGGTCCAGCGCTTGACAGCATGCACTAGGTGCTGGATTCTCTAGCATCACAAAACAACCAAAACCAACCGACCAAACAACAAAAGCCAAAACAAACAAGCTTCAGTGAGTATAGGCATAGGCCAAGGCTCTAAGCCACAGAATGGATTTGTGGACATGGATTCTATAATGGCCACGCCCATTAGTACACCGAGCAGTGTAGTCTCTAGAAAGATATTCTCATGTGAACATAATGGCCACCCCTGAGTAGCTGATTCCTCGAAGGATACTTCTGTTAGAAGTGACCACAGGGTTCTCTTGGGTATGCGGCTGAGTGGCCGCTGACAGGATGTGAGGTGTGAGAGACACCCTTCCATGCTATCAGCTTTTACTACTGGAACCGGCACAGACAACTCAAAGAGAGAGGGTGGGCGAGTCTGCTCACAGATGTAAAGGGTTTCAGCCCATGACTGCTCTGTGGTTATTAGAAGGGAGCCCACTGCAGAGGACCAGGAAGTGAGAGAGAGTGGAGATGGCAAGGTCCTACAGACACCTTTGAGGTAATAGTCACCCACCCCTTAAAAGTTCCAAAGCATTTCCCCTAAGCACCAATTTGGGGACCAAACCTTAACAAACAGGCTTTGGGGACACTTAGGATCCATACCATAGCAGTTAATTTTCTTTTGTCTTCTCGTCCTGCCCCTCCCTGACCCTTTGGTCTCAAAAGATGATCTTAAACGTCTGATCCCCCTCCTCTCCCGAGTGCTGAGACTACAGGCACACACTATACTGCCTTGTTTACCAGGACTGGGATTTCCTGTTGTCTAGGCAAGCTCTGTACTACCCTACTATATCTTCAGCCCGCAGGGGCTACCTGTTGCAGTTTCCAAGTGTGTGCTCTCTCACCAAAACATCGCAGGAGTACAAAGGCCCGAGTACCTTGAGACTTCCTATTAATTCCAATCTGAGTTTTTCCAAGATCGTCATCTCCATTAGTTTTTATCAGCTTGGTGAACCACAATAGGGCAATGTGGATTTATGGTTACCGTTTCCTCAAATCAGGTGGAAAGGAAGCCCATAGTTTGGAAACTATAGGGAACATTTTGGAACGCGTATTTGGTACTGCTGCAGATCATTCAGTCAAACTTTTTAAGTCTTGGATAAAGCTCAGTGAAAACCTCGGGAGGCTAAGTTCTCTGTGACTCCTCTACTAGTCACCTTATGCCCGTGTCACAGTCACAAAGCAGAGTGTGACTGACAGAGAGACCACGATTGGCCCAAGAAAGAGTGAAACCTGCATCAACAGCTTGCCTTCATCCCCAGCGCTCAGTGAGCTTTGGAGAACTAGGTATTCTGGGTTGTGCAGAGCTTTTCTTATTTCTGGACTGTTGGCGATCTGTTCCAGGGACTCCCCATCTGCCAGCCTGGCTCATTCTCTCAGCTTTCCTTGTAGACTCAACTCTTGAGAACCTGCCCTAGAGTTTTCAC
Organism: Rhynchomys soricoides; assembly: GCA_019843965.1. NCBI lineage: Eukaryota > Metazoa > Chordata > Mammalia > Rodentia > Muridae > Rhynchomys > Rhynchomys soricoides. The sequence continues at coordinate 2,049,330 of JADRCH010000160.1, forward strand.
CACACTCTGTCTTCATTGGTCTGAGAACCTTGGGAGAGTCTTGTGCTCTCTATTATGGGCCCAGTTTTCCTGTGTGTGTGTGTGTGTGTGTATGCGCACACGCACGCGCGTGACCTTTTGCCTGAAGGTCAGCTCTGGGTATCTTCAGTCATTGCTCTCCTCCATCTTAGCTTTGGAGGCACTGTCCCTCCATTAACCCAATGCTCACTGATCAGCTAGCTTAGTTGGCCCATGGCTCTGGAGACACATGTGTCTCTCTGCCATCCAGTGCCAGGGTTACAGATGTGCAACCACATCCAGACTTAAGTGGGATTTAGGAATCTGAACTCGGGATGCATGCTTGCAGCATGTGCATTACCAACTGGGCTTTCTCCCCAGCTTTTATTTTACTTGTGAGAAGTAATAATATATGCGAAAATTAGCTATAAATACGAATGCACACCACATAAGCGATTACTGTCATTACTATCCTCTTGTGTTATAAACAAAGTGTTGATGGCATAGGACAATCAGGGGACTAGAACTGCAAAACAATTCCACTACCGAACTGCACGTTCCAAGGCACCATGTCTTCTCATTTCTCATGAGACTCTACAGACAAAGGGTTAGACTCTGAATCTGCTAACGTTCCATCGAGTTCAACTGGTGCTAGCTGTCTTTCACATTGCAGTAAAAACCTCAAACTAACAATGAACTCACCTTGCTAACGATACTGATATGTCAGGGGAGGTACACACCTTATCTTCTCAAGCAAATAAGGTGGAGGCTGAGGAGATGGGGTCCTGAAGGTGTGTTTGCTGCGAGTGATAAGGGAGAAGGCTGAAATGATGCTTCAGGATTAGGGAGATGGTAGGGAGGCCCCCAGAAGACAGAGTGTGAAAGGCTGAACCCAAGAAAACACACACACACACACACACACACACCCCTCTCTCAGGAGACTTCCAATCATCTTTTTTATTTATCTTTCAGATCAGCTTAGGAGAACTGGGTCTCATGACCCTTGCAAGTTGATTCACTTGCTGAGGTCTTTAGACACCAGAGTTGGAAAGTCAGAGACACTGAGTAGAGAAGAGACCTCAGGGGGCTGGGAATAAAGTCTGATGTGCACACACTTTTAGTTCAGTGTATGACATATAAGCTGCACTCAAGAATTATCAGGGGTTTTGTTACTAACTCATGCTTGGTTCCCTGTGATCAAACTGAGGGATGGATGGGAATCAAGGCCTCTTCAAATCCATATAGATCAAATGTCTAGAAAAAGTATGGATTGTAAACATAATTGTTCAGCCATGATTTCAATAGATGATCTAATCCTATGCTAACCCTAATGTCCACGTGGCCCAGGGATGAGCATCAGGATGGACTGGATGTGCCGCCAGAGCTCTCCCAGGTCTACAGAATCAATGATGCTAAATGACAAGCACTCTATAGAACAATTTCATCCATGTTCCATGTCGCTGTCAGAGACGTTTTCATGGACAAACCCATGCAGATGACTCATTGGTCCAGGAGTGGCAACAGAAGAGTGGGGACCCAGGTCCAGAAATCTGTGTCTCAAAAGTGATCACTGTGCAATGTCACTTAGAGTAGGTACTTTTGAGAGGACCAGGCCAGTCTTGTGCTGCACGTTGTAACCACGTATGTGGGTTACCTGAGGGTTTCTCTAGATGGCAGCTGTCACACAAGTTATTCTGGTAGGATGTCCTGCTGTGTTGGCTGGCTCTAGCCGAGGTAGGGAAGCATGGACTTACTCTAGGACATATGGTCACGGTTCTCAATCTCCCCCCATAGCCTCTGAACATTTGCTAACTCATCTGTGTGCTCTCGCCCAGAAGAAAGGGAAGCCAAGCTTACTTAATGGCTGACCTCCATCTGCGTTCAATTTGAATCAATGGATTTGAGCTTGGTAGCTCTGCATCTTAGGTGTCTTCACCAGTAGAGATGGGCACATCCTGATGTCTGAGGCTTCCAAAAGAGCTGTTGAGGATGAATGGGGTGTCTCGGAGGCAGGTGTTATATATTAAGTGAGCCTGTCCTCCTTCTATTTGAATATGAGCTTCATCCTATGCTACCTGCTGCTGGGTAATAAATCTCAGGACCTGACACTTCTGGAGGTCTGGGCAAATGAAGCTACCGCAAGATAAAATGCATTTCAGGCAACGAGATGAACCGATGTCAGAACAAAAACTTTATCAATGTATGTATCAGAGGAAAGAAAGCTGTCCTCAGAAAATGGCTTCAGGAGTGCTCTGCAGTTAGAGTCATTTCCAAAAGGTCCCTCTTCATTTTCTGCCTGTTGTATAGCACACATACTAGATTTATCAGCCTAGGCACAGATCTGCATCAGAGAAGACTGGCCTTTCTATTATATACATTTTAAAATCACCAGAGATTTAACCAAGAAGGAAAAATAATCAAAATATGATGGTTCAAAGCACCAAAATCGTGTTTCGTAGCTGCTTTTATAGTGTGCTTATACACACAGTATAAACACATACACCACACTTCTAAAGTTTGCTATGATTCAGAGAGACTAGCTCAGGTTAGTAAAGAAGAAATTACTGGTTTTAATATTCATCTGGCAGCAAAAATTTTTATGAGGCCATAGGAATGCAAAATAAACTCATAATGAGAAAAATAATTATAGGCTTCCTCACATAAGAGCTTTATAAAAATGGTTATACCCCAAATGAGGGCTCAGGAACCCTGCGTCACCCTGTAGGGCTGTTTACCTGGTATTCCTTCTGAGTGTGTTGCCATGTACTGTCTCCGTCAGGACCTGTTTGCAAATGGAATTCCACGGACGCCTGCATCTTTCAGGTTCAGTACATTCCTACAAAACTGGGGGCAAGCCCTTGCCTAGGGATCTTTGCCTCCAGAGAGGTGTTCAGTACCTGTCTGATGACTGGGAAGGAAAAGAGCAAAGGAAACAGGCACCTGGTATCGAGCATGTAAACTGGACGCCTATTGGTCTAGTTAGAGGCTCAAACAGAAAGATGACTAAGGCTTTGATCATATGTGAAGTTCAAATTCAAAAGGGTGAAGAGAAGAGGACTCGGAGAGGGTGCATCCTGATGACAAAAAGGTGCGTCTAAGCACCTGCAGTGCCGGAAGCCTTCCTGGACCTCAGTTCTCTCCTCCAGCTTAGAGTCCTTCTGGGAAGGCTAAGTAAACATGGCTGCTCAGTCAATTGTCATCTAGAGGAGAGGGAATGGATGACTCCATCTTGATGCTCTCTACACAGGGTAAGGTAGACTCCAAGCCATCCATCCAAGACATGTAAAGCTATGAAATGGGTGAACTGGAGAGAGTGGCGGAGTAGCCATGCAAGGCTTGTACCTTCAAAAAAACAACCCTCCACTTTTAAATGTCAGGGACTAGTTGGATACTCTGGCACCCCATCCAATCCACTCAAAAATAGTACACCAACGATCATAACCTTTACTGTTATTGGGGAATATAATCTGTAACTCTAAAGAGACCACAACTAATAAACCATGTCTGAATGATGTTTTGTAACATTAACAGATGCTTAAGGCAACAATAAATCTAACGCACAAAGAGGAGGAAAATTGGTTTCTCAGTCTTGATGTAGTTCTGAATTTTAAATTCTAGTAGGGGAAAAAATGAATGAAAACCACCAAAAGGCAACATAAAAGAGGGTTAATTAGCATAACGAAGCATTGTGACTTAAACAATGACTGGGACCTGAAGCAAGGAGGCTCCACAAACATTATCGATGTTAATACCAAAAAGAAAGGAGAGAGAAGTCAGCTTCCTCTACAGGTGGTTCAGTGTGGGCAGAGGCGGGCAGACATTCAAGAGATTAATGAAGACAGGCTAGACAACTGTGCCTCTGTGGGAATCCAGTAAAGATGGGGGGCTCAGTTTGTGCTCTTGACTCCAGTCACCCCCAAAGCCATGGTGATGTTGAGATAGGCAATGAAGGAAAGCTTGCTCCCGCACGAGATGGGAGTCTCCCCACACCATGTCCCCATAAGAGTCTCATGTTGGTATTTAAGAAATTAATACAGGGCTGCAGAGATGTAAAGTGTGTGGCCTGGGCAATGGGAGCATGAGTTTTAATCCCCAGAATTCGTGTGAGAAAAGGCAAGGGGTGGTGTTCACACCTCCGCAATCCCAAATTGAGGACTGTGGGGAGGAGGTGGATCCTTGGTACTTACTGACCAGTCAGCCTCGTCTAATTGGCAAATTCCAGGTAAAACTAAGAGACCCTGTCTCAAAAAAATCGAGGTGAATAGTGATGGAGGAAGATGCCTAAGGTTGATCTCTGACTTCCACATGCATGCCCACGCACGTGAACACACACACACACTTGTGTTCTCATAAAGGGAATCAATGCACTGAGAGCAAGTTTTCTTGCCTGGTGTCTCCATCTAGCAGTCAGCCCCATGCATCTTCACGATTACAGAATTACAGAGCTTGGACATTAGAGGACATGGAGTCCACTCATCAATTCATCAGGTGGCCATCGGGTCCTTATTTCCTCCTGCACAGGTTGTCGCCATCCTTGAGCAGCTGAGAATATTAGCTCATCCTTCCTGAGACGGAGCCCAAATTTGTCTTTCTGAAGTATCCACCTTCGGCCCCTGGGTAGAAGATAAATCTAAACCATCTACAATATGAGAACCTTTCATATTCGAAAATGCTATTATGCAGGAGCCGAGTCTTTGCTACTTCAGGCAAAATACACTCAGTTCCTTTAACCTTTCATCGAGTGATTTTAAGTTTTTCCATTTTGGCAGTTACTTTCCCTCTCAACTCTCTCTGGTTCCTGCAGCTCTCCACTAAAGCATGGCATTTCCTGGACAAGCCCCTCCCTGGTAGGTCTGGGGAGGGCCTGCATATTGAACCACCCCACCTTCTTTGGCTTTCTGGATGTTTCTATCAAGCTGAATATAGTGTGCGCAGCGTTTCTTGAGTAAATACAATGTGTAGCACCTTAACACCGGTTTTAGTCCTGGCAGTAGTTTTATGTACAGCATTATCTATAACCCTTCCTGGATTCTGCCTAAGACATCGAGAGGTCAGGAAACTTGCCTAGAAAGACGAACACAGTAGCTGCTGAGCCTCACATTTGATTCCTGACACACTTAATTTTTTGGTCAGTTCTAAACTGTGTGTATGTCTTAGATCTCTTTTCTTTCCGTCGGTGAACTGTATCAATTCCTTTCAGTCTCATGTCATGTCCAACTAATAAATATGCCCTTATAACACTACCTGTGATTCATACAAATATTTGCCAGGATATTACGCTGGCTGGCTTAGTGACTCTTGCCTTTTTGATGTTGCAATACCAAAGGAAATTATTATATTTAGTCAAATTACAAAACTTCATTTTTACAAGGCATTCTTTGTCAGTTTGTTGAATGCTAAGCCCATGAGGCACACTTCTTTAGACCCCATGCAAGTAGTGTGTGCAGTCAGGCTCCCGAAAGAAGGACTGTGTTCTGAAACTTGGTGGTCCAGGGTGGCGCCATGTTGCCTGCAGTTTTAGAGTCCTGAGTGAGTAGCCTATGCAGCTGCTCTGCTCAGTCTTCAAATGGGCTTTCTGCTTTAGCAGATGCTAGTCTGTATTTCCCACATGTCAGCAAGACTGTACATACCTAGGAGGTAGCACCTTCCAGACTGGAGAACTAACCAGGCATGGATAAACCCAGAAAATGAGCCATGTTCAGGATGGAAAGAAACCATTAGTGACTCAGAAGTAACTATAATGAAGATTTTGAAGATGACAGGCTCACTCACCATCGACAAGGCTGCAGTACAGAAACAAGAGCAAAAGAGAGGAAATCTGGGTGGGCTATTCCTTATTCTTGAACACATGAAGTGGACAGACACCTATGGACATACACACACCTGCACCACCACACAAATACAAGATATCTACACATATATGACATGCCTCATTTCCAGCCTTGAATCTTCTCTATTGTATCTCCTGGTGGCCACAACCAGGTCAGGACATCACTCCTGGCTAGCTGCCTCACTCTAATGTATCCCAGGATAGCCTTGGGTTCACTATGCAACTGAGAATGTCTCTGATCTTCTGATTGTCCCGCGTCTCTTCCTGAGATTACAGGCATGTACCACTATACCCACTTTGTACAGTGTTGGGTGGGAGTGGTTGGAACCTGGGCTTTAAGCAGGTGAGGTAAGAACTCTACTGGCTGAGTCACATCCGCAGCCACTCCCCTCCATTCTTTGGTCCTTTCCCGAAGTTCCTTTCCCAAAACAGTCCTATCTCCTCTGGCTAGGCACATTCTCAGCATATGATGCTATCTTCTCCCTAGCGTTACCATAAACCTTTGTTATTTTTATCCATACTTCTCCATCCTTGACTCAGACTTAAAACCATGAATGCTCCTCCCCCATCACTCAGAATGCCTCTCTGCCCCGTACCACACGTGTCATAACAACCACCACCACAACGACCACCACCACCACCATGACCACCACCACCACCACCACCACCACCACGACAACCACCACCACACCACCACCACTACCACCACCACCACCACCACCACCACCACCACTACCACCACCACCACCACCACCACCACTACTACAATGTACTAAAAATTTCCCCATTACAGTCAGGGAATGTGCAGGCTAAACTGCTCCCCTGACACTAAGAGCTGACTAAAAAGGCTCTTCCATGACTCAAGGGCAAGTTCCCTAAAAATGTCACTCAGGAGCCACCGTCCAACAGCTCCTTGGCATACTCGCTACTGGTTTCAGAAGCTGCCCACTTGACGTGACTCCAGTATAGCTAGAGAGACTTTTCCTAAAATGAATGTGATCCTGTCTCTCCTCTTTTAGAAGCCCTTGTTGATTCTACTACAGGATTAGATACTTTATTCAATGCTTTGGCCAGTGGTTCTCTTAGGCATCTCCTGAGATATTGAAAGATACTACTATCTTTGTTTCCTTCAAGAGAAGAGTTCCTCGGTCTAGGATGTGCCCTGGGCTTTAACGTTTTCAAACATCCCAGACTATTCTAACGGGCAAGCAAGTTTGGAAGTCGCCGTGTCAGGCGCAAATACCCCTCATGTTCTCTCCCCTGCCTCCCCTCCTCTAAATCCTGCTCTTGCTCTGGACATCTAGTCTGACAAAGCCCCATATCCTTTCCGAAGGTCTTCCATCTTACTTTCCTCCTCCAGCCAGGCAGGCATTAGACAGCAGGTAGTCAGAGGAAAATGGCACGGAGCCTTTGCAGCTCTATCATCCCACCATCTAAACGCCCCTTGGTGGCTAAACATCACCAAGGTGGCCCCAAGAAGGGTCTACAGCACCAAAATATCATTACATCATTACAATTCCACTGTGGTTTTGACTTCCTCACCCCTCATGAGCTTTTCTAAAGTATCACCTAGAGAGAAGCTCTGGGAAAACAAGTCATTTTATCCTGTGAGTATGTCATCTATCTCATGAACATTTGGGAAAACTTTAAAAATCCACAGAACTGTGCCGCTTAACTCCTTCCGGGCAGCTCTCTTCAGCTCCCCATTTGAACACAGGTTTTGCTTTACTTGGTAACCTGGTTAAACTGTCTTTGCCTCCTGAATGAATTCTTGCCTCTAAGAAGACGAGAACTGAGAGATGCCTGTAACATGCCCACTCACGTAGCTCTCTCTCCCCCCTGCCTATGGTCCCTCAGGCTGTGTGATCTGGCTGTGTCCCAGAGATGCTGGGTGACAGTGGATCTGCTCCTTACTGAATCTGTATTCAGGGCTGAGGCCTGGCAAAGGAGATGCTCTGCAGTGTCCCATGTACAAATGAACGAGTGATTGGTAAGTCTGTGCGTGCTGACATAGGAAAAGACGGGGATGAAGCACTGGAGACTAAACTCTAAGTAAGCAACAATGATGGCCTCAGGGTGTGAGGCAATGCAGACCCGACAGATGGCAGCTAGTGCAGACCAGATAAAGAACTGGCAAGGCAGCAGGTCCTGAAAGATGACCTGATCCACTGTGAGCCTCATTCACTGTCTTCTCAATATGTCTGCTCCTAAACCTACCTTCCATTCAGAATTGCAGATTACTCAGAGCCCACCAGTTGGCTTTAGTTGGGCTGAACGATCAGTTCTTGAACACTGGAAGTCAACTGCCTACTTTGTAGTCCCACTGCCACTGGCATGCTTCGGAGTGTGGGGCTAGAGGACTCGAGGATTTTCAAACACCTCACTTCTGAGCTGACCGTCATGGTGCTGCTAGGACAGCTGAAAACTCTGGGTCTTGACTGTGCCATAAAGCTCTACTTGGTCCTCCTAGGAATCCCTCCTAGGTCACTCAGTGTTTTTGTTTCTAAAACAAAATAATCTGTGAAATAAAGACATCCTCTAATGTTGAACTGCCATTAGGGTTTTCCTCAGCTCTGCACAGTGTCTTTGGGCCTGACTGAAATGCCTATTCCCGAGTCTACAAACAACATCATTTCAAAGGCAGTAACTATCCTTTCTCCATTTGGTGAGGCAGTCGATGAGCTGTTTGCCGTTTACGGTTCACTTGTCTACGAAGTTATCTTTTCCCTGTCCTCTTTGGAGAATTAGAACCAACCTTCCACTCTGGCCTTCTCTAGGGGACTTGGCCAGTGGACTGTGTTGGTGTGTGAGCCCAGGGTCAGCATCCAGCAGGAGGGGGGAGGGCGGGAACAAGATGGAGCCAGATGACCCTGGGGGAGAATTCATCAGCGTCATCCCTGCATTTAGCTCTCAAGCCATCTTTCTAGTGCCTTCATATTTCGTGCCTCTGAATTACGGAGGCCCCCTGGCCTCTGTAAAAGCTGCACCCTTCATTCTTTAACTAAACACCATAATGGATTAAGAGGCCTAATCTTTGTAGAGCTCTGGTCTGTCTTCTTTCTTTTCTCCATTTACCTTCACACCCCTCCCCCAACAGGAACTGAGCATTCTTGATGACTGTGCCTTAATCTCCTGCCTTCTCTTCAGTTGTGCTTCAGGGTCCTGGCCCTGGCCCCGTGCTTTAGACGCCTTGGTTGACTGGGCCCTTACCCCTAAGTCTGTGGGATCCAGGTAGGAGACTTTGTTCCCACTTCCAGACCATGCTCTGGGTATGATGAACCCACTTCACTACAGGTCTGCTCTCTGAGGTCTGTCTTTTGGCACTGGTAACATATGCACTGCTAGCCCAGCGTGAGATGGGGTTTGTGATGGACCTTGGAGTTGGGGGGTAGGTGTCTCTCTGTGTGGGAGGCCTCTGTGGTAGAACATGGAGCCAGGCACCTCTGTGGTCACACCCAGAAGGCAAGCATTTCACATTCAAAGCTGGCCTTTGCTGGCTCTGTGAAGGTAAACTTGTCAAGGTCACTTAGCTTGACAAACTTTACTTAGTGGGTTTTTAGCTCAATACATAATGACTAAACACAAGGTATACAGTATTTTTACTCCTGCCTTGACTCCCATATATTAGGGACAAGACTGTCTTGCCCCACCCAGCAAGGTTCCTACACATCTGCTGAGCATATTACTATAGATTCCGGACAGTGAGGACAGAACGGTCAGGGCCAGGGCCCTTTCCTGTCACCCATCTCTTCCTTTGCACCATCCTTCTAGTTCTTTCTATTCAGCCTCTGACCAGGTCTGGGAGTTAACTGGTAAACAAGGAAGAGAACTTGCTGGGCTTCCCCAGAGAGGTCTTCATGGCTCCTGGGTGCTCTCAGGTCAGCCTGTGCCCGGTATGGAATCCATCTGCAGCACTAAGCACAGACACACAGTGACCTCTTTTTTTTCCCCCTACGTATTGATTTTTCTCTTTCCATCCCTGCATCATTTCACTCCCTTTTTTCTGATCCGTGTTTCAGACAGAGCGAGAGGCTGTGATGGAAGTCAGCCAAGCAAAGACGAAGGGTGGGGGAGCCGTTGGCAATTCCAGTTTGACGCTAATGATTTGTGTACAATTCAAGGTCAGAGAATGATATGTGAGGCTTGCGCGCCCACCCACATGAGCATACACAGTTTAGTACTTGATTATATCAGCATATAGCACTAATACATCTCATACCGCCTGTTCACTTGACTCTCCAATTAGAAAGGAAACGCGGAGGGCAGGGACCACATGGGAAGCTCCCATTGTTTCCCATCACACCCACCACCTTATTAGGTACATAATAGGCATTTGATAAATAAGTTTTGTTAAAAGAGGCTTGCCTCTGCTAATGAAATAAATGCGTTCTTGAAACGTTCTGAATAAAGTGAGTTTCTGTACATGGGATCTGATTTTAATGACACTGTGAGGGGTACAACAGGAGAATGGTGATAAATAGATCCTTTTACAAACCAAATCATCATTACATTCCGATGGCCATTTTTTTTAACCCTTTTGGACCTGAACCAGGGAATCTCCACCTGTGATCTACGAGTCTCTCATAAACTATATCCACATTTATTTGGGGATGCATGCATACTTTTTGGCATTTTTTTTTCCTGCAGCTTTTGTTATATTCTCAAAGAGATGTGTTACTTTTATTCCCCCCTCCCCCATCGCTCTGTGTAGTCTGGGCTGGCCTTGAGTTCATGGTTTTCCTTCTGGGATTGTAAGTGTGAGCCACCACACTTGGCTCAGACAATGTGCTACTTAAAACACAGAAAAAGTCACAACTCGTTGGCGACTACAGTGGATCTTTGTTTCCTGAAAAATAATGTAGCAGTAAGAAGATAATAATAATAATAATAATAATAATAATAATAATAATAATAATAGTCAAAACTGACATTTGTTGAGCATCTTTTGCATAGGAAGGAACAGATATCGGATGCAACACTTCCTGCAAGGGAGACATTATCATCATCTTACTGTAAGACAGAATATGGAGAGATTCACCCCAGGCACACCGTTACTACACACTGAGTGTGAGGTTTGATCTAGGAATCTGTTGGCATCTAAATCTGGAATCTTTTCAACAAAATATGCCTCCAATCTTATTTAAAATAATAAGGATGATCATGATAAGAAGAAGTAAATTATTTCAAGACTATATTATTGCGTTTGGAACTGGGAATTTGTCTCCAGTCTGTAAAGTGTTTGCCACATAAGCATGAGACCAGAATTTGATCATCAGAATCCATGTGGAAAAAGCTAAGCATAGCTTATAATTACAGTGCTTGGGAGGCAGAGCCAGGCAGATCTCTGGGACTCTCTGGCCAACTTGTCTAGCCTATTTGTGAGCTCCAGGTTACTGTTAGACCCGTCTCAAAAATAAAACAACAACAGTAGCAGCAGCAGCAGCAGCAGCAACAACAACAACAACTAAATGAACAAAACACCATGGTGGGAAACTGGAGAAATGGCTCAGCAGGGAAAGCATGTGCCACACAAACACAAAGACTGGAGTTCACATTCTCAGAAGCCACACTGGGTGGGTATGGCAGTCTGCCCACGACTCCAGTACTAGGGAGTTAGAGATGAGATTTCCCCCCAAGCACGCTGAAGAGCTGGACAACTTAGTCATCTTTGCAAGCTTTGGATTCAACCAAGAGACGCTGCCTCAAATAATAACTGATCAAAAAGACTCCTGACATTAACCTTAGGCTTCCACACACTTGCATGTACGGCTTTCCCCACATACTCCTGAACGTGCATACATGTGCATATACACATAGACATGCTTAAAATGGTAGATGACTCCTGAGAAGTGACATAAAGGGAGGTTGTCCTCTGGCCTTCACACAGACCTACTCACATGCGTACACACACAGCCCTCGCCATGAGCACATATTCTTATGTCATGCATGAGAAGGAATTAAAGGAACTTAGTAAGGTACTGAGAGTGTACCTCAAGTGGCAGAATGCTCTTTCGGGGTACACTCAAGGTCCTTGGCTTGATTTCTACTAGTAGAGAAGATAATCTGGTTTTTATATCTGGCTAGTGAATGGTGCTAGCGTTTGATCCTGGTCCTTCTGTTGGCTGACTCTTGCAACCAACATAGCATCCTGGCTCTTCTGGACTTGAACTCTTTCTCTTCAAATTCCTTTAGAGATAAGACCAATCCTTTAAACATTAACAAAACACTTATTTTGTACTAAGGATGTCAGGTAGTGTATGAAGTCCACCTTGTGTGTGTACACATGTGTGTGTGCGTGTGTGTGTGTGTGTGTGTGTGTGTGCGCGTGCATGTTTGTAATTAACCATGCTTGTAAGCCATAATCTTGGGGACTGTTTCTGAGCAGGGCTATTAATGAAAGTGCTGATTATGAGCTAATCAAATGCGTACCCTCTCTCTCCAGCCCTCAAGACAGTCCACCCCCATATTTAGCAGAGACTCAGGAACAATGGTGTTGATACCTAACATATATGGAAGATTGGACACCCGTTCACTCAGGATTAATTTTATATGAATTTATTCCATTCCACTACCCACCTCAATACTACAAGAGTAAATTAATGTGTTAAAATGCCGTTAGCTCACTGAGAGAAAGTAATATTGAAATTCAGGCTGTAAACCTGGAAGAGAGTTTCACATAGAAGGGAAGGAAAGCTTAGATTCTGAATTGAAAGGGCCCTGAGTTCAAATCTCTCCTCTGCCATTTACTCGCTATGCACCCTGAGAGGATGTCACGTGACCTTCCTAAGTCCCTACTTTCTGGACTTCAAGAGGAGATGACACCTGAATGACCGTGTGAGAAGAATAAAAGAGGAAACATGCACGCTTTATGCTTAACTTCATGTTTAAAAAATGCAAAATAATGCATTGGTTTGTTGCTCCAAACAGGAGAAAAGATGCACACAAAATTTTCTTCCCTGTGAGTGCTACTGGGGTTGAAAAGAAACCCCAGTCTTACAGTAAAGCTACAGGAAGTGAATTCTAAAATAAGTCTCTTCCTGTGCATAGGTTTATCCAAATTTCCTTTCCAATTTTATTTACTACTGTTGACATTTCATTGCTTAAAATAATCTTGTGTGATCCCGAGGGAGCCACAGAAAGGGTGGGGTGCTCCTTCTTATATGTCAACATTGGAATAATCGACATTGGAATAAATTGTTTCAATCTCATGTTTGTGTGGGAATCCCTTGTGGTATGTTGCAATTCTGCCTCTGTGGCCATTACAACAGGTAAGATACAAATTGTAAAAAAAATAATCTTAGCTTTCAGAAAGACAGGAGAGTGCTGGCAGTAGAACAGAGACATGTGACTGCTCACAAGCTCCTGGGGACTTAGCACTCCCATCTCTGTTGATCAGCAAGCCAATGAGACCCACAGAGCTGGGGATCAATGTTTTCAAGGCCCCATGGAAGCAAACTTCGTAAAATCAATGCATTTTGTGCTTTGATATGTGATGTCCTTCTGTGGAAAAGATGAGGCAGGACTACTTTAGGATGTTGCAGACAAAAATTCTTTATCTGGAGAGAAAGATAAATCCAAGAACCTGGGTAAGAGGAATGTGAAAATACATGTTTAGGTCCTTGGCAAAGTCAGACTAAAAAGTATTAATTCTCAAACATCTTCTGATTGCTTCTTCCATGACCCTAAGACTTACGAACCAGAGATACAACAGCACCCGCACACACAATCTACCACATTCCACCGAAATCCCTCAGAAAATAGCTATATTTATTAAATACAAAACATTTAGCTAAAAGGCAAGGATGGTGAGAAGAGCAAAGGGCAGAGGTAAAGAGACAGTCTTTGTTTCCATCTTTTTATTACATTCCAGTAGAAGAGGAAGCTCTCTAGTACGGGTGAGAACTTGAGGCCAGAATGCTGCTGAGACCTCTGGGTGTCTTTCTCCAGTCATCTTCCTCCATGGGCATCCACATGGAGTCAAATTGCATCATGTTTTTTGAGCTCAGATTTGAATTCAAAAGTCTTTTCTTTGGTCCTAGGTCCGCAGGTCACTCTATGTTTGTGGACAGTTTTTGTTTCGTTTGTTTGTTTTATTTAATGTTTAATGCCCAAGTTTCAAGATCACTTGAAAATAACACAAAACTCTTGTGCTTTGTGCAGATATTTGTACAGAATATTTCAGAAATATGTCCCTCACTCAGGGTCAGAGTTCCTTAACGTCTGCACTACTGGCATTTTGAGTAGACAGTTCTTAGTGGTGGGAGCTGTCTTATGCATAATTGAATAATTAGAAGCATCTCTGGTTTCGACATACTTGATGCCAATAGAAATCTTAATGTACCTATCCCTACCAAAGTGGAAATCAAACTAACTCCAGATGTTGTTGAATGTCCACTGGGTGAGGAGCACAGCTTTGTTCCAATCAAGTTCTGAAAGATAAGAATAACTCTGTCCTTCTCTTTGACATGAACATAGATTTTAATTTCTAGAAGTATAACATATTACGTAATTATAGTCATCAGGATCTATGTTTCCTCATCAGGAAACCATTGTTTTCAGGGTCTCTGTTGTTTTAGATTCTAACCCTGAAAATTCTATTACCATGTCTCCTGTCATCCAAGACTTAAGACAATGTATTCCTAATTAAAAACCTACACAAACAATATATGTTTTACTAGAAAATGCCAGAAATTCACATGAACAGATAAAATGAAGGCAAAGAAAAGGAAGTGATAGAAAATAAAGAATTATTATGCATAATCCACTTGGTCAGAACTAGAGTTGTTTTGAAAAATACATGTGTACATAGATATAAAAATCACATATGTGATATACTCACATGCAACACACCCATCCCAAATATTTCTCATTTGCTTATTATATTTCAGTTATTAATTCTAGCTTAACTTATATTTTTACTATTGTTACTAGTGTGTTTCTCCACATGGACAGACAGACCCATGTCCACAGATACACACACACACACACACACACACACACACACCATCTTTTATACATATATAATATCCTTCCTATATATGCAGCATCCCCTCATATACAATATCTTTCAAGTGGAGTATATAATCAGGTTTGCATAGAAATGGATGACTATGAAGTTCATACTCCTCTCTTCCTTCACGGAATTTTAGCTTTAACTGAATATACACTGACAAGCCAAAGTGTTGACAACAGCCTTTGCTGGTCAACTCTCCTTCCCAGGCAGAGAGGCTGTTTCCAGTGTTTCAAGGTGTGCCAGTCAAATGGGACTATCCCCTTTTACATGTACTGCCACCCATGGCTACTTCCCCGTTCTGTGACTTTTTCTTTGGATCTCTATCCAGGGTTACACTCAGTGGGGTCCTAATTATTTTATTCCAGGTGTGCTATATCCAAGCACCTCTCCTGATAATTACTTTGGTCAAGATAGTTCTCAGCCCCCTTTGGATTCTAGAAATGACTACCCACTGCTTCTTGTGTCACAGGCTAGATCTTAGTAATGAGCATTGGAGGGTTCTTCCTCCCTGCCAGCCCTCCCAAGACCTCCTTCTTGGCTTCTCTGCTCACTTTTTTATCCTGGAGGCCCCACCTCCCAGTCCACTTGTCTTCTTATGACCCTTGCTGATGAACATTCCATTCGAAATTAGGTAAATCAAAGCCAACGACTGCTCTCTCTCTCTCAAACAAGGAAAGGAGCAGAACATTAATGAATTATCCTTCGGGTTACATATTGGTTGCCAGCTGGAGCTAACTATCTATCATATTAACAGGGCACATCTTTGTGTTAAAGATTATTGATAAAGTATCTATTTATTTAAACCACCTTTGAATCTTCACCCAGCTAGATGAAGTATGTCAACTTCGGGTGATAATTTTCTTGTACTAATCTCTCCCATCACAACGCATGCATACACTTAATCCAAAAGACAGCTTGCTTTTTCCACTAAGAGCAGAGCAAAGGCAGAGCCCTTAGATTCCATTGTTCAAGCTTCCGGGTGGGGATGTGTCTTCAGTACAACAGTATTTGCCTACATGGCAAAAGCTCTCAGTTTGACCTCTGGCACCGACAAAGAAAAATAATATAATCCTTGTATCTTAGATAACATGTCATTCTTGAATATAAATAGGGGTTTGCATGCTGCTATCTTTTTATACAATCTTTTAAATCCAGCTTTTAGGAGAGGAGAAATATCCTAAGGGCAGGGGCCATGCCTTTTGCTTCCTCTGTGACGACTGCAACGAAGGAGCCCAGCTGGGCGTGCCATTAGGTGCTCCTGGAGGAATGTTACTAGGTGACTCGTATTTGAAGAAGAAATGGAGAGGCCCTAGGGCCCCGAGGCTTTGTTTGCATGCATTTTGCTGAGAATAAACACAAATGTGGAGAGAAATGAGGGTGCAGACGGTGGCCCCAGAAAGATCCAGAAGCAGGAAGTTACTGTGTAAGTAAGAGGCACAGCTGGGCTGGGGCCTGTTAAGCGGAGGAAAAGGGGCAGAGACAACAAATACCTTAAAAAAATGAGAAGTCGGCAAAGGGAAGGATTTTAAAGAGGAAATGGAAGAATCCTCCTGTTGGTCAGTCTCCTGGATTTAGAGTGACCAATGGACAAAGGTCCTCTCTAGTTCTATTTCCTGCGTTAAAGAAAGGTAAAGACTTCACATTTAGCCACAGGATCATATTTTGTACTGTGAGGCATACAGTATCAGGCTTGAGGCTACTAAAGGGAAGAGAGAGAAATGTCCAGTACAGCCAGGCAGGGCACACATCTTTAATCCCAGAGGCAGAGGAGGGAGGACTTCTGAGATGGAAGCTAGTGTGGTCTACAGAGTGAGTTCCGGAACAGCCAAGGCTACACACAGAGAAACCCTGTCTCAAAAACAACCAGCCCAAAAATCAGAGAGAGGGAGAGGGAGAGGGAGAGGGAGAGGGAGAGGGAGAGGGAGAGGGAG
>JADRCH010000160.1:2066110-2109793 GCA_019843965.1 Rhynchomys soricoides
GAGAGAGAGAGAGAGAGAGAGAGAGAGAGAGAGAGAGAGAGAGAGAGACTATGTTTGGAATCAGTGGCTTTCCTCAAGCCAAGAATCTAGTCTGAAACTGCATATTCTCACCACTGCCAGCTCAGTTCTCCCCTTCCCGAATCCTTCCTTACTAAGACCACTTTATGAAATGTCAAAAGCCACTCACAGCAATTATGGTGTCCACAAATATGTTCCCAAATTCTTGACATTTTCCTCTGAAGAGAGGGTCTAATCTCCCTTCCCTAGAGAGTAACTGGACTTCATTAGTTTGCTGCTAATGTATGGAATAATGACGAAAGTGAAGGTCTGTGGCCTTCATAGGCCGGCCTCATGATAGGCACCGAGGCCTCCACCCTGATCTCTTGATTTGTCCTCTCAAGGGAAGACAGTGCCACGTCTGGAGAGCTGCCAGGGAAGCAGTACACGAGGGAAGGCACTAAGCCCCCAGGCTGAGGCCATTTGAGGGCACTATTAAGGGAGCAGATACTCCAACCCCAGTGGAGTCAAGAGGTGAACTCAGTCTCAATGACTGAGTGTAACCTAAGAGGACCTTGTGATGTTCCGAGTGTAGCTTAGGAGCCAAGGGCCAGGACTCCCAGTCACTGGACTCCTTCACCCCGGGAAGCTGTTAGGTTTGCAGAATAATTTATTACACAGCAATTCATAAATAACATAAGAATTTTTCCAGCAGAGCTCTTTTTTTCTTAGCTTTATTTTTAGATTTTTTTTAAAAAAGTACTTTAAAGTAAAACAAAAACCACCCTACTCTTCCAAATGCTTTACAGAAGCAAGTACATATCTATCCTAATAAAACTAGTATTATTTGTTTTCTAGATGAAAACCTAAAATTTCAGAGAGGATCTGTAACCTGCTCATGGTCTGGTCCAGGAGATGATGAAGTGTCAAAGTCTGGAGCAGGGGATTTGTTCTGGCTTCAAAGTGGCTCCTGATTCCAAGCTATGTCACCTGCCTACCAAGGCAGGGTCTTCTCTCTCTCTCTCTCTCTCTCTCTCTCTCTCTCTCTCTCTCACGCTAGCCACACCAGGAAGTTCCCAAGTTATTGGAAGGTAGACAGGGAGGGTGCCCTCCCTCCAAAACCAGCCTCTTGTGGTTTGGGGAAATTGTGTTTATTCGCGAGTTTCTCTCACTAGACGGCCAATTTAACACTCTGCCAACTGGCCAATTATTCCCGTTCATGTAGAGCTAAGTGGCTGCTTCTCCAGCTGCACACCTTTCCTGCTCAACATAATTAATGAAGCTCATCAAAACCCTGGAAAACAAGCCCAGCTCACCAGCCCCTCTCACTGATGTGTTAATAGGGGGGTCAGGTGTTCCTGACCCCACCACAGGATGTTTATGTGGCCCTAAGGTCACTCACAAATGCTATGTGTTCATGACAGGGTGTGGGCAGCCAGGTTCCTAGACACACTGTGCAAGGCTCTGAAGGGAGGGCAATGTGACGGGGGGGCACAAGACTGGCTGGTGAGAGGGTGGTGGGGAATGATAGTTTATTCCAGTGGTTCCGGATGACAGTCTTTAAGGGGTGGAGTTAACGTATTAGAGCTCTCAGACTGCCAACAGAACATTTTCTCGTTGCTTCACCTCTGCTGCTGAACACTGCCTTCCTGATCACAGAGCAGATGTTTTTGTCATGGCCCTATATCCTGCTGTCCATCACAGTGGCCGCCACCTACCGGAGGCGGCTGAGCCCTTGAAATGTGGCTGACCTAAATCGAGTGTGCTGTACGTTTAAACAGTGTATCCAAATCCAAGGATTGGTAAGAAAAGAATATAACACAGTGTTCATTGTTTTTAAAACATAGATTACATGTTGAAAAACACAGTATTATGTTATGTTAGCTGACAATATATTAAAATTAATTCCAACAGTTTCTCTTTACCTTTTGTAACATGGCCCATAGACATGGCTCTCATTTGTGGCTTGGAATGTGTCTTCTATTGGATGGTGTTCTAGAATCTAGGACAACTAAAACTGTCACTGCACTGAGAGAGATACAAAGGCCAAATGACTTCCATGCCTTTTCCCTGGGCCTTTTCTGCCACACTAACGGGGAGAGTAAAATGAATATTATCCACTGCCAAATCTGCTGTGTGCTCAGATGTGAACTCCCAAGTTTCATTCAGCCACCCTCAGCCCCAAGGCTTCACAAGACAGGCTTGGACTTGTGCAGGCACACACATGGCACTGTGCAGTATCTATAACTCGCTCTTCCCACACAGTCCGGAAAAGCACTGCTCTGTACTTAGTGGTATTTTAGGGAACATCGTATGGACTTAGGCCTGCTCCCTGTGGCCTGGAATGGTTGCAAAGAGGAATAGTGCACAGAAGAGGGGGCGAAGGGGGCTGCCGCTGTGCCAGCAGCATGGGAAGGGCTCAGTTTCTCTGCTTGGAATGGGTTTTTGATATGGGGGCTTGTTGCAGCCAGAGACGAGCCTTTTCTTTGCACGAATGCTTTACTTCCTGGCTCTGAATGTCTTCCTGGACTCCCAAGCCCACAAACACACCTAGAACCTTGTTGTGTGAACTGGCTGAAGTCCAAAACGGGATCACCCAAATGCATCTTCAGATGGGTCAGACTAAAAGTACTTAGAGAATGCAGGTATGTCCATAGTGCGGGTGAGCTTGTGCCTGGACCTCTCTCAGGAAACGCGTTACTGCTGATCAGTGAGCATTATTAGTTTGGATACTCATTGAGGCCACTAGATCCTGCTCAGCAGATAGCCATGGGGGAAACTGCAAGATCTCATGTACAGATACTCCTCAAGACCTCACGCTGGAAATCTCTCCTAGTGTGACATCGTTTGAGTCTTTATATATTTTATCAAATGCAACAATATAGTGTCATAAAGATCAGGCCTGTTGAAACTGCCCAAGTAGCAGGATACAGTACAGGGTTATTCTAATTTATAAAAATAGAAGAGTTTAATAGTTTCCATAAAAGTCCAGAATTTCTAAGAATGCTGTTGAGTGCAGACATGCTGTGCACTCATGAGAGTATATGAGTGTGTGTGTGTGTCTGTGCACACGCATGCAGGTGCCAATGTAGGCCAGAAGAGAGCATTGGAGCTCCAGGCAGTTGTGAGTGCTGAGAACCAAACTCAGGTCCTCTATAGTAAATGCTCTTCAGGAAACGAGCTACTGCTTAAAGCTGTGTTCTTCTTACATACTTAACCATCTTTACAGAGTACTCTCCTCAAAGAATAGACATAATCAATTAATATAAAAAATTACCAGGCAAAGAGAGCACACGATACCGGTATTTATTATTGTTCTAAATAAGGAAAACAAGTGTTTTGTTTTTTATAATGCTATGGATCTATGCAGGGAAAATCAACACTTGTAAAAAGTCCAATCAGAAAACAGGAATAGCCATTAGTGGCTGTAGTAGTACAAGCTGACATGAATGCTATGAGCTAACTTCACATGTTTGGCTGTGTGTGCATCAGAACATCAGTAGATGGGAAATCCTCACTGAAAGAATTGGATTAAAATGGCTGATGAGATGGCTCGGCAGGGAAGGCACCCGAGTTTCAGTACCTGGGACCCACGTACTGTGAGGAGAGAAGTGACTCCTGCTACTTGTCTTCTGACTTCCACACAAGTCATACCTACACACAGGCATGCCCATGCACCCACCTACACACATACACACACACTTGCACACACAGTACGAATGAATGCTAACAAAGAGTAAATAATAGCAGGGTAAATAGCAAGTGTTTTGATTGCTTTTAACGTACAGAACAATATATGAAGATTTACATGCAACAAGTCATTCAGAAACCATATTGTCCTAATATTCAACATATAGTCATAATTGTTCACATAATTTCCCTTTTATTTGGTCATATATTTAGTCACTAAGTTCTATTAATGGTTTCCTCTGACTGCCTCTGTGCCCGGGCTCCCTAATATAAAACATCTAGATATTTTTCTGTTGCTGGAGAGCAAGCCCATGGCCTCAAGCACGCTAGGCAAGTTCTATCACTGAACTCTTCCTTAAAAGTTTATCTTGTGGTTATTAAACAGTGGCTACACAGCCCATAGTTTGGTCTTTAACTCCTTTTAAAACACAGGCTGGCCTCAAAGCATGACCTTCCTGCCTTAGCTTCCTGAAACCACAGGTTTGTACCAAGAGGCCTGACTTTCTCCCTTAAATGCTAGTGTCTCACTGTCTTACTAGAAGTAAGACAGAAGTTCCCTATTTACTCACACCACTTTAACTGCACTTCTTCCTGGTGTGAGTGCAGCCCTCCTGCCTGGCTACAATCTGAATTGTTCTTTTAAGAAAACATCCCCTGGCCTTCACTAAAATGCCTGGCACCCGCTCTTAGCCAGCTCCGGGTCACCCTCCATCCATCTGGAAGCTTGCTTCCTCCCTGGGGCTCAGGTGTTTGTTCAGGCTCTGTTGACCCTCATCTTTCTCACTACCTTTGCATGTAGAATTTGCTTTGTTTTGTTTTTCGAGACAGGATTTCTCTGTGTAGCGCTAACGCTGTCTTGGAACTCACGCTGTAGACCAGGTTGGCCTTGAACTCACATCCTCCTGCCTCTGCTTCCTGAATGCTGGGATTAAAGGCATGTGCCACCACGATCTGGCTGCATACAGAATTCAGCATAGTTTTACTTCAACTTGACATAAGGCAGAATCATCTGCGGGAACTTCAATTGAGAAAATGCCTCCATAAGATCTGATGTAGAGAGGCCCGGAGGGCATTTTCTTAGTGACTGATGGGGAGGCACCACAAGTGCCGGGCAGTTCTGAGTTCTGTAAGAAAGCAGACTGACATTACCAGAGAGGCTTCCTCCTGCAGCAGATGGGGACAAATGAAGAGACCCAGCCAGACATTATGCAGAAAGTGAGAAACCTTGGAACACTCAGCCCTAAAAGGATGTTTTCATCAAATCCCTCCCATCAAGGTTCAGGGAACAGTACAAAAGAGGAGGCAGAAAGAATCTAAGAGCCAGAAGGATGGAGAACACACACCCCACCACCACCACCCCACCGCCACCACCAGCAAACAAAAACAAAACAAAACCAACCAAAGTCCTCTGAATCAATAGGACTGATGCACATATGAACTCACAGAGACAGAGACAACAGCACAGGGCTTGCATGGGTCTGCACCAGATGGGGCCCTAGAGCTGAAGGAGAAATGGACACATGCCTTCATCTCTAACTCAGAAGCTAGCTCCAATTGATAACCACTTGTAAATAAAAATGTGCTTTTCTCCAAGGGAGCCTTACTGGGGAAACAATAATCTTCAGGGTAGGCTACATGCCCAGCAGTGGATACAGACAGAAAACGGAAATCAATGGTGGCTTTGGAGGTTCCTTGACTCATGGCGTTGTTTCAGAGCTTCCTTTCTTTTCCTTTCCTTTTTTAAATTGTCTTTTTTAAAATTCTATTTTCCTTTCTTATTTTATTTTTAATTTAATTTTATTTAACTCCCCTTTTTTCCTAATTGGTCCTTTGCATAGACATTATGGCTTTCAGTTCTGTGTTTTTATGGGATTCCTGAGTGTGCGAATGAGAGGGTCTCTGCATCTATATCTGTTTCTTGTGCCTTTTCTTGGGCTCTTTTCCTTCTGTCTGTCTGTTTTGTCCAATCCCAATGTGTTAAATTTTTGTGTATTTTATTTTATTACTATCCCTTAGATGTTTGTTTGTTTGCCAATCAGAGATAGAAAAGGTGGGTCTGGATGGGGAATGGGGTGTGAAGGAACTGGGGGGAGGCATGGTAGGGACGCACCGTGCACTGGATGAATTCTGTGAGAATAGATCTATTTCAGCAAAAGGGAAAACATGGAAGAAAAAGGCAAGGAAGGAGGAAAGCAAGCAAGGAAGGAAGGAAGGAAGGAAGGAGGCTGAGCAAGTTAGTATGTAACACTCTTCCATGGCCTCTGTATCAGCTCCTGCCTCCAGGTTTCTGCCCGGTCTGAGTTCCTGCCTTGGTTTCCCTCAGTGGACTGTGATTCAGGATAAGTAAACCAAATGAACCCTTTCTCCCCCAAGTTGATTTGGCCATGGAGTTTCACCCCAGCAGGTGTACTTGATGTCCAGCACTAATAAGGGACCCACGCTATCTTCCAGGCCGGACTCTCTGGGGCTGCACACTGGCTGATGGGATATGGACATCTCTTTTTAAGTTCATTGGTCAAGTTTTACAATTTCCCGTTCTTCTTTTGACCTAATGACAAGCAGCCTTCTACGAGGAAGAAAAGCTAGACCTACCCTTCTGTCTGTAAATATAAGAGATGGCCTTAGAGGGTCCTGGACTGGAGCCCAGGGTGCTGAAGAATACAGCTTGAGAGGAAGAGAACCAAGAGTCAAGGGAGAAGTGAAATTGGGCATGTGGTCCATGGCTCATCACTCTCAAAGCCCAGGAACATGTGGGAAAGCTGTCTGGCTGCCGTCTTTGATAAGCATGAGAACCCAGAACCCAGAGCCATGGTCCTACCAGGACATTTGGGAGCAGTCTTGCTCTGAGGATGATCTCTCAAGAGAGTGATCCACAAGCCTCATATTGCCTCTGACGTGAACTATCTACTCTACTGCCAGCCTTTGGTCCTGCAGATCCTGGGGAAGATAGCTCAGCACACTCAAGGTTCTAAGGTAAAAAGGTGAAAAGCCACCCATTCGTGGAGAGATCAGGGAGGACTCGTCCTTCCAGTATGAGAGGTGTGGTGAGGATGGAACTATGGAAAACATACTGCTTTATCCTGTTAAGACATCCAACAAGGGGCTAGGGACGTGGGTCAGTGGGTGACAACACTGCCCTGCAAGCATTAGGACATGTGTTTGAATCCTCAGCACCCACAGAAAGTCAGGAGCATGACTGTCATCATAGTCTTGGTGAAAGTAGACAAGAGGATCTCAGGAGTTCCCTAGGTAGCCATCTTAGCCAAAAAGGTTTCTGGTTCTGTGAAAGACCCTACTTCAAACCAATAAGTCAGGCAGGACCAAAGGAAGGCACCAAACTTTTTGCTCTGGCTTCCCTAAATGTTGCATGCTACACACACGTGTGTGCACACACACACACACACACACACACACACTTAAAAATTTTCAAGTCATTAACTGATTGTGCTGGTTTGAGGATGCCCCCCACAGTCCTGGGCATCTGAATGCTTGTTCTCCAGTTGGTGGCCCTGTTTGGGTGGGTCGGGGGATGTGGCCTGGCCAGAGGAAGTATGTAACTAGGGTGGGCTTTGAGGATTCAAAGCCTTGCACCATTGTCAATTTACTCTCTCTGCTTCCTGTTTGTGGTTCAAGATGTGCATCTCAGCCTTCCTGCGGTCACCACAGACTCTTCTCCTGGAACCTTGAGCCTTGGTCATGTTTTGTAACTAATGCACTGCCATATGTACAGAAATTTAGATATTGAACAACGAAGTAAACAAAGGCCGCTTTACTATGTTCTGGTGTTATGTACCATTGCTGCATTATAAAATAGCAATAGAGTTGGTAGCAGTTGGGGGGGAGGGGGGCTAGAGTGCATGTTCCCAGGCCTCATCACAGATCTGTGATTACCCGCATACTGAACACCTCCCCAGGTGATTCTTAGGTCCATAAATGCTCCAGAGCCTCTGCTTATGGGTTATAAGCTCTCTGAATGAATTGGAATCTGCTTGTTCCATAGCACCTTTCAAGAGCATTCTCACAGAGGACCAATTAAAACTGATTTCTTCCACGGTACTATTATAAAACTAATTCCTTTCCCCAAACTTTCTTTTTTGCCGTTTCCTCTTAGTCTCATATTCACAGACTCTGACAAAATGTCAATCAGGATTTTAAACAATCTTCCAGGATGTGTACAGAAATGATTTTATTTTACCCATTGGTAGAAACCTTTCCTGTATTATGTGGGTTTCTGAGCATTTTCGCCTGCCAGTTCCCTCAGCTGGGAGGTCTGGATTGAGCCAGTGATGAGCATTCTGTCAATACTTTGACTGGCACCTGAGTCGCCAAGTACCATAGGCTTAGTCGGGGTCATGGAACCTAAATCGTTTTCATTCCTTGAAGTAAGTCAATATTTTCAAGATTCTGTAACAGAGTCAGTGGATGTAATCATGAGGTCTTACCCCCGACTGGCTGGAGGACAATGTAGGTGTTTCTGTCTCCTTAAATATATGCATTCCTGATTGGAAAACTTAAGGTTCAGAGTCATCCTGGCTTCCTTTTGCTGCTGTGATAAAATTCCCTGCCCTGAACAACGAAGGTGAGGAGGGGATCATTGGTTCTCAGTTCCCTGTTACAATGCATTACTGTGGAGAAGTCGAGGTGGGAACTTACTCATCACTGCCATAGTAAAAAGCAGGGAGAATAGAAGCGTGGATCCCTGCTTGCTTGCTGTCTTAGTGTTTAGCCATCTTTCTCTACTCTTACATAGTCCGGGGCTCAGCCCATGAACTACAGCCATTTACAATGATCTGGATCTTCCTATATCAATAAACAGTCAAGACTGTCCCCCATAGGCCAATCTGACCTAGACAGTTCTTCAACTAAGACACTTTTCTCACTCGACTTAAGGTTGTGGCAAGTTGACAATCAGAAACTCACCACCATAGGACTATCTTGAGTTTGGTTCAAGCTCATTCTGCTTTGTTAATGCCCATGGTATTGGAAATGATCGTGTGAATTTTGCTGTAATAAGTTTCCATATCAGGCAAAACTTAATATTCAAACAGAAAGGTGTCGATAGCCACTACAGAAGTCTAGGATGAACTTGGCATTCTCCAATGCCCTGGTACAGTGACTATAAAGGAGTGAAAATTATATAAGCATTGAGGAACAGAGAGGAAGAGAGATGTCAAGAGCAGTCACGGATGTCAAAGGCATTTTGGAAAATTAAAGTTGGATAACAAAGCAGAGCAGAGAAAGCTCATTCCCATCATGCAGTAGGAGAGAGCTCTTTCCCATCATGCAGTAGGAGAGAGCTCATTGCCATAATGTAGTAGGAGAGAGCTCTTTCCCATCATGCAGTAGGAGAGAGCTCATTCTTATCATGTAGTAGGAGAGAGCTCTTTCCCATCATGCAATAGGAGAGAGCTCATTCCCATCATGCAGTAGGAGAGAGCTCTTTCCCATCATGCAGTAGGAGAGGTGGAAATCAAACAAAATGTGAAAACACAGGGATCAGAGATCAAGGTAGGAGGCAGGGGCATTGCTGAAGTTATTAGGGTCAAAGCCCTAAAAAGCTAGGCTTGGCCACCTATCTTCAATATGCTAAATGAAGAGATAAGGGAGTGTAAAAATCAAGAAAAGGAGATTTATTCAACATGACCAAATTGGGAAAAGGAACAAGGCAGCCCAGTGATACTCATCTTCCCCACCAACCAAGTCCGTAAGGTCCAGATGTAAGCAGAGAGCAATAGATAGGTATATAGCTAAGCCGTCCTGTCCTACAGAGTGGCCTGGGAAGTTGTTCACAGTGCTTGAAATCTCTTCCGGAGAGAATATTTCCTCCTCCATCAGGCACTAGGGAGGTGTTCACTCAGCCTTTCCCCTTCGATAGGATGAGATCTCTAAGGAGATTCAAATTCCTTTGATAGCTAAAGGGCACAGTGTCCGTTTAGACTGTGTCCGCAGGGAGATGGGCTAAAGGTCTATGAAGAGGTAGACTCTTCTCTTCCCTAGGATGGAGGAAGGAAGGTTCCCAACTCTACAGAGACAAAGCTACCCGACTCAGGAGCTCTGGGACCCTCAGTTTTAAATGAAAACAGAGGATGTGAGTGAAAATGTCCCCAGCCCTTACTGACGCACTCCTCACTATGACCAACACAAGCACCACCAACTCTCTTCCCATGCTAGGCTCCTAACGTCAGTAATGAGCTGAGGAATCTCATCTGTCCTGTCCAAGGGAAAGACACCTATGGACGCTGAGCCGGGAGAACTGCCTGGGCTCTAACCCAGGCATCCCAGGGAAAGGGTCCCTGAAGAGCAAGTCTTCCCCTGTACCCTGCAGTACTCCTAAACAGATGGTTAAGGGAAAGCTTCGGATACAGAAGCAGCATGAAAGGACCACACAGAAAAAGCTCCCTCAGAGCAACAGACTAAGCAGAGAGCAGAAGAAACCTTCATTTCAAAATGATAATTAGTGTTCTCCAGTTATAAAGGACAAGCCAGAGAGTAAGAAGGAGCTTAAAGAAATTGAAGACGTGGAAATTAAAAATGGAGTATTCGATGTCAAGATTGGGAGACAGCGGTAAGGAGTCTCATAGAACACGGGATAAAAAGACAAAGACGTGGAAAATAGAAAAGAAATGAGAATCGGAGAGCGATCGAGGATGCTCACAATGCAAAGGGAGACGTTCCCAGAAGTTCAATAAAAAGAAGAAAAAAGTGAGGCAGTATTAAAACTATCTCAAAGCCCAGACATTAGGAACATATATTACCAGATGTTAAGATATATTTCTTAGTACCATATATCAGGGGTAGGAAAGAGGCTTGGTCCTAATCAGTGCCCGATGCCCAAGCATGAAGCCCAGAGTTCAAATCCCAGCACTGAGGAAAAGTCCAGGCATGACCATGCCAGCCTGTAACTCCAACACTGTGAGGACAGGGGCAGGGGGATCAGAAGGACTTGCTAACTAACTCCAGGTTCAGTGGGAAATCCTGTCTCAAGTGAATAACGAGGAGAAAGAACAGGATACCTGACAGCCTCCTCTGGTCTCCAAGCAAAACACACACAAACACACACACACACACACACACACACACACACACACACACACAGAGAGAGAGAGAGAGAGAGAGAAAGAGAGAGAGAGAGAGAGAGATACATTTCTTAGCATTACATCTAATGAGGGAAAGAAGTCATGCTAAGAACACAAAATCTTAAAGATTCCAAAAGCTCTTAAAGTTAAAGGTATAGCCACACGTCACTGGGCTTCTCAACGATGTGAATGCCACAGGCTCAGGAAGAAATGTCTTTAAGCCAGGGTGTGTTCCGGACTTACAACTCTACAGTAGTGCTGTAAACCGAGAAATGCAGTCCGTGGGATGTCGTGAAGTCATGTGGCTGCCTTTGTGGACGGGGTAGGGGGTGTTGCTGACAGTATTGTCTCTCTGAACTAGGTACATGTGCTCTTGGGGAAAGTAAGCACATCTATTTAAGGAACCAGATGGAAGAGGCTCCACTTGTAACATTGAGGGCATTCTAAGAGATTCGTAGGATGTCTGTGAATCCTAGAAGTCTGATCTTTCTGTCATGATGTTATAGGGGACAGGCTGATACTAACTGAGCTTACATATTTTGGAAAAATAAAATGGAAACAGAAAGCATGTCTGCTTAGGACAAGCACGGTGCCACACACAGAAGGCACGTGCATGAGGCTTAGTCAGTCCTGTCATTGCCAGGACAAGAAGTTAATATCACCTTTCGGGTACCTGTGACATTCGTTTGTGCAGGAATTATACTCATGCTCTGGGTTGCCTGTGTCCCCGCTTGGCCAGCCAGGGGCCACCGGCCTTTGGTTTCCTTTCTGCAGAGTTGCTGCTTGTTGTTTGTCTGTCAGGCACAGTGGTTGTGGCTACCTTTCCAGCAATCTCACTGTCGCTCAGCTAGGTCAAGGTAAGCCCCACCCATCAAAAGCTTCTCTTTGGGCTCACTTTCCCAGCTCCCCCTTGCCCTCAGAGGCGGTTCTCTGGGAAGCCCACAGCCAGCTGAAAACATTTCTCTGGCCCGCATGTTGATAGTTTCCATCAAGTGGCTTATTAAAAAGCCTTGAGTTTCAGACACAGAGTTGGGCACCATGTAAAAACTAGACAGGGGTGGAGATCTTATTCTTGAGAAACAGCCAAAATGGGAAAATTTAACAGACAAGAGCAAAGTAAGTAGGGCTCTCTCACCTCAGAAATACGTTTATGTTTTTTAAATAGACATCGATGCAGGAGGCTCAATTATGACGACCAGATGCAGAAATTTATTTTTTTAAAGGTGGGAGATGCAGGGAATGAAACAAGATCAAAGAAATAATTCAGGAAGTAATGCAAGAACGAGTCCTGGGGAAGACAGGCAAAAAGCAATGGCAGGAATCGTAGTTGTATTTCTAATGTTGAAATCTTAGCTCTTTACAAGAGTCAGAAGAGATGGGAAGGGATGAAAGGGTATAGTAAGAAAGGGGGGGCGAATGTGGGAGAGAGGCTGGATTATCCACAGGAGCAGGAAAGCACAACCAATGCGCACCAGAGACCAGGAAATAACGGCATGAGCCCATTCACTTGCAAGTCAATTTGACTCAAATTGCTTTTCTAAAAAAGAAAAGGTAGACTTTTACTTTTAAAAATAGGGACTTTTTCTTACTTAAAACAAATATTTTTCTGGTGTCAGAATGAATGTACATTATGAGAAAACAGAATATCCGGTCAATAATGAAAAGAGAAATAACATTGATGTAACAGAATGCCATTCCTAAGGCTGTGGATGCTCTTCCACTTTCTATGGTACTGATAAGCACAATGGCTGCTCTTAACCACATCAGGATCTAGGTTCAGGTCTCAGCATCCACATGGCGGCTCACAACCATCTGTAACTCCAGTTCCAGGGGATCCAAAGCCCTCTTCTGGCTCCCATAGGCACTGCACTCATGTAGCACATAGGAATACATGCAGGGAGATGCTCACATACATAAAATAAAAATACGCTAATAATGATCTTTGTTCACTCTGATCATAATGAGGAAGAACATACAAATTCTGCAAAGTAGACTTCCTAGAAAAAAGCCACTAAAGAACTGAAAGGCTTGTTTGTTTGAAGCCAGGGTCTCACTATTTTACTGTGTAGCCCTGGCCTGGCTCAAACTTATAGATTCACCTACTGAGATTAAAGGCATGCCCCACCATGTGTGGCTTTTTTTTTTCTTTTAAAAATACTCAGGAAGTTAGCGCATTTCTACCTGTTTCAGAGAGAAACCTCAGTTCCTACTAGTGGTCCATGTCAATAACTGCGCAACCTTCCTGAAATAAACGTGTCTATTATACCATTTTCATTGCTTATGTCATTCATTAAAACTAAGCATTGATTGTGGTCTTTTGGGCCCAGCAAGGGGAAACAGCACTCTCACTAGCAAGGCAGAGAACAGCCTGGACTAACATTTGGTGTCTTGACCGTAACTCACGTGAGTTGTGTGCCCTGTGCTTGCACAAAGCACATGTGACTATATGCAGTGCTATGCAAATGCTGGGTCCCAAGCAGATGAAAGTCTGAAATGATGTATTTGTAGAGAGACACTCTCATGCTTATGTAAGTGTCTGGAAACTTGTTTCAAATGGTAGGCAGTTACTGCTTCATCAGAAAAGCATGCTGCCTTTTGCCTGCCTGTGCTCTGTGCTAAGTAAGACGCAATTGTTCGAATGATCCCTTGCCAGAGATGACTGTCCACCTTGAAAGCAACTCAGAGATGCAAGATTGCAGTGTACAGATTTAATCTAGAGCTACTTCACCTGACTGAGTCTTTTTAAAACAAGAGTTCTGCAGCTAAAGGCCTCAGAGAAGCATTAGGATCCCAAAGAATCCCTTAAAAAAAAAAATCATGTTCCAGCAAAGACTCGTGTTTCTAGTTAGCATAACTGGAAAGGGGTTAGTAAGAGCAAGGAGGGCCGAGGGATACCATCACAGTCCATGTCTGCAGAACCTGTGAGTTGGAATTAATCATCTTGGGTCTGGCTCAGAAGAAATACTGGCACACAAGCAACCTGAGTAGACTTGTAATTTGTATTAACAACGAATCGTATGACAGCACACAATCCCAAAAGCCTCGTGACGCATCTGGGCCCCCACAAGCAACCTTGTGTATCTATCGCCTCTAATTTTGCTTGCTTCTGAACTTAGTGTTAAAGTGTGCAAAAGGTCATGTCTCCATTGATGCATATTTCTATATTTTAATGAAATTATTATAAAATATCAATGCCCACATTCTAAATCTGTTTCCTACTAACTCCAGAACGCAGTTGATGTAAAACCAAGCTATCCTTTTTGTTTATCCAGACAGGACTTCTTTAAATCTAGCTGGCATGTGGAGACAAGAAAGCACGGTGGGGTTCGGGGGTTGGACAATTGAGAAGGACAAGAATAAAGGCACAGAGCTCAGGCCTGTCTATGCAGTCCAGCACCACCTCCAGCCCTGTAGCTTCAGTGCAGCCTGGGGTTGGGGGTAGGGAATGAGGGTGGGGTGAGAGTGGAATGGGGCACTGTGGGAGTCACAAGATGCAAAGTTGCCTAGTTATGGGGGTGAGGGAAGATCTACTTATCACTTCTCCTGATGCAGCTGTTTGTAGACACTGGATTCCACAAGGGCAGCATACAGAATAGCAATGAAAAGTAAAGAGACCCACACATAACCATGACAGGGATTCCCGAACTTCAAGGTCATGTGATAGAGATATGTAGTTGTAGTTTTAAGTGCCAAATGTTTAAACATTAAATGTCCTTATAAGACCCACTCTCCACTAGAGAACACGGCAAACTCTCTGATTTATAGAAACCAAGGGTCTTATTTTCCTTCATGCTTAACCTGTTAAGACTGCCGCATTTGTTCTAATGGTATCAAATGGTGACTGTTGGGCCTAGGCACTGTGTCCTTCTATCAACCCTGGGCTGATGAACCGGAAGAAAAACTGCAGAGGTGTGCCATATTGGGTCATGTACTTTCTGCAGCCTGCCTTTCTCACAGGGGGAATTTGACAGAATTTTAAGATTCCTTGGCTGCAGACAGGAATAGGATGTTGGGTTCTTAGGCATTCAAGTACAGGAAAGGCTTATTAGGCCACTCTTACAAGAAACCGCAGCAAGATATACAGGGAAGGATTTCTGGTGGTTATCAGACTCCACTCCAGGCCAACCCTGGTCCCTACCATACACTCGGGACAGCCCGGCATGCAGGTGAGAACGGCTCCCAGAATGCCCCATTTCTCACTCACCTGACCATGGGCAGGAAGCGCAGCATAGGCCATGGGTGGGTTCATCACTCCTTTCTGCTTAATGAGAAGCATGCGTTTCTGGTCCTCACTCAGGTGCGCCCTGGGAGCCTGCAGCTGCGGTGGAGGCGGAGGCTGCTGCTGGGGCGGCTGCGGCTGCGGAGGCTGCGGCTGCTGAGTCTGCTGGATGTAGGGCATCAAGGGGGTTTTGTTGGGGTTGGCCATAGGGGGCGTCATTCTTGGGCTCAAGTCCGCATTAAAATGAGTCAGAGGCTTAGTGTTGCCATAGGTGAGAATATTGTGCTGTTTGTTTAAGGAGTTTGTACCCAAGTTATTTGGCTGCTGACTGATCATATTCATGTGATTCGAAGGGAGGTAGTTGTTCATGGTCGTCTTCTGCAGGCTGTTTGCCATTGCAGGCACTATAGTGTTTTGGTTGTTAAAGGCTTGGGGGTACATCATTGGGCTATTTGGTTTTTCTGACGCAAAAGCTGGTCCATATGGACTTGACGGAGGCCCTAAGGGAGACCAACTTGAAGTCTGATTTGAGTGCTGCTGCTGTTGTTGCTGCTGCTGCTGCTGTTGCTGCTGCTGCTGCTGCTGCTTCTGCTGCATGAGTTTTGCCCTCTGTTGTTGTTGAGCAGCCATCTGTTTGAGCTGCTCTGCTGGGGACATGTCAGAGCTGGGCACTGCCACAGAGCCTGACCCTGAACCAGAGACTGCCACAGAGACTGGATTAAGGAGATAGCCATTGCCAGACCGAGGTGGGGCTTGACCTGGAGTGTGGGCTTGGGTTGGAGTCTGGGGGGACTGGACAGCACAGTTAGCTGGCGAGCTGGCAGGGTTTGGAGCCACAGGAGTGTTGGCCACAGATGGTAAGCTAGTGCCTGTGGAGATAGTAGAAAAGGGAGGACCAGAGGATGAAGGTCTGGCCTGAGGTGATCCCAGAGAGACGTGTGCAAAAGGAGAGTGAGAGGCATCACTCTTCACACTCACGCTCTCCTGGGAGAGTGGGGTCTCCATGGTTGTCTGTGAGAATTCCTGCTCCTTCTTCTCTTCAAAGTCTTCATTGAACAGGTCCTGGATGTCGTCTTCTGGGACTGTGTTGGCCAGTTCGTCTATTAGTTCTTGCCACTCTTGGTCATTCAGGTTAATGTCAGAGAACAGCTTGTTCTGATTAGAAAGGGAAGTTTCTGATGTGTCTATGCAGGCAGGGTCATCCAGAGGCTCCTGTTTGAGGTCCTTGTTCTGCAAGATAGCAAAGCTATCCTCCAGATCCCCACAGCCATTGACAGGGAGCTTAATCTCAGGGAGCCTGCCGTTCTTACTCAGATCTTCTAGAAGCCCAGGAGGATGAGCAGTGCTGTTCTGCAGGGGCAAAGAAGGCTTGAGGTCAAGTTGGTGAAGGGGAGAAGCTGAAGGCAGTGGCATGTTGTTGGGCAAATTGTTGATGGCTTCCAGCCCCGTGCTAAGGTCCTTTCGGATGCGCTTGCTTGTTGGCGAGAAGCTCCCATCGCAAGCACCATTCTGCTGGTCCCCATTTAGTGGTGATCGGGCCCCTTCCAACTTCCTCTTCACGGTCTCTTGCAGCTGGAAAAGAAATGGGAGAAAAGATAATTTAATCTCAGACCGACCTCTTAAACACTGTGACATGAATTGCTGTGGACTACCTTTGTGTGTTTCCATGTTTGTGTGATACATGTGCACACATGTGTACATGTATATGGAGGGCAACCTTGGGCACTCTCCACCTTGCTTTAAGACAGGGGGTCTCACTGGTCCAGAGCACACCCAGGAGGTGAAGGTGGCCACAGAGAACCCGAGGACTCATTTAACTCTGTAGTGCTGGGATTTCAAGTGGGCATGTGCCTGAATATTTTGTTGTCCTCTGTAGGTTTTTGGAATAGAACTCAGATATTACTGACTGAATAATCTCCTTAGCCCATGGAGAACATTTTAAATGCTCTGGAACACACAGAAAAGAAAGGGCGCTTCTAGTTTCAAAATCAGGTAATGCCATGAGGAAAGACTTCATCTACAAGCAGAGTTCAGAGAGCCCAGAGATGTGCAGGATCAAGGTCACATCAAGGGATCACCTGTGAGCAGTTTTCCAAATAAGAGACGTTGCACTTGAAAAAGATAACTATCCTCAGTTCTCCCCACACCATAATTGAAACCGTCAAGGAAGTAAATTGATATTTTGAAGAACACTCAAGATGTCTTTTTTTTAAAAAATCACTTTATTATAATAAACTTGCACATTGGAAAGAGAAAGGAAGAAAGAAGAAAAGAGAATATGCAGAGAGATCACCATGGCCTTTTCCCAGACCCAAAGTCAGTGGACTACACAGAGTAGCCGTTCTGAAGCTGTGACACTTGGCTTTGGGTTTTCCGCTATTACCGAGTGAGTCTGCTCTGCCTTTCACTCCAGGAAACTGAAAAGTTAGGAAGCGTCAAAACTAGGAAAGAATTCATCTTATACCCTTTCATGACTCATGGGCTTTACTTGGTTTATGTCCCTCCACACCACCAAATAACAGCGTTCCCGCTTCTTTCCACATCTATATTATGCCCACATATACATTTGTTTATGGATACACATGTGCGCATTACAGAACAGATTCCAATATGAAGAAAAACATGTAGTTTTTTTTTTTTTTCCGAGAGTGGGTAACCTCACTTGATACTTTGTAAATCCATTTCTCTCTGCTGATTTTGGAGTTTCCTTTTTCTTTAGAGCTGACTACTGTTTCATTTTATGGCTGCAGCAGACATTCCCTAACTGTTTATCTGTTGATGGGAGACTAGGTTGGTTCCATTTTCTTGCCATAGTGACCAGAGCAGCAAAACTATCCTATGGATGTGGATTTAACACCTTACTGAAATCTCGATAATGAAGATTAAGGTTGAACATGGCCCCAGACGTCCACATGTGTCTTAGTTTACATCACTCTCAGCACCACCTGCTGCTTGGTGTTTCCGTCATCTCCCATGATGCCACACTTGGTTTCCTCTCTCACTGTCGAGCATTCTTTGTTGTAAATGATGGGATTCTTCCAGTTTCTCCTTAACTTTCCCCCCTTCTGTTCATTTATGCAATTTCCTCTACCACAAGCCTTGACCATCTTCCTGAGGTTGATGGCCACAAACTGTGTAGTCAGCTTCGTCTTCACTGAGCCCCGCCAACTCCAACCTACTTAGATAGTTCAGGAACATCTAAAACTCAATTTGATCCTCACCTATTCCCCGCCTCAGTACCTGCCCAGTTATCCAGGACAGAACTGTGACCGCTGTACAGAGACACGCACATCTCGTGCCTACCCACACTGTTGCCGACCCTGACCAAGGACACTCTCTGGGTGACCCACTCACTCCCTCATCTGTTCTTCTACCCACTGTTCAACTCTCATGTCTATTCTGTAGACTGACACCTTCCTCAAAAGACACATTGCGGTGTGGTTTCAGTTTATAAGCCCGAGAGATCAGTTAACAATCTCAACCGCCATCTTTGGATCTTCCGGTCATGACTTTCCACATCCTCCCACGCTCATCCAGTGTGTCTTCCATCAATTATCCTTTAAGAGTTTTTTAGAAGATATCTGTATCTCCGTATCTCTGTCTGTCTGTCCCTATCTATCTATCTATCTATCGAGTGTGTATGTGCGTGTGCGTGTGCGTGTGCGTGTGCGTGTGTGTGTGTGTGTGTGAGAGAGAGAGAAGCTGAGATCATTCCCAGCGGGCCTTGCTCATGCTAGGCCAGCACTGCCCACGGGGCTACAACCCACACTCCCTCAGCCTCTTTAAGTTCTCTGTGTCAGGCTTCCTTCTGCCTCCCGGCAAAGTATTTTTTTTTTTTTTTCTTTGCTTGGGAAAATAAAACAAACCCCTCTCCTTCCCTGGTTAATACTTCCTCTCTCCTTCCCTTCCCTGGTCAATGGTTGTTCACTGTTCATATCAGATTTCAGATTCCTCTTACTGTAGGAAGCTGTGTACCCCTCCCTTGCCCACCCCAGCCCACACACACTCAACTGGATTAATAAGAATAGGGTTTTTCAAGCTGTCTATACACCCCCATTGTAGACATTGCCAGACTTTGTGCCAAGAACTTAGAGACTGTGGCTGCCTTGTTTCCTGGGTGTCTGCAATGGTCAGGATCTTAGCAACAGTTAACAATTACCTGCAAAAGGAGTCTAATTCAGAGAATCTACAAGTGGGTTTGAAGGAGAGTAGACATCAGCTTGGTGACCAGAAGGAATTTCTGATTGAGAGTCTTCATTCTTGGTAACAATGGATGGGATGCTCTCTTGCTCTGAGGAGTGTTTTACGAACTCAGATTCTTGCTAACTCTATGAGTTTATTCATTTTATACTCAGTTCATCTCTTTGACACTGTTCGTCTTGACAGAAGAACAGTGGTGTGCTCCATGGGTGTCCACAGTGTGGGAGCCGGGGAGATGCACACTGAACGGATGAAGGCTTTCTCTTGGCCATGTTCCCACTCAGCTGCATGAGACAGTAGAGGGCCTAAGTGGTACAGGGTGGAGTCCAGAACAGTTCTTCCATCTGGGTACCTCGTGCTCTTGGCAGAGATGACCTTAGGGGTGAGAGGTGTTGGATCCCCTCTGAACTGCACTTGGTAGTTAGTTGGCAGGGCTCTAGAGGAGCCCTTCAGATCGTAACACTGATCTAAAGGTGATGTGAATTTTAAGGAATATGTGCTCTCTTAGAAGCAGAGAATTATGTTTTTAAAATTAAACAGAGTCAAAGGTTCCTTGAGCCAAACTCCTATCTAATCATTTCCCTAAACCTTCCAGTTTTAACTACAAACAAGACCCTGTCCTATTCACCCAGTTGAAGCTAGTTGAGATCAGGAACCTAACCTGGACACACCAGAACTCACTTGACTTCAAAGGAAAAAAAACACATCAACCCATCACGTTTGGGGGACACTGCTAGGGGGACACTGTAGAAAGTGACATTATTTATGGAACAAATCAGGAAACGGAGATTCTGGTCTTTGGCATGACAGTTGTTTGAACCTTTATAGCTCAAACACGTGGACGATTCAATTATCACTGCTTAATGGTCTAACAGACACAAGGCCAGGCACCCCTGAAGTGATGCTAAGCTTCGGCAAATGAGTACCTGTCTTTAAGAATGAGTCTATCATTATTTTAGAACTCACAGACCTGTAATGGATGAACAAGACACTCCACTCGTCCCCTATAAAACAAAGGTGGCCCAGGCTACAAGGGCCAACAGGTCTGCTTGGAGACCCACTCACCTCTAAGGAGTTAAGTGCGCAAAACACTAGAGTCCAGCATTATAAGGTGCTGGAGTCAGAATGACTGCTTAACTCGAAGATTCCCCCCTTCCCATGCACTAAGATGTGGTATGGTACTCAGTAATGGATGCGGCAGTGCAGGAGAGGCCACACTGAAGGCTTTTCGTTCTGCTTGCTTCTGAGCCCCAAGCTGTTCCCAGCTGACAATCAAAGAATGAACTTGGAGAAATTTCTATAAATTGTCCCAAGTTTGATTTCATTGGTTCCCAAATGGGTTAGTAACACTTAGCTCACTGAACTACTGTGACGAGAGTCCATAGGAGATAATGTGCAAACACGGAATTTTGCACGTGGGGCCCAGTCAGCACGCACTAAGCCTTAGCTTTACTATTTTTAAAATTCAGTCACGACTGCCATGGGGACAGAATGCATCCTGAATCTTCAAGACACAGATAGGTATAACGACAATATTTCTGCTCCCTAGCCGGCCAAACCTTAATGTGTTCCAAGCATCTGGAGTAGCTTTCTTAATATGAACAAAAAAAAATCAAATTTGCAATTCAATCCCAAGTCCAAGTGCTAATGCATCCGTGTCCCAGATTGTAGGACAGAGGAAGCTGCGTTGTTCAGGTTCAAACTAAATACATTTTCAACATGCCACCTGAATGGGGCTGCGGTGGAGTAGATTCGTTTCCCCAAGGGCCTCACGGTCTCTGCTGCTGACCCCTTTTAACCAAATCTTGCTATGTATATTTCATGCCTCAGTATTTGGAAGTATGAGAGAGTCAGACCTGAAGATGCTACGCTGTTGTTTTTATGTCCTGTGTTGTTATGTCTGAGATAGAGCAATCCTCACATCCGTTCTCTCTGTCTCATCGTGTGTTGTTTATGGGAAGGTGGTCTGAAAATCTAATTCTCTCTTTATGTCTCTCTTGGGAGAAGGGGATGTGGGAGGGAGACACACGCAGTGTGTTGGAGAGGCTGACAAGCAGCTTGTTCAGTGAGTAGGAGCCTCTGCAATTGTCTTGGGAGTCCCCACTCTTAGGGACTCAGGTCAATCTCAGACCAAATAGCCTATCTCAACAACACTCTGGCCCTTTTGCCTCCGGAGCAGAAAGCCTCTCAGTCCACCGTGCCCTCGTGAACAAGCACAGAAACTTCACTGAGGCTTAACTCGCTTGTTTCTGTGTCACCACGGTTACACAGAGATGCTGTCTCCCATTAAGGGAAGCTGAGCTGCCAGTAGCTGAAGTGTGCCATTCAGTTAATGCCTGTGACAATATGGGTTGCTATCAGGTGTCAAGTACTCTGGAGACAATAATTCCCCTTCCAGAAAGCTCTAGAGATAGCCTCCACTCTGCACTGTGGCTTGATAACTTGTGCTTACGTTAAATTACAGGATATATATGAGCTGGAGAAAGTGAGAGAGAAAACCAGAGGTTGAAAGACATAGGGATGGAGTGTGCCTAGGAGTCTATGGTGTCCCCCAGATTCATAACAATAAGAATAGAAGATACCTGCACATCGTTGTTTATTGCAGGCTATCTACAACAGCTAAGATATGGAAAAGATCTTTCAACAAAGAAACAGATTTTTTAAAAATGTGATATAGGGCTGGTGAGATGGCTCAGTGGGTAAAAATCCTATTGCTTAGTCTGACAGCGTGAGTTTGATTCCCAGGACCTACACAGTAGAAGGAAATCATTGAGAGACTGTCCTCTGACGTCCACATGTACGTGACACATGCACACGTGTATATACACTGCAATGCACACACACACACACACACACACACACACACACACACAGTATGTATTTTTTTCAGCCATAAAGATGAATGACTAAAACATCTGAAGGAGAATAAATGCTACTAGAGACGATCATGTTAAATGAATAAACCCAGTCTCAGAAAGTCAAATATTGCATGTTTTCCCTTATTTGTGGGCCCTAGACTTTATACAGAGATACAGAAAGGCACATATAAACAGGTGATATGAAAATAAAATCAGGCATCTAAGGGGACAAACCAGATGAGGGGGGAACCAAAGAGCGAAGCGAAGGGTGTGCTTAGAGTATATTATATATGTGTATGCAAATGGCCTTGTATAACTTGGTTTAATAAAATAATTCCTGAATGAACAGCTATGCCTTTCAAGTTGCAAAGCATATGCTATATGGTCACAAAGGATAATACTTATCCTTACAGCAGACCTTTGTGCCAATGGGGCTGATGGTTCAGAATTGGGAAAGAGACAGTGTTGGGGTGGGGGATGGGGAGGTGGACGGGGGACATGATTCATTCCTGAGATTTGAACATGGGTTCGAATCTCTACTGCAGATGCTAGTGACCTCCTAGAGAACATTCGGTTGCTTTGCTCTGCTCTGGGCACACTTGAAGATGCTTCTCTAGAGACAATCATCACGTGGTTATTCTCTTCCATTGTACGAGCAGTAATAGGACGAGGGACACATGGGTGAATCTGACTTGCTCATATTGTAGTTGATGAAGTGACCTAGCATGCACACGTGTTAGCTATTCTCAGTGTGAGGCTAGAACAGAGCGCAAAACACTTCCAGAACGCTCTGCAGATGTGAGTACTCTTACAAAGCCTTTAAGACTTTTAGGGATTTGATTTTCCTTTCTTCCATTTTCAAGCGTTGCTATACAATAAATTATTTTTAATTCATTTTTGTTAGTACATATTGATTTGAGGGGCTTCATGGTGGCATTTCCATATACACTTAAATAATGTACACTCGATCATATTCAGAGAATTTTATTTTCTTTAATGGTTCCCCCCCACCCCCCCACTTCGGTGGGTCTAGTTTCCTCAAAGCTGTTAACATGGCAGATGTCCTGATTGGGCCTCCGGGATCCCTGACTTAGCAGCACCAGACAGAGGCCAGACTGGGACACAGGGTGATGATTAGGACACGGATAGCAAGAGAAATTTAATGAATTCCTCGGGTTCTCCCGAGTTAGATAGATTAGGATCTCCTGCATTTAGACACTGGGATCCAGACTGCAATTATTGCTGGATTCTGATATTTTGAAGTCTGTGATTAGAATTTTTAAAGACACACATTCAAATCACACAGAATATTTCCTATGTGCTCTGGGGCATCTTATAAGTAGAACCAGGGAACTGTTCTCTAGAATAGGGTTTTCCTGACCTCGGGGGATCATGAATTGAATGCAAGATTGATGGATTTCCATAATTCTTTCCACAAAGGTATATTAATATATATTAATAATTAATATATAAATAACATATATTAACAGTTTTGGGTCCTCTGAGCACAGTAATATTTGTCACCCTTTCCCACAACACACTACCAATGGATGGGGAAGGACATTATGCATCTATGCAGGTTCTGTGCCAGTGGCTTCAGGGTCAACCCATTTTCAAGAACATGGACCATCCCAGAGAACAAATACATCCACACATGTACTGAAAAAAGTTGGGTGCATTTGTTTGAAAGAGATCTCCGCAACAGGCAGAACAACACAGAAAGAAAAGGGAAAACTGAACCCCAACCTGTGAGGCCCTGACCATTCGCAAACTTTCAGCATTTAGAGAAAAAAAACAACCAACATTACCACAGGGGAGCGAACAGAACTTCTCACAATATGACCATATGCTCTGCACACTTAGTCTATATAAACCACATTAAAACTCTGCTTGCAGGGAATCCAGAATGTGGTTGGTTCTCCGGATCTGTTTGGTTGGAAGAGACACCTGCTCATGGTCAGAAAATTGAAAAAACTCCATTGTGAATTGCTTCAGGATAAAAATGGGATCTCCCTCACAGGGGTTTTGCTATTAAAGAGCATCAAGGAACCCCACAGTAAGCCTTAGGGATGAAACCTCACCCCAAGGGGCAGCGCCATCTACAGCATTTGAGGGCGTGTTGGAGCACAGACACCAAAACCCAGCTGTGAGTTCCCTAATCTATTTACCTTAGACTTTTCTAAACAAACAAACAAACACACAAAAATTTATGTGAAATTTAAGCAGTTTTCATGAGCATTGATGAACAAATGAACTACTCATTAAGACCAAGATGGTAATCCCGACAGTCACCAGGGCTGTATGAGTCTCAGACCTCTTCACATAGCT
The DNA here is from genome assembly GCA_019843965.1 of Rhynchomys soricoides. Taxonomy (NCBI): domain Eukaryota; kingdom Metazoa; phylum Chordata; class Mammalia; order Rodentia; family Muridae; genus Rhynchomys; species Rhynchomys soricoides. The sequence continues at coordinate 2,090,479 of JADRCH010000160.1, forward strand.
TTAAGCAGGATGCTCGAGGATAAATTTTTATCAGATAATTCAATTTGTGGTTTAGTAAGTGACTTAAGATACTGCTGCTACACAATATTCCAGTTGGTTGAAAACTGCCAGGCATCATGCTGAGGGTATTGAACCCTAATTTTTTACATTTATTTTTATTGAGACAGGGTCTTACTATGGAGCCCTGGCTGGCCCAGAATTCAATATGTAGACTAGCCTGGCCTCAAACTCACAGAGAGCCACCTGCCTCCGAGTCCTGGTGAGTGAAATTAAAGGTGTGCAACACTACATCTGGTCCATTTTTATTTTTCACTTTTTTGAGGCTGGGTCTCATGTAGCCCAGGCTGGCTCCCAACTGGCTATGCACCCAATCTGCCTTAGAACTGTTTTTTTGTTTTGTTTTGTTTTTCTTTTCTTCTTCTTCTTTTTTTTTTTTTTTTTTTTTTTTTGACAGTTTCTTTGTGTAGCCCTGGCTGTCCTGGAACTCACTCTGTAGACCAGGCTGGCCTCGAACTCAGAAATCCGCCTGCCTCTGCCTCCCAAGTGCTGGGATTAAAGGCGTGCGCCACCACTGCCCAGCTTTGCATTTGTTTTGTTTTGTTTTGTTTCTTTAGAACTGTTGATCATTTGGCCTCAGGTTCCCAAGTAATTGGATTACAGGGTATACCACCTAGTGTTTTTTTATTTGCCACCTTGACAATCATCATCATCATCATCATCATCATCATCTCATAATAATCTCGTGATGGCTGGGGAATGCTTCAGCAAAGACAGGTAACTCATATTCCTCTCAAAGCTTGTTCTTCCCCTGATGACTACCACCCCACCAAACTTCAACAAAGCTTGCGGATAAATTCTGAGTTTTAGAACCTGTCTAAAGGGTCCAATGAGGACCCATCCATGGCTGAGTCAGATCTGCCTGTTTCACTGAAATGCCTGGTGCTTTTCTACAAGAAAGATGCTGTGCCCCAAGTCTGTCACCTGTGTGAGGAGCTGGTGGCTGTAGCCCTGGCAGCAGCAGCAGGCAGAGGCTAAGCACATCTCCTGCACGCAGGAGCTTTCCTAGGCAAAGCTCCACAGGGACCAGCAGGTCTGTCAAAATCAGTCAGAACCCAGAAGGGCTCTGTCTTTCTTACACACACACACAGAGAGAGAGAGAGAGAGAGAGAGAGAGAGAGAGAGAGAGAGAGAGAGAGCGCTAGAGTTTACTTGTTAAAGCACAAGAAACAGTATCCTTAGGGGTCTCTCCCAGTAGTTCTTACCAGGAGTCATGTATACATTTTCTTTTCAAACATATCTGTAGCTATGGCCTTGTGTTATTTTCTGAAATTTCTAATGGGATTTTATTTATAGCTGTAAAGAAACAAAGGAGGGAGGTGAGGAAGGAGAAAGAACCATTAGGAGTGAAGCGAACAGATGAAAAGATCTGATATGATGGGTGTCATTCCCAGCTGGAGACTCCTACTAGCAAGGCAGGCCAACGCACAGCAAGCCGCGGCCAAGCCCAGGGTTCTATGTTTGTATTCTGGGAAGGGCGAGGTGGGAGGAGAAACACCTCAGAGAGCTTCCGTGCTTTTCCCGTCCTTGTGTAGGGCCCAAGGATATTTTTATTCCACTGTTTACTCAAAATGTCCTCTTTCTCAACGAGGAATTCTCACTTTTGTTTTTAGCTCCTTCGTGAGATCCTCTCTCTCTGCAGCTCTGAAGTCCTGCACCAGCTTAGGAGATGCAAATGGCCCAGAGCTTCCAGATGTGAGGAGATGCTTTGGAATGCAAAAGTATTGAGATAGGTCTGTAAAAAAAATCTCTGGTACCCCTCAAAGAGGTCAGGAGCCCCATTTCCATGTGTGCTGTCACACAGTGAGCACACCCTGGCAGCCAACAGTCACCTCCCAATGAGAGCACATAGATCCATGCCTTCTCCCTTTGCCCACACACCTCTGCCAGTAAGCAAACAAACACCATAATTCTTATTATTTCTAGACAGCCCCTGACCCCTAGGTCTCCATTTCATTGGGCATTTTTGCTCCAGATATGAAGGCTGAGAACCTGGGCTTTCTTTACCAACAAAGGGACTGCTTTATGGCTATGTCTTTCCATGTGTCCACATCTGTGTTCCTGTGTGCAGTCCCGTGCCTAAGCATGCAGAGGCCAGAAGCTGAAGTTGGCTGTTTTTCTCTAATGCTCTCTACCTTATTTAAGTCTCCCACTGAATATTCTACTACACAGACCGGCCTGGAAAGCTTGGGGGTGGGGGTCTTCCTGTCTCCTGGCACTTGGATTACAGGTGAGCGCAGCCAAGTGCCCAGATTTTCACATAACTGTTGTGGGCCCCACTTGGGTCTTCAGGCTTACTTGGCAAGCCCTTTCATCAGTGAGTCTTTAGATTTTTCCCAAAAAGACCCAAGGCAGGACAGGAGGACTTTTCTCTCCAGAGTGAATCCCAATGAGAAAGGTAAGATACCCAGATGCACATGCCATCGGAGGCACATGCTTGTATATGAGCAAACATAGAGACTGAAATGTCCAACCCGATGGCAGAGCATGCCACCCACCATTCAACCTAGAAGCAGTAGCAATCTGGAGCCTGCCAGCTGAGCCTTCCTGTGTGGGAGACGCTGCTCGGCTTCATCCCAGCTGAAATTCATTTTTCAAAAGAAATTAGACCAAGGCACTGTTGTTATAGCAACAGTCAGAGTCATTTAGGCACACAGTCTCTTTTCTACAACCTCACTGACTTATGTGGGCAGCATTTCATTTATGCAAGGGGAGTGGCCAAGGCTGAGCCTGCATGGACCCTTTATCAGCCTTGATAGATGTGAAAGCCCCAGCTCTCTATGGCCAATCTAGAGCCCCAAGACAATACTATGTGCTCCAGAGGGTAAGCAAGGAAGACGTCAAAACAAAAACAAAAACAAAAACACACAAAAAAAAACCACCTCTGAATCCAGCACTTCCATCCTCGGGGTAGGAACTGAGTGTGTCAGCTCTGGATTTCCTGGCTTATCCAGGGATTGGCAGCTCAGGAGGAATATCTGGTGAGCATAGTAATGAAGTCAGTGAACCTTGAAGTGACTTCATTATTTCAACTCTGTAGGACTTTGGGGTGTAGACTTCCTAATGTGACAGTCCACACCAATCACTGAAACCCATACTTAGTTCCAAAAGGATCTTATTATGACAAAAATGCACACCTCTTAAGGGAGGATCCTCATGTCAAAGGGCCTGTCAGAAAAAAAGACACCAGGGGGTCACCTACATCCATTCTAGGGATATACAAGGATAATAACAAACTGAGCCTAGTGCTCATGGCCGATGTTACAGGACACCTGTGTCCCTACATGAATCCATGTGTCAAAGTCCAGCCACCAGAAACTCAGTCTTTATAATGTCACTAAGGTAAAGTAAGGTCATTAAGGTGGTGGTGACTTTTTATAAGAAGCAGGAATTAGGCTACAGGACACAGAGAAAAAACCTGTGAGGGACAGATGGCTGCTTTAGCCTGTTAGTCCACTTGGTAGCACTACTGCAACAAAATGCCAGAGGCTGGATACTTTATGAAGAACATTTTGTTTGTCACAGTCTCGGATGCTGGGAAGTCCAAGATAAAGATGCTGGAAGGGTCAGGGTCTGGTGAGCCCTGTTCCCTATGGAATGGTGTCAGGGTCTGGTGAGCCATCTTCCTATGGAATGATGTCACTTGGGTATCCTGGCATGGCAGAAGAGCAAAAGAGAGAGGGCCTAAACTAGATCCCTTTAGCCTTTCAGTCTATAACAGTCCCACTCACAAGGGCTCAATGACTTAATCAACTCCAGTTGGAGTCCCAACTGTTAAAACATTACCACCTGGGGATGCAGATTCAATACTGAGTTTTAGGAGACACTCAGGCCAAGGCAAGGGCTTGGCAGAAACCAACCTTGCTGGCAGCTTGCTGTTGGACATCCAGCCTCTAGACCTGCAAGGCGGTAAATTTCTAGAGCTTATGCAGCCTAGTATATGATACTTTGTCACCACAGCCTTGGCAAACAAGACTCATCATTTGATTCCTGCCTATCCCTGTCCTCCCTGGGCCTTAGTTAGGTCAGGGCACTTAATAACTAACATAAAGGATCATCTTGTACAAACTTGTCCAACTGACAGAGCACTGCTGGGCATGAGTTCTGTCAGGTAGGAAGGTCATCGTGAGTAGGAGTGGACGTCCAACCTCAAGAACCTTCAGTGTGCAGATGACAGGGAAGCAGAGACTAGGCAACAGCGTAGTTTGTAGTAGGCACCTGGATTGCATGTCCCTGCCTCTTACTAGTGTCCCAGACTGGGGATCAGGCCTTTAGCACATGGGCCTTTGGGGGAACACTAAACTGTAGAAGGCCCTGTGCAAGGAGGAAAGGCTTCCTGGGGAATTTACATGCAACCTAAAGTTTGAGGCATGGCCAGGGAGCAACAGTTTAGTCGGTGGGAACACATCTTAGCTCAGAGAAGAAAGAAGCACATTTGTGAGCAAGGACCTCCAGCACGTATGTCTACGTCTACACTCAGTGTCCAAGTGCAAACATGGAGAACTGAGCTTGGAGGGAGAAGCAGGAGCCACAGAAGAACCAGCCTAAGCCAGGAAGTGTGGGCTAGTCCAGAGGACATTAGGGGAACAAGCTTTACTTGTGACGTTAATTTCTGATTTGATAATGATTAAAAAGTGGTTCAGTAAATCAAATGCTTGGCAGCAAGTACCCTTAACTGCTGCTCTATCGCTTCTGCCCCCTTAAGTTGCTTTTGTACCACAAATTTTGTCAGAGTAATAAGAAAAGTAAGGAGTGCAGAGAAACAGACACTTTTGCAAATAAAGCACTGTTACAATAAATTACAAAAAGTGAAACCTTTGGAGTGATCAGTACTGTCTTACTAGGGTTCCCATACCAATGTATCAGACGAGGTGCCTTTTACAGTCTAGTGTAGAGTGTTACCCCAAAGGCTCATGTGTTAAAGGCCTGGTCCCCAGCCTGGGACACTATTAGGAGGTAGAGGAATCACCAAGAGCTAGCGCGCGTGCTCGCTCGCTCTCTCTCTCTCTCTCTCTCTTCCTCCCTCCCACCCTCTTTCTCTGCTTCATGGCCAGCAGGCAGTAAAGAATCTCTTCCTCTACACATTTCTACCATGATGTCCTACATCACTGCAGGCACAAACAACGGTGCCAAGTGACTGAGAACATGATCCGGAATCAATCCTTCCTCATTCTGAATGGAATTCCCCAGGTGTCTACCAAGTGAGAGAGCTGATCAACACAGTGGCTAAAACAAACCTAAGCTTCGCCATTCTGGCAACCAAAGATCAAGGAGTCAATGTGCTTTGTCTCTGACAGGCCTCTCTCTGGCTGACAGAGACTCACATTTTCCCCTGGTCCTCACATGGCTTCTCCTCTGTGATGCCACAGCTTTTGTGTCTGTGTGTCCAAACTTCTTATGAAGACAGAGGTCATATTTGTTTCAGGCCCAACTTTACTGCCTTGCTGTAATTTAAATGGCCCTGTCTTCAAAAACAGACTCTGAAGACTTCAGCCTCTGAATTTGGGGAGACATGATTCAGCTCAGACAGGCTTCAATACCTTGCATAGCTGATTAGAGATATTCTCAAGTTATAAATCAATAGGATATAGAGTTGGCTTTGAAGGAAACAGTTGACAACTACTACTTTATCCAGAGCGTTAACAATGCTTTATTTGTAAAAAGTGTCTGTTTCCCCGCATTCGTTACTTTTCTTAGTGCTTTGCTACCTTTCTTACTACTCTTGTACAAAAACAACTTAAGGGGATAGGAGAGATGGAGCATCAATTAAGGTGCTTGCTACTAAGTCTGACAATCTGAGCTTGATTCCTGAAACCCACCCAGTATGAGAATATCTAACTGACCTGAGTTGTCCTCTGACCTTCACATGTGAGTTGGCACACACACACACACGCACGTACATATGCACACATGCATGCACACACTCACTAATAATAACAATTAATAGTTAATAATAATAACTATAATAAAATAATTTTTTTCAATAAGTACTTCCCATTCACTCTCTAACGTCCTATCTCCTGACTAACCCTCAGAGCAGGCAGAGGTGGGCCTGCTGCAATTTAAGAAGCCCTGAATAGTACCTTCTTGTTTCCTGAGAGTAAGTAAATGTCCCTTCACAGTAACCACCTGATTTCAGAGGAACACAACAGAGGGAAAACTGAGGAGGAGGAAGAACCTGGTCCCCTGCTCCAGCCCAGTATCCTGAGTGATAAATCACAGGGCTCACGATGGGTCAGATTTGTCAACTTTCTTCTCAGACTGTGGCATGCTGTCAATGTCCTGTAAAGCTGTAGAGCCCAGCTAGTCATGCCAGCGATTCTATCTCTCCCCTAGCCAACCAGATATTCTTTATGCAGTTTCCATTAGAATGAATGCTACAGTCAGGTTTGCATAATATTTCCTGTAACTACCTACATGTGCGTAGTTACGACTCTCATAAAACTCCCCCGGGACAGAGTTTTTTCATTCTACTCTCTCTTCAGAAGTTAAAATATTATAACAACAGATGATGATTTTAGAGATATTTTTAAAGCTGTATGAATGGGAAAGAAAGGAATTTTTAAAAAAAGAACTACAATGAATATTTTGCCATCTTTTGTCCAATTTAGCACCATAAATCAAACGAACTGATCATAAAGCCACCAGGCAAGGTAATGTAATAAATTTCATTGGCGACTGCCCACACTGCCAGATTGAAGTAAATGAGGTCTGTATTCATGTGGTTATCAGTATTTAAAAATACCCTGAGTGTACACAACACAAAATGTCAGGAACTTGAAAAACAAAACTGTGTGTGGTGTTTTCCAGATCTCTCTATAGTCCAGCAACTAAACAAACTTAATTATGTGACCCGGCAGCAACTATTTAACCTCGCCAGACTTCCTCTTCCTCCATTACAAAGTGAGGGGGTTGTGGTGATCTCCAGAGCAGTTCCAGCTCTGAGGGTTTCTCTTTGGCTCCTGGATTCAGATCAACAGCTTATATTCACAACCACCCTGCAAGGCACGGTCCACTCAAAAGCACACTTGAATGAGACAGTTCTTACTCCTTTACTAAGACCTTCGTGGTCTGTCAGAAAGCAAACAGCCATTGCTCATCTGCAAAGGTTTCTTGAGTTTTGTATATTGGAAGGAAAAAATATACTTGAGTCTTAATTACAATTATCTTCAAAACTCCAGCAAGTAAATGAAGTGTGTAAATTACATGATTAATTTAAAAGTAGATTTTTTTTCCTCCCCTGATGGCACATCTGGTGTCAGGTGCTGAGCTGGGTACAGAACTGGGTACAGAGGGTGTGAGAGCTGCATGGGACTCAGATATCAAGGAACCTTGCAGCCTGCTGCAAGCTCTTGCTTTGCTTCCAAGTGTTGGCCTGAGAATGATCCCCTCATGGGTGACAACTATTCTGACATGGCCAATACTGCTGTGCTGACTGGCAGCCACAGCTCAGCAAAGTTATACAACTGTGCACGGCTCTTCCCCATTTAATGGTTTTAAACAAATAGCTTTAAGTGACTTGGAGACTCTGAACATATCTATTTAGGTCATTAGATACCAAGACAGATATTTAAGATATCAAAGGCTGACGATGTGGCTCAGCATGGAACGTAGCTTGTACAAGGCTCAGGATCTGATCCCTAGTACTTCAATTAAAAATAAAAAATCAAGTCCGAGTGGTGGTACATACCACCTATAATCCCAGCACTCATGAGGCTGAGGTAGCCAATACAAGGTATCTAATGGGACCCTCTCTCAAAACAAAAAACAAACAAAAACTCTAACAAAAGAAATAAGGCAAACAAAAGACTGCATCTGTTGCTCTTTTTAGGCATCTTGTAGCAACACCTAGCTAAGTTAAACTCTGACTATACTGCTTGTAGCTGTAACTTGGCAAAGGGCCAACCTGATATTTCTCCCTACATACAAAGAGCTTACTATGTAAAAGGATCAGTCTAATAAAGATGGTAAGGGGAATGCTTAACCTACTTAAGATAGAACTGAGCCTCAAAGACTCGAGGACTCAAGAGACTCAGATTTAACTAAACAATTGATGCACACATTTTAAATTCTTCTCATATATTAGAGTGGTCCCCAAGGGTGTTTATTTACTAACAGCTTGAATTGCACTTGATACTTCTAAAATATATCACACTCGATATATATTTACCACGATACTTCATTTCCAATTTTTCTCAATTCAGGAAGCTGTTTGCCCAAATTAGTTTGAATTAGGGAACGTCTATTGTATTCATAAGTGCTTCATCTAAACGCAGAAATGATGAAGATAACATCCGTCTTGGGTTTGCTGGAAGTCTACAGTTTGACTTCAAGTCTGAGACTGGGGAAGAATGAACACGGGCTGATTAATGGCCATTACTGATTTCTCGAAGCTGTAACTTATCGGAATATGTATACTCTAATACTGTACCCATGGTAATTATCTCATTACTATGAAGTGTCACAGAAACGCATTATGAGAAGTGAGCATTGAATCACAGTTAGCAATTTCTTTCTGATATTAAACCCGAGGAGCTTTGTTGCAGCTTTCACTGGCTGCCATGCACCCAGGTTGGAGTCCCTTGGCAGCTCTGTCACCTGGCTCCCTTCCTGAAACTTTGCACCTCACTCTCTAATTTGAAAATAGGAATATTTGTACGTGACTTCTCTCCATGTTTAGGGAGACGGCCAAGAGAAGATTGCCTCAAAGGTAGCTGCTCATCTTCAGGAAAAGCACGGAGCCATTTCTCAGCCTGCACAGTGGTCACTCTGTCTACATCAACACATAATAGTTAACAGGCATTGCTGTGGGCCTTCTGATGCATATTCCTCAACATCGCTAACACTAAATGCATGACAGGGTTGGAAATGTGACTCGGGTAGTGTCTGCATGAAGTCCTGGATTGAATACCCAGCATCTCATAAGCAGGCATGGTATAATTCTAGCACTCTAGATGATCAGAAGTTCAAAGTCATCCTAAGCAACAGTTCAAGGCCAGGCTGGGTGAGTTGCATGAAACTCTGTCTGAAATAAAACAAAACAAAACAAAACTCCAAATAAACGCCAAACATGGCCACAATAAGCTAGACAATGAAGTGATCCATACACTGGTTCAAGAGGGCCGGGACTGATTGGCCTTGTTCTGTATATCACAGTGTTAGAGAGTAGTGGTAGATACCAACAGTTTTCTCTCATTTCTGAAGGTGTGGCCTTAGAAATAAGCTGGTGAGTACTTGAGGATTACCCATCAAACAGACAAGGTGGTCTAAACAACGTAGGTGCAAAAATACTCAGAGATTAGTGCATCATGGGAAATGGGAGCCATTGCTTAGGTGAGAGGTGACAGAGAGATACAGTGTATCTGTGAGAGATCAAAGGACTGAGGAGATGGCACAGTTGGTAAAATGTTTGACTTACAAGCATGAGAACTCAGGTTCAAAACTCTACAACACAATACAGAAAACCAGGTATGGTGGTATGATTTATAATCTCGGCAGGGGAAAGCAGAGACAGGTGGATCCCTGGGGTCCCTTGCTGGTGTTCTCCCTGCCTTGTTTGCCAGTCCCAGTGGTAGGATCTTGATACAATTAGGAAATTGTTAGAAATTCAGTTCGTCAGCTATTCTCTGGTCTTTCTGAATCCCCAACCCCAACCTCCCTGGTGAGTGCAGAGTCTGAGACGCTCTGCTTAGACGCAGGACTGTTTGCAAGTAGTTTTGTGAGAAGATGGCATGCTTTCTGTTTGCCTTGACGCCACTTGCCACTTGGGGCTACCTGAGCCCTTTGAGTTCTATTAAGTTCAATCAAACTGCCCAGGCATGGTGGTATACACCTTTAATGGTGAGGCAGAGGCAGGCAGATCTCTGTGAGTTTGAAGCCAGCCTGGTCTACAGAGTGAGTTCCAGGACAGTCAGAGAGTCACATAGTGAGACCCTGTCTCAGAAAAACAAACAAACAAACAAAAGCAACAGTAACAAAAAATTAACTAAACTTAAAACAGCTTCATGTGACCAGCAGTGACCACACTGAACAACAAAGCTCTATAACTGCGTTGTCAGTGTGTCAGTAAAGAAAGGAGATGGTGAGGGATAAAGATCAGAGATGCAACTTTTGCATATGAGAGATCTCTTGGGAAAAGCAGAAAAGGCAAAAGGCACAGTATCCTGGACCTCATGAGGGTAAGGAAAGGCTTTTGCAGGGAAGGACCTATGACTGTGCAGGACAGAACAGATCAGAAGGCAGGAGAGACTCACACCAAGAAAGGAAAATTAGTGTCGGACAGTCCGAGATCCCTACCATAGGTGTTTTATGCATATTTCACTGTGGAGCAATACAGTGGATGAGTGTGTGTGTGACATGTGTGTATAGACCTGCAGAGGCTAGAAGCGGGCTTCAGATCCCTTGAAGCTGGAGTTACAGGTGGCTGTGAGCTACCTGACACGGGTATGGTAACCCGGGTCCTCTGGAAGAACAGCAAGCATTCTTAACCACAGAACCAACCCCCAGGTTCGTCCATCTTGCATCTCGCAATGCTAAAATGTCCAAATCCATAGCCAGCAGCTCCCCCATCCTGCCCCGACTCCAGCCTTTAATGTCCTGCCTCTTTGATTTAGCTGCTCTTCTTACTGAGTACAAGTGCATTCATGGCCACATTTGTCTTTCATGAATGGAATATTCCACTTATTATGATGTCCTGAAGATTCATACATGCTGTGGCATGCCAGGATTTCTTTCCCTTTGAAAGTTGAATAATATTTCACACGATAATGCTGTAAGGCTAAATGTTTGAGCTTCCCTGCAGCGGTCCTATGTCGAAATCCTAAACTTCTGGGTGACAAGCATAAGAAATGTGGCTTTGGGGAGTTTATAAAGTCACGTGGGCTCTACCTTCATGAGTGGGACTTGTGCCCTGATAAAGGAGGATCCCAGAGAAAAACACTATTCCTTCTGGCAAGCACAACAGGTTCTCACTGGACAATGTGGTCACTCAGGCTTTGAAAAGTGGAGAGAAATGCATTCCCGTTGTGTATTAGGCACCCAGACTGTGGACTTCCATTACAGTAGCCCAAGACATACTGCAAAGACCCCACTTTGCTTCTCCATTTACCTAACGATGGATACAAAGACCCTGTTTCCATTTTTTCAGGTAAACCTCAGCGGTGAGATTGCTGGGACATATGGTAATTCTATTTTTAACTTTTTTTTGAGAAACTGACATCCCTTATTCCTTTGCGCCTGTGTCATTGTTCATCCCATGGAGATCTTTGTGTTTGAAATAATAAAGAAAGGCACATCAAAGCTATCAGAAAGGATTATAAGACAAGGGTGGGGGAGAGATGCCTTGGAAAGGGGGAACAGCAAGGCTTGCAGGTTCCGTTTTCTCAGTGACCTTGGTTCAAGGTAATTACTTCTGGAAGAACACCATGGAGGAGGGGAACATGGGAGCTTGTTCTACAGCACTGCTCCATCACAGGGCACATCTGGAAGGTTAGAAACAGTGACAGTGACTACTGTGGGGTGAACTTTTCCTCTGATCCAAAGTATGTTGAACTTCTACCTCATAATACCTGAGAATACGGCTTTAAAAAAAATCGTGATCTCTGCAGATAAAATCAGTTAGGATGAGGTCATACTGGTGTAGAGTAAGTCTCAAAGCAGTACAGTTGGGTCAACTTATAAGCAAGTGGTCATATAAACACAAGTGACACACAGGGAGAATGTCATGGGACAACAGAATTGGCACCTGTGGGGTAAAGTTACAAATCAAGTATGTTAGAATCTACTGGTAAAGTCCAGGACAGGAAGGAATGCAGAGGAATCCATGCCTGCAACAAAGAAATCTCGGAGGGAGCTAGGCCCTGCTCAGTCCCCCGCTTTCCCAACACATAGAGGTGCGAGGACACACATTTCTAGTGTTTTCTAAGTCACACTGTCTATGGTACTTTGTTATGAAAGCTTAGGAACTAATATAGCCACAGAGCATGAATCTGTTGTCCGCCAAGGTCACCCCACGTGAAGGCTGAAATGAGCATTTCCAAATCACTATGTGCCCCACTTACGAGCAGTACGTTTTCTGACCTCTGTGATAATCTAGGCAGAGAGTTAACATAATATATACTTTGAGTCACAGTTCTTACTAAAAGGTTTTCCATATGCCTACACCAGTCAGAAATGAGGTATGCATAGAAACACACTGAACTTGGCTTCTAAGAAACATGGAGTGGAGATGTCACTATCTGAAGGAAACAAGCTGAGAACATACCAACAGCTGTCCTGTTGGCATGCTCTGGGGTTTATTTCACCTACATTTTCTCTGTAATTTTTTTTTGAGCCAATAATGCCTATTGTTCTAGCTGTAAACATCAAAAGTCTTCCTGATTTTCAAAGTTTTATAAGTCTGCTTTTGTGTACTCAATTCGTTATCCCTAGCCCCAATAAGGTTTTGTGGCTGTTGGGACCTGGATGGAACCCAGGGTCTCATCACACATGCTATGTGCATGCTTACACATCCATGGCCCCCCAGGGACTTTTCAGAAAAGCAGTAATACAGCTGTTTTCTGATGTCTATACTTGAGTTTTATGGAAAGAACTCAAAGATTAAGCGATAAGCACATACAGATGAAGTCGTTTAAGAAAAACTTCATGGCTGGGAGCTAACTCTGGGCTCTCTGAGGTAAGTGTGCTACAGAGCCAAGGGACCTTGTGGGGGTCAGCATTTCCAATGACTTTGGTGTGAGATGGGGCTGAAGTCCTTCCCAAGGTCCAGCAGGTGTGACCAGGATGAGTAGTCCAGATAGTGCTGATACAGAAGCCGTGGAGATTATTCGGTTATGCGGAACAACCTTGAATACCGGCCAAGTCAAAACACAAATCAAAAAACACAGCCTTTCTCTCCTGCAGCCCATTGGCTTGCTCCCTTTAAAACACCATTCTAGCTTCTGTGAAAATTCCCCTCTGTCCCAGTGAAAGGGGAGGCAAAGTACTCTAAAGGGCAGTTGCAAAGAAAAACAAACAAACAAACAAACAAACAAACAAAAAACAGAAAACAAAAAACAAACCAACTCTGGACACAAGGAAAAAAAAAAACCTAGTCACAAATTCCTTCTCTCCATTCTCTCTCCCACAGCCCCACACATTAAAAACAAAACAAAACAAAAGTATTTAGATTTTGGCTTTTCATGAAAGACATTTACTAAAAGTATCAGTGTTCCCAAATTCCAAAGCAATTTCACAACCATAAAGAAATGGGGAAAAAAAGAAATGAGGGAGGAAATGGTTTCAGCAAAGCCTTAAAAACAATCACCCCATGCTGCTATGTGGAGTATCTTTATAAATTATAAAAGGCTTTGCAAAAATTAATTCACTCCTTCAGAGGCAATGCCTGGAACATCATTTATGCACTGGGCCCTGTGTGAGAAGCTGCCACTGTAGAAATGAAAAAAGGTGGAATCCGCCTGGAAGAACTTGCAGCAGAGAGAGGCAGGTAAGAGTATTATTCACCATAATGTGCCCAAGCTTCCAATGCCATGCCTGCTACTGGCTCCGGGAACCTTGATTTTAATTCATAAGGAATCATATTGTGTGGAGGGAGGGAGGGAGAGAGGGAGGGAGGGAGGGGGAAATGACCACAGTAAATCTCACAAAGGTGGCAGATCACTCCAGAAACAGCACAGCAGTCGGAGCTTAGGTCTCCTCTGAAGTAAGGGAAAGAGGAGACAGCAAAACGCCTAACAGAACAAAAGCAAAGCTCAGCGAACACAAGCCACGACATGAGGGAAATTCACAGTGGATCTGATGAGGGAATTATAGATGGGACTAAAATCAATTAAAAAAGGAAAATGAAACAGGCTGGAATCAAGTCAAAATCGTCTCTCTCTTCAGCACTGCCCCGGAGTATCAGCTGCAGAGAGACATGCTTTCACAGACAAAAGATCCAAGTCTGGCGATAATATCCCAATCTGCACATATTTTGGGTTCAATTGAGATGAGCCAATATGAATATCAAGCTCAGGTTTACAGATGTGACCACAAGCTTGCTTCAAACCGTGGGCTGAGAAGCAACTACACATGCAATAAATTCGAAATCATTCAATTACCTTCACTCAACTGGGAGGCTTATATTTACCCAAAATAGGCATCAGCTTCCCGTATGACAAAGACATGCAAATGACTCCCATGTTGCAGAATCATTCTGGGTAGTTTATGACTCTGGTTTCAATTGTCGGGGGAGAAAGGGGAAAGGGTGGTGAGCATGATCAGGAAATACTACAGTTGTCAGTTGGCAACAGCAACGTGTTAACACAGCCTCCCGAATTAACTGCTATGGGAATGTCAGCTAGCAGGAAGAAGAGGGGGAAAAACAAAACAAAAAAACCCTCCTCTTTGGAAACAGATTCTTGCTGCAAAATTTTCTGAGTTAATTAAGCCAGTTTCCATATTAGCAAAGAGAGATGGCCATGTCTCGACAAATATTCGGTGACTCGGAGAGTGACGAGGTTAGTGGGCCTGTGTCTATTTTTCAACTTTATTTTCAGATGGTCTCGTAGAGTTTACATAGGCAGTATGTGTGGGTCCCATTGTTATGTTCTATTCCAGCACATTAGCCAAGGATTAGCCCAAAAATGCACCCCCAACCCTTACAGAGACCTAGGAACTACCGGATTCCTACCATGGCGCATCCCAAAGTACCTTGTCAAACCGGAGACAAAATGGCATTTGGGGTGTCCGTTGGTTCCCCACCTCAAGGGACAAGTCACCTTGAATGGCACATGGGGTTACCCTGGACAAATCCTTACCTCTACTTCATCTTAAGTGAACTTTGTTTCGAGGAGGTGTGTGGGTGAGACAGGGAGGGGGTGAGGACAGAATTCTTTTGGGATCAAAACTTTGGTGAAAACCTGAAGTGAGACTGATAAGCAGGGCAGGGCCAAATTAGCCATAACTCAGATGCTCGATAGTTTTGGCTCTTCTCAAAGTTATTACCAGTCAACATGTTATAAGATTCGAGAGAGAGAGAAAGAAAGGGGGGAGGGGAGGAGGGAGGGGAGAGAATATGCCAGGCAAAGGGAAGAAGTCAAATGTGTGAGGTAAGTTAATAAACATCATTTATAGAAACAAGGAGCCTGGAACTGAGGCAGATGAAATAAACTACCTAAGGTCACAGAGCAAGCTCTACTGAGTTGAGATTTAAATTTCTAGCTCCATGCTTTCCCATGGTAGGCCTCTCCACGGTGAGAATGAAATGCATTTCTCATTCCTCAACGACAGCATGGCTCTTAAGCAAGAGAGGAAGTGGAGAAAGTTATCCCTCAGAACAGAGCTCCCTCCAAGGGCACAGGAGAAAGTGCTCTCTGCAACCAGATTCCCTATCAGGGCAGACAATCTTCTGTGGTGTTCACAAACCAGTTCTGCAGCTGTTTTGCAGAGGTCTAACTGCACATTGTCATTAGTTCAACTAATCCAATTGCAAAGAGAATGACACTGTGCATAGCAAGCCACCCATGCAAGTGATGACAGATCACTCAGACGAGCACTTTCCAGGAACACTGTAGAGCCACAGAATCACACACTTCCCAGGAAACCCAACCTGCTCAGAAGCATCTGAACAGCTGGGAGCTTTCTAGCTCACCTTAGCCTCAACCCTTAAAATCAGAGAAGGCCACCAGCAACTCAATGCTGTCACTACAAAACTTCACACCATGCTGCCCCTACCTTCACACGCTCTGTCACATTCTCTTGGTGATATCTTTAAATTTCGTTTGCCCCCTTTCCTGGCTTGGAGTGTGAGCACATATGTATGCACAAGTGTGCACATGTGCCTGTGCATGTGTGTGGTGTGCATATAGAGGCTAGGGGGCAACCTCAAGTGCTGTTCCTCAGGCACCTCCTACCTCACTTTCTGAGACAGGGTCCCCATTGGTCCGACTCCCCACTGGGCTAGGCTGTCTAGTGCACCCCAGGCATCTGCTTGTCTCAGTGTTCTCAGTGTTGGGATTACAAATGTGTGCCATCATGTCTTGCTTTTTTGTGTGGATTCCTGAGACTGAACTCAGACTGAACTCAGGTTCTCATGCTTTCGAGTCAAACGCCTTACGAACTGAGCATTCTTCCCAGCCTGAGGTTTGGATCTTAAAGGTCTCCCGAAGGCACGGGTGCTAAAGGCTAGCCTGCCTGTGGCACTACTGGAACTTAAGGATGGGGGGCTCTAAAGGGAGGAAGTGAAGTCACTGTGGTGTGGATACTCTGGCCCTCCCCTCGCCATTCTGTTTCCTATACAGTGAGCGGATGGCTCCAGCATGCACTTGGCCATGCTTCACTAAGTCATCACAAGCTCAGACCCTCGGGCCCAGAGAACCACGGACTGAAACCTCCATAGTTGAGGGTCAAAACAAACTTTTCTCCTTTGAGGGGACTTTAATAAGGTATGCCATCATCATGAAAGATGTGGACTAACACACCTCCAAAGCGTGGCTGGGCAGTGTGACCGGTGGCTGTAGAGGTTCACTAAGGTCACAGAAGCAAATGACCCACAATAGAGCCTAAAGATTCTGTCACTTTCCCTTCTCGTAGTAGTTTGTAACTGCAGGATTTCCACAGTGTTCCTATACCCCCTGTGGATATTCAGACACAGAGATAATGCAGACATAAGGTTCTGAATGACAGAATCAGGATTACAGAATATTGGCACAGCTGACTTCTTAAAGTGAAGGCTTACAAAAAATAGATTTCAGGAACTCTGGAGACCCTGAAAAGTAGTAAGTAGAATTTTGTGGGAGGCTTAGAAAGATGGCTTAGTGGTTAAGAGTTCTGTGAATTTTTGTTGTTGTTGTTTGCTTTGCTTTGTTTTTCAGAAAGCAATCCAAAGCTTTTATCGGATTCTTAGTATGGCTGTTGAATCTCCAAAAGTTTAAAACCAGTCTCCTACCAAATAAGATTTGCTGGGTACAACTGTAAAGCTTTGTGCTTACGTTAAGAAATTGTCTCGAGAGTAGGTTTCCTGGAGTCTACTCTCTTTTAACTCTAAGCAGCACTAATGAATATTAATGGATGTACAGTCTCCAATCCAGGGAGATGCAGCAGTGTTCTGCTGTAGTGGCCTCTGGGAGACTGAGCTGTGCATCAGGTGCCACAGAAAGCCACCTGGGAAACAGGTCATATCAGGGAGTCCAGGATATTTAAACAGAGAATGAGAATGGGGGTGGGACAGGAAGGGCGTGGCTCCTCCTTACATAGTTGATGATCCCCTGGTAGGAAAAGAACTCCGTTTACCCTGTGTAGGTCCAGACATGAAACTAAGTTACGGTTACATGTAACAGAGGAAAGAACTGGGGGGAAATAGATTAGTGAGATCTAGCTGCCTCCTGAAGCTAATGAGCTTCCTGTATCTTGAATGTTCCCTAACCAGGCTACATGTTCATGCTGGGGATTTGTAAAGGTATTTTTTATTGGGTGGAAGGTAGGAGAAAATGACCTCTGCAATTACTTCTGATGCTATGATCCATCTTTTAAGGTTTCCTGCCTCTCATTAGCATTTCTTAGTCAAAGACACACATATTTTCCATTTGAGGAATAGACAGACACTCAAGGCAAATCACTCGAAAAAGAGAAAAGTGACTCTCTAAGTTTTGAGCTTTATATATTTTGTTAAAGTGGGATGTCCCTGTGTGTGGCCAGTGAACATATCTCACACCTGTCACTCTTATGAGTTTCCATGGTTTTATCAGAGGTGACCCCACCCTCCTCCATACCTCAGTTAATGTACTGGTGTCCTAGGGTTTTACTGCTGTGAACAGACACCATGACCAAGGCAAATCTTATAAAGGACAACATTTAATTGGAGCTGGCTTACAGGTTCAGAGGTTCAGTCCATTATCATCAAGGTGAGAACATGGCAGCATCCAGGCAGGCATGGTGCAGGAGGAGCTGAGAGTTCTACATCTTCCTCTGAAGGCTGCTAGCAGAATACTGACTGGTAGGCAGCTTGGAACAGAATCTTAAAGCCTAAGCCCTCAGAGACACACCTACTCCAACAAGGCCACACCCACTCCAACAAGGCCACGCCCACTCCAACAAGGCCACACCCACTCCAACAAGGCCACACCTCCAAATAGTGCCACTCCCTCAGCAAAGCATATTCAAACCACCACAACCAATCACTTCAATTTCCACCTTATCCTCTCCAGTCTGTCCTCTGCAAGTAATCCCAGCACTAGGGAAGTAGAGGCCGGTGGATCTCTTTGAGTACAAGACCAGGCTGGTCTATATAGTGAGTTCTAGGCCAGCCAGGGCTACACAGAAAGACCTGTCTCCAAAAAGCAAACAAACAAAACAAAACCCAAAACAAAAACAAAAACAAAACCTCCCCAACCCCCAAAATCAGATCTTGCTTTTCTGTCTAAATTTCTACAGATTTTAACATTCATCAAAGTTAAATTTGTCACATGGCTTAGGAGATGCTGGTTGGCTTGGTATCTACAAACTCATTTGGTCCCACCCTCTCCTGTACCAGAACACTCTTACAAAGATGGCCTCTGCTTACTCTGCAGTTCTCTGCCTATTCAGAGGTGCAGACTCAGCTCCAGGATGGAGGTTGTCCTGGCCACCTGCCTCCTTCCCAGATCTTTCACTTTCATCTGTTTTATCTTCATGGTGCCTCTTGTCATAATTTACAATCCCCTCGATTTGCACTCCTCCCTTGGATCACCTTCTCCACAGGTGGGCAGACTCAGTGGCAATGACCTTGCCTGGTTTACTTTCTTATATGTCCAAGTCTCAGCCAACATCTGAGTGGTTTCCAGGAAGTAGTGGAGAAACAAAGGGAAGAATGAATGAGCGGTTTCCTGTACAAGTCTGTTGCCTGGGGAAGGTGTAAGTGTGTAGCCACGGACATGTTCTTCTCCTGAGTCCTAAGCATGAATATTTACTCGGTCTTCCTCCATTTGGAAGTGCTATACAGATCACAAGCCCAAGAGAATTTTGAAATGAGATCCTTTACAAAACAGAAATCCTAATATTAGAGAGAACTCTTTCTTTTTTAAATATTTGTTTATTTTATATATATGAGTACACTGTAACTGTCTTCAGACATATCAGGAAAGGGCATCGGATCCCATTAGAGATGGTTGTGAGCCACCATGTGGATTTGGGGAATTGAACTCAGGACCTCTGGAAGAGCAGTCGGTGCTCTTAACCACTGAGCCATATCTCTAGCCGAGAGAGAGAGAGAGAGAGAGAGAGAGAGAGAGAGAGAGAGAGAGAG
>JADRCH010000160.1:2109803-2123062 GCA_019843965.1 Rhynchomys soricoides
AGAGAGAGAGAGAGAGAGAGAGAGAGAGAGAGAGAGAGAGAGAGAGAACTGTTTCACTGGAGAGAGAAAGACACTGCCTGAACCCCCAGTTTCCTCCCCTGCACCCTGGGGTAAAATCCCAATCTCCCCCCCCCCCCCCGAGTGCTCTCAAAAACCACTCTGGGAGCAAGGAACAAGAGATTCTGAAATGGGTGACTGAGGAGGTGGGAGAGACTCCTTCTCTGGGGTTCTGTAAAAACAGAGCAGCCACCTGGAATGGTTTAGATATGACCTCTTCATAAGATTGGAGACTCGCGGGGGATGGAAGATCTAAGAGCCATCTCATCTTGGATTTTCTGATATTTCATTTTCAAATTTTACTCATGGCAAGAGCCTCAAAAGAACTAGAAATTCATGTTTCCTTTTCAACCAAACACTACAGCCCATTTTCTTTTCACACTCGGTTCTGCTGTCTCAGTAGCCCCTGTGCTTCAGAAGGGACAATTTGGGTGTCATGTCTTTTTTTGTTTTGTAGGAAGTTTGGTGAAACTTGACTTCCATTCTTCCTTTCCTAGAGAGGCAGCAAAGGAAGTTACAATGGGAGGTGCGTTTAGATGTTGGGAAATGACCACTGGAGACGTGCAAATCCAGGCTTGGGTCCTGGCCACGCCACTGGAAAGGACAGAGCAGGAGGAAGCAATGGCTGAAGGAACTTGGCTCGGATCCTGAGAGTTGTGGCACATTCCACACCGGGACCTGTTGCAAGAGGTCAAGCCTTGGAAGCCTCCTTTGCTGTAACCATTGCTTCTCCATTTTGTTTGTTTGATGGAATTAAGCTCAAGTGAACAACAGGGAGTGTATTTTTCTGACATGAAGCCATTTTCTGATTTTGTTCTCGTTATTCTTGCTTTTTGTATCAAAGCCTCACTGTCAAAAGAATAATGGATTTTAAGACGTAGAAGGTCACATTTTACTATTTTTACCACAGAGGCCACACTGGGAAAGAAAAGAGCCTTGTTAAATTTGCTTCTCAGCAGTATTTGCATGCCCTAACTGTTTTTTAAAAACCCAAATAAACTTGATTGTGATTATCAAATACATTAATTTTAAAATGCTCATTACAAGCACTCCTGTACATAACAGACTAACGCCCAGTCTGAGGCAAGTTGTTTATCCTTTAAGAACACAAACAGTTTCTAATGATGACATTAAGTCAGTTAAGAGTGTTCACTGCTTTTGTGGAGGACCAGACCTCAGTTTCCAGAACTCATGGCAGGTGGCACACAACTGCCAGCTCTCAGGACCCTGACACCCTCTTCTGATCTCCAAGGGCATCTGTCCATATACATTCATATAGACTCACAGGCAACATAAATAATGAAAATAAATCTTAAAAAAATATTGTCTTAAGTCAGATCAAAGGGTCTTCACAAATTAGATTTGGAAACTGATCTTATCATGACACATGATCTCAGTCACACATCTATAATCTTTCTTCCCCTGATTGGGCCTAGGACAGGGCTGAGTGTCTCTGCATCTGCTCTCCTGTGGCTGTGAGCATTGTTCCAGTTCCAGAACTTCAATAAATCCGAGCATCAAAGGCAGAAATAAGGATTCCCTGAGGTGGTTTTGCTATTGTTGTTGTTGTTGTTTTTGTTTTTCTTTTCTCTCTCTTCTTTCTTTCCTCTTCCTCCTCCTCCTCCTCCTCCTCCTCCTCCTCCTCCTCCTCCTCCTCCTCCTCTTTCCTGTCATTTGACACAAGCTGGGGTCATCTGGGAGGAGGAAACCTCAACTGAGGAAAATGCCTCTATCAGACTGGCTTATAGGCAAGCAAGCCCATGGAGTACTTTCTTGATTAATGATGGATGTTGGAAAGCCCAGCCCACTGTGGGTGGTGCCATCCCTGGACAGGATTTTATTAGAAGCAGGCTGAGCAAGCCAGTAAGCAGAGTTCCTCTATGGCCTCTGATTCTGTCCCTGTTTCCTTCTAGGTTCTTGCCTTGAGTTCCTGTCCTTCATGATGGACTGGAAGTTGTAAGATTTTCTAAATAACCCCTTCCTTCCCGAGCAAACTAGGACAATCCAGATCTTACTCCTAGGTTGGACCTGTCCAACTGTATGAGGCTCCATGTTCCTTTCCTAGCACTGCATAAACCGGGCATGGAATCCCAGCACTGGGGAGGGAATTACAGGCATGGGATCCTTGGCTATACACTGAGTTCCAGGCTACTCTGGTATATTTGAAAGTCCATCTCCAAAAAGAAAGAAAAAAGAAAGAAAACCCTCAAAAACAAAAAGCAGAAATAGTCTAAAAGAATATTAATGAAATGACTTTAAGGTGTTTTCCTAACAAAATCTACAGGCCATTTGTTACACTTTGGTACATCTTGTTACAGAATTGTCTCTGGTTAAGGAAGGGAGGGAGGGCGTGGATGCATCCACAGAAACAGCTGACACTTAAACAGCAAATTTAAAGGTCTGCAGGGACCTTGTGGTCCTGAGGTGCATGGCTCCAGTTTCCCATCCTTAAGGCTCCGTCGCCAAAGCTGGCATCCTGGAGTGTACCTGGGTAAATGCCACATGGCATGGTCACAGAGCCACCATGGGTGTGGGATACTTAACCCTCCGGCATAACTGGACTGATTGGGGCTCAGCTTGGCCACAGTTGGAAACAGGCAAGGCAGATCTTCTGTCTGCTCTAGAATCTTCTTTGTACTCCGCTTACCCAACCGAGGCACCAGGGAACACAGTTCTACTTTCTCTGGCTGAACTCTGTGGCCCTCTCTTCTCCCTTTGATCCAGTTTGCCTCTCATTTTTTTCTGACCTCCCACTTCTCACACTACTCCCCTCAAGTCCCTCACCCCCTTTCCAGGCTTCAGGATGGCCAGGGCATCGTCTCAGTTTCTCTTCCCCTTCTGGCTGGCACTCTGGAAGCTGGCCACTTTGTGTATTTATAAACCACAGTTTTCTGTCTGCCTCCCTCCCCCAAGCAGCTTGCTATTGCTCCTGTGGGGTTTTCCTCACAGCCTTCCCTCACAAATTCAACACCACCACTCCCTTGGTGCAAAACAAGCGTGGGGAGCTTGCTGGGGCTTGCAAAATGCAGGGGTGGGGGCTACTTTCCTCAGGTCCGTTCTTTGCCACTGCTGGTGTTCACACCAATCTGTGGGGAGACGGCAGTTCTAACATAATGAGATAATAATGAGTTTTGCATGCGTCCCTTGCCACAACACTTCTAGTCCCCTCCCCTTTCACCTTCCTCTTCTAGAAACCCAGAGAGAATGGGCTCTTCTCTAACACCCAGAATCCTGTGTTTCCCCCTTGGAGCCCATCCCGTCAGGCTCCAAGGGCGGGGGGGCGTAGCTGCCCGGCTCACCTCAATCCACCAGCATTACAGAGCACCAAATGGTCTGGCATCGCCTTGTTTCCTGGCCTAATGGATGCTTGTTTAAACACCGGAGCTGTTTGCATTGCTGCGGCTCACTGCCTGTTAAACACAGTCCTCTGAAACCCTATGCCAATCCAATAAAGGTATCAGCAGTTCAGTGTGGGAGGCAATTACTATATAGTCCCAAGTGTGCCTTCTAAGCTCTAGGAAGGAAAATGTGATCGAACAACTAAAAGGAAAATCTGATTCGGCTCAGCATCACGTGGAGGACACAAGGCTTAACTGCAGCCAGGTCTGTGGAGGGCAGTGAGAAATCAATCCGCGAGCAAGCTGCGCATCATCGGGAGAGCACTAAGCCAGCCGGTTAGTAACACTGTCCCCCTGCGATCACTGGAGGGACCCGCCCGTCCTACCCTTTAGCTCCCTTTAGCCTGCCAGCTTGCTTTGTCATCACATAGGGCTACACTAACTTTAATGACAAACTGTCATTTTTCTGAACACCCTGTCTCTTCTCTCTCACCTTTAATTCCTTAAGCACTCACATAAAAA
Organism: Rhynchomys soricoides; assembly: GCA_019843965.1. NCBI lineage: Eukaryota > Metazoa > Chordata > Mammalia > Rodentia > Muridae > Rhynchomys > Rhynchomys soricoides. The sequence goes on from JADRCH010000160.1 coordinate 2,113,721, forward strand.
TGGCTTTTCTTGTGCAAGATCATTACCATATCAAAGGAGTCAGAGACGGAGTAAAAATGATAGAGGGGTAATATGCTGGCAGGCAGGAGAAGGCAAGCATGCTCCTGAGAGGCCTGAGGGTCCCTCACCTCGAATTAATGATATCAGTCCATACGGCAATGGATCTGTTTTCTACCTCCACTAAGTCCGAAAAATCAGGGGAATTAGACCCCAGATTTACTTTACTTCTCATCCAAGAAGAAGTTTTAGGAAAGTGAATTCTTTCCTGTGTTATGAAGCTCGGAGCATGCCGGGAATTGGATTGCTTTTCCCCTCTGTTCCATTTTAAAAAGCTGTTCCAAAATGGCCCTTCCTTCTCTAGGAGGAGTGAGAAACAGCAGTGCGTGTGTCTGGCAACACTGGGGAACGCTATCCACAATGCTCACTGGGGCGCCATCCATTTCCTAGGAATCTTGCCAAATTCCTGTCTATTCCCCAAGGTTCCTGGCACAGGGGACAGAGCCATGATGGAGCTGAAGTGCTGTAGTCAGCATTTGCCAAGCAGCTCCTGCATATGGGTGCAGGAGGAAGCTGTGCCCGAGAGGGGCTCCGGAACAGAGCGCAGGGGGTGGGTTTCTGGCCATCCCTGCTGCCTCACTGCCCATGGCAGCATCCAGCATCCGCAGACTGCTCAGCCACACTCAGAATAGCATCCAATCCTGCTGCTTACCTCGGGCACTGGAGTAGCACACAGTTCCGGGAGCAGCCTGCCTCAGACCTGCACTAGCTGTCTGTTACTTCTGTACAAAACTCCAGCCCATTCACCCAGAAGGGTGCTGGTCACCAGACAGCATGGCTCCACCAGGCAGACGGCATGGCTCTCCTGCCACCATGGAAGAGGCTTCACTACCTGTCATTTCCCCCTGTCACTCAACAGCTATGACGACTAATTAAAAACTTCGATGCCTGTAACTGTTGACACTTGGTCAGGTATTGTCCACTTTACGTAAACCACCAACAGATGCTCTCCATGATGTCCTGACTGACCATTCACAGAATATCCTCTTTATTTCAGGCTTGCAAATATGTGCACCATAAAAGTACAAAAATGATGATGGATCTCTTCCTTGTCTACCTATGGAGAAGTGAAATGTTCTACTTAGAGTCCACACACACACCCGACTTTAATATTTTATTTAAGCACTTTTCTTATTTTTTACTCTTTGCTTGTTTGTTTGGGTTTTCAAGACACGGTTTCTCTGTAATAGCCTTGACTGTCCTGGAACTTGCTCTGAAGATCAGGCTAGCCTCGAACTCACAGAGACCTCCCTAGTGCTGGGGACTAAAGGCACGGATCACAACCACCCAGCTACTTTATATATATATATATATATATATATATATAGAGAGAGAGAGAGAGAGAGAGAGAGATTAAAATATAATTACGTAATTTCCCTTTCCTTCCTCCAAACTGTCCCATGTACGCCCTTCTTGCTCTCTTTCAAATTCATAGCCTCTTTTTTCTTTAACTGCTGTCATATACATATACATGCATATATATTCCTAAACATATAAATACAACCTGTTCAGCCTTTAGAATGTTACTTCTATGTCTTCAGGGATGATCATTTGGCATTGAATAACTGATCCGTGCGTTCTTCCCTAGGGGAAACCTATTTTTCCCACTCTCAGCGTTCCTTGGTTGTCTGTAGCACTTTGTCTAGGGCTGAGGCTGCATAGGCTTTCCTTCCTTCATGGACTTTATCATGTCTATGGTTATCATCCTTGTTCAGGTCATGTTTAGGCAGTCATGTTGTTGGGACTCCATAGGTGTAGCTTTTGACACTTCTAGGAGACACAACCTTACAGCAGACTCCCTGATCCTCTGGCTCTTACAATCTTTCCAGCCCGTCTTCTAAATGATCCTTGAGACTTACGCGCAGGAGTATGTTGTGGATGCATCCATTGGCACTGGGCCCCATAACTCTACATTTTGATAAGTTGTGGTTTCCAGTGGTGGTCTCTTTCTGTTGCAAAAATACATACTGGTGCTTGCAGTGCTTCGGCTTCATTGCCAGCTTGATGGGATTCAGAGTCACTAGGGATGTTAAGTCTTTGGAGTATGTATGAAGGTGTTTTGGAACACCCACCCTAAATGTGGATGGCTCCACCCCATGATCTGAGGTCCTAGACTGAATAAAAACGGAGAAAGTAAGCGGGTCGTAGCCATCATCTCCTGACTGAGGAGGCAACGGGACCAGCTGTCTCACACTCAGCTTCTCTGACGCACCATACCTTCGGGCTACGAGCCAAAATAAACTGCGCCAAAATTAGCTGCTTTTAGTCAAGTGTTTTATGACAGCGATTGGAAAAACAACTAATACATGCCTCTGCCATTCTTATCACCATGAAATGTAAGTACTACATGATCATCAACATCAACGATGTCAGGTATGTTGGGGTTGCACTCTACCACTGAGTGCTACTGAAGGAGAATCAAACACTCCGTTGCTTCGTTCTCTCGGAGAAGTTTGAGCTCACACTTTGGTAACTCACAATGGACACAGACGTGAACATCTTTGTATCAATCTATCTTTGGGAAGTTACCATGATCTACTTCCACTCAGATCACCACTTCCCGAGGACCCCAAATTGCTAGAATTGGTATGTTAGAAATAACACCTGAGATTTTCAAGGCTGAATTACTGAGGTTGGGAAACCCCACAGTAACACAGGGGAGAAGTTCGGTTTGTGAGCTTTCTTTACTCTTCTCCCTTCCTTCTTTAGAAACACAGATGCTTCATCAGTGAAACAGGACTTTTTCATGTCTTTTGGAATAATTACCTTGATAGCAAAGAGATATTGCAGACTGGGGGATGGCTCAGCTGGAAACGTGCTTGACACGGAAGTATGAAGATCTGAATTCAGAGTCCCAGCACCAATATCAAATAATGCCTGGTGCAGGGGAGCCCATAAACTCAAAGTTGGGGGAGTCAGTGCCAGGCAGATCCCTAGCATTTGCTGGTTGCCCAGTCTAGCCAAATTAGTGAATCTGCCTGTTGCTCAGTGAGAGATCCTGTCTCAAAAAGCATGGTGCATCAGGACTGAGGACAATCCCTGACAATGACCTCTGGTTTCCACAGGAGTCAAAACACAGATGCACTTTCACCTACACATACACCTGCACACACATTCACACAAAATACAGGTAAAAAAGATAAGAAGTGAGTTTTTCCATTATACATAAAAAAGCATAAATTAAACCCCAGGCCCATTTGTAAAACATTAAAGGCAGTAATCTTTTCCTTAACCATCCCCAGAAGGACTTCCATCTTGTGTAAGTGGGTGGGAGAGAAGATCTCTAGTGGGTCCTTCCACTTTTAATAAAACACAGTGGCCAAAAGAGGGGGAAGGTATTACTCCTAAACCCATGAAAATAAAAATAAACACGAAGAATGACAGGAACAGGGCAGGTGCTACCCCTTCATTCTCACATTGATGGACATTTAATCTTAGATACTTGTAGTGGCTATTACTAGTTGTCAACATGACTTCATCTGGAATGAACTACAATCCAGAATTGGAGGGCTCACCTGTGATCCAGATCTTGAGGCTGGAAGTTTCTGACCTGGATCTTGGTATGGAGATCTTGAGGCATGAAAAGCTTAGGCTCAGGCAAGGGAGTACACACCTTTAATCCCAGGAGATTGAGGCAAGGAGATCTCTCAATTCAAGGTCAGCCTGGGACAAAGCAAGTTCCAGATCCAGATCCACCTTTAATCTGGGTTACACCTTCTGCTGGAGGCCTACATAAGGACATTGGAAGAAGGAAGATTTGCTCTTCTTCACCTGCTTGCATTTACTTGCCAGCGCATCTGTTGGAAACTACTTCTACAGAAGACCAGCTTAAACAACTAGCCTCGTGGGACTGAGCAACTACTAGATTCTTGGACTTCCCATTTACAGCTGCCCATTGTTGGGTTAGTTGGACCACAGACTGTAAGTTCTCACAATCAATTCCCTCAACATACAGAGACATTCCATCAGTTCTGTGACTCTAGAGAACCCTGACTAATACAGTACTCATCTGGTTCAGATAGACACCACAGTGGCTTTGTTACATTCTACTTTTCTGAATACTTGAACATATTCAAAATGGAAAAAAAAAGTTTTCAAAAGTATAAATAAGAGTGGAAGAAGCAATACATCAAGGTCCTGTCATGTGAAATGGAGACCCTGGAGCATCCAATGAGGATGCTTCAATGTGAGGAGAAGAAGTTGGAGGAGTACAAAAGCATCGGCTATGGTCCAACCCAGAGGGCGTCACAGCATGCCAGGGAGGCCTATGGATGACAACACTCAGCTGTTTATGTCCTAATGTCAGGAGAGGACCAGCAGAGCCAGATCCACCGGCAGTGTAAGGTATATGCTTCTGTTGACCCCATAGAAAGGACTTCTTGCGTAGGGTCTCAGCTCTGCATGCAGAAGCAAGTGGGGACACAGGGTAGAAGACGCAGAAAAGAACAGTAGACAGGAGACAGATGAGATTGAGTGCTTGGCTTTCTTACAAGGTAGTTTGCTCTTCTTTGGTTAAAGAAATGACTCCACTGCTATACCATAGCTCCCCTTCAGAACAATTTTGTGAATACTGCACATTCTTTAACTTACAAAAAAGGTGCAAGACAGCTCAAAAGCTCTTTCCTGTCCCTCCTGCAAGTTCTTCTAACGGCATCTTACATAACCGTGGCTCACTTCTCAAGAACAGGAGATTAACTTTCACATATATTATTAATTAATCTACAGACCATAATAGAATTCTACTCTATCCTCCATCATTTTATGTCTTGGGACCCTATTCAGGATTCTCCCACAGTGCCTTTGGTGGTTTTATTCTTCCCAGTCTCTTCCTGTCTGCAAAAGCTGCTCAGTCTCTCTGGGTTTGCATAGTATCTTTTCACAAGTGGAATGAGGTTTGGCATTTTCAGAAAATCTCAGTGGTGTTGTGACCCTCTCAGTGTCACATCAAGGGACATGTGATGTCAATGTGCCTTTTTGCTCGGATGCTTCCCTCAAGTACACTTGGTTAAGTGGCTATGTGACGGTGACCTTACTATAAAAAGTCACCATCCTTCCCTTTGTAACCAATCATATCTTCAGGGAGATGTGCTGAGGATGTGCCCCATGTCTCTTTACATCACTGCCCACCTGCTGGAGCTTCTGTATGTGCATCTCGTTCCTTATGATGGTGTGTGTCTCATGGAGACCTTGATTCTCATGTTGTCCCCATAGTTATTATGTGGAGTTCTGCTAAGAAAGAGTTGTTCATTTCTCTTCTGCAAAAATTTTATGCCAAAATGGACTCTGAGTATTTATTTGCTCCTATGGTTTACCACTCACTGCTGCCATGTTTTCTGTAGGTGGGGCCTGGGAGAAAACTCGAGGTCTTCTATGAACAAGGATGACAGAGCTGTCTCTCCAGCCTTTCGGCTCTGCAACAGGGTCTTCTAGGCCACACTATTTTCAAAGTCACTATGCTCCTGCCTCTGCCTCTGAGTGTGGCACCGCACTCATACAGCAACACTAAGATTCCAGTTGGGTAGAAAACTACTCAAAAGCAAACCTTTCCAGGTGGTTATGAAATTGAATTTACCCATGGTTGTGATTAGCCACCAGGACTGACAGTCACCTCTTAGTGGTCTCTCCTTGGATAGTCAATAGAGAGCACTGTCGAAATTAGCAATCAACCACAGTTTGTCCATTATCACTCCTCGGTTATTAAAACATCCACAAAGCTTGAGCCACCATAGAGTTTCTAGATCACTGTGTTAGCACAAAGCCAATTGCAACTTTGTTAAATAATTGCATATTTATTCATATATATGCAATTGCTTATCTTAGGAACAGCTTAAACTCAAAGATACTTAGTGTCCCTACAACCACTGTCAACACGTATTGCTTAGTGCTTTGTTTACAGGCAATGGCTAGGCTGCCTAGAGAATATTCATCTTTCAGATTTAAGAAGCAACCAAGGACTGATTGCTATACCCCAGGCTGTGTTCGTGATATTCTCATTGGGTATAAAAGCGAAAGGTGGACTGGGGACACGGCTCAGGTGTAAGTGTGCTTGTCTAACATGCACCAAGACCTAGGTTTAATTCCAGCCACTGCATAAACTGAGCGTGTTGTTATATACCTACAGTCCTAGTACTCAGAAGGTAGAGCCAGAAGGATCAGGAGTTTGAGATCATCCTCCGTCCATTACATGGTGATTTTGAGACCAGCATGGGATATATGAGATTCTTTCACAAAACAAACAAACAAACAAACAAACAAAACAATAACAACAACAAATCAACAAATGGAAGGAACAAGGGAAAGAAGGGAGGGAGGGAGGAAAGGAGGGAGAGAGAGAGAAAGAGAGAGAAGAGCTATGACTTTCTTTACACTCCTCAGTCATGCTGGCAGGCAATAGGAAAGGCAGATGTGTGGGTAAAGAAAAAGTAACTTTCTCTATATTAGGATGAATGACTTTGGAGATATAGATGCAGGGGCTGCTGGAAATCCAGCACGGATGGACAGCTTTGTCCAGTCAAGGAACCCAGGCAGAAGCAGGCAGGGCCCACAAATCGCTTCTCTGTCCTTCAGACAGGTGAGTAAGCTTCAAGTCTTATTTCAGACAAAGTGTCCCTTGCTACCCCAAGGCTCTCTCTGAACGAAGCTGCTACAGCAGACATTCTTCCAGCAAAATCAGATCATTGCAATCATAAGCAAAGAAAACAACGTAATTGAATTACCGCTCTTCAGGATATGAAAGTACTGTGTGGAAGATGGCAGCTGGCTACTCTTTTTCTTCAGGAAAGTCAAAAGAGTCACACTGGAGAACAGGTTTCAATCCTCACAAAGAAAATCCTGGTGATCACTGAAGTTGTTTGCTGTCAGAATCACTTCCAGGCAGTTTGAAGGGGTGAACTATGGTGAGTGCATACATATTCTGAGGAAGGCTGCCCCACCTCACTAGTATCAATAGATGAGGCTGGAAAACACTTTTCCTGCCACTAGGGACATCTGAGCAGCAAGCTGAGAAGCAAGTTGCCCTATCAGGAAGCATCCTTGAAACTTAGGGAAGCAGAGTCAGCAGGGCTGAGGGTAAATTACAAGTGCTGAAGCACAGTAGGACAGTTAGGAGCAAAGCTACCAATGGGTGAAGATGTCTTCACTGCACTGTCTCTACCCCTGTCACCAGACACTCATCCACCCCCTTAGTGGCCACTGGTCCCCTGCGCTTACAGGGCCTCTTACTCTCTAATCTCTCACCCCTCCCTCCCTCCTTCCTCCCTCTTTGTTCTTTGTTTTTGAGACAGGGTTTCTCTGTGTAGCCCTGGCTGTCCTGGAACTCACTCTGTAGACCAGGCTGGCCTCGAACTCAGAGATCTGCCTGCCTCTGCCTCCACCACCTCCTCCAATCTAGTCTTTTTTGCTTTATACTATTTTCTTAGTGTGTGTGCACGTGCACATGTCTGTGGGGTGCATATCTACGTGGGAGCACATCCATGTGGGGGCCAGATGTCAACCTGGATACATTTCTCAATCACTTCTCTATCTTAATTATTTAGCTTAAAACATTCTTATTCATGATTACTGGGTGGTGGTGGTATGTGTGCGTGTGCATGTGTATGCATGTATGTGTGTGTGTGTGTGTGTGTGTGCGCGCACACACACAGTGCACGTGTGGGGTTCAGTGACACCTGCAGACCAGGTTCTCTTCTTCCATTTGTATATGGGATCTGAGGGTTGAACTCAGGCCTGTACCTCCATCCACTGACCCATCTCACAATCTCACCACAGGGTCCCTCACTGAATTGAGAATTCACTACCAATCCTCCTGTCTGTACCTCCCCGGTGCTGGGATTATAAGCATGTCACCTAGCCTGGCTTTATGTGGATTGTAGAGATGGAAACTTGAGTCTTTGCCCCTGTGCATCAGGGACTTTACCCACTGGCAACCTTCCCGATCCCTGCTCTCCTTCTTCTGTATAAGTAGGGAGTGAAGTTACTAGATCTTTATTAATCAATTAATTAATTTATTAATCAATTAATTTATTAATCAATTAATTTATTTATTTAGTGTGTTGAGTCTGTAGACCACCATGTTATCAATCGAATCTATGATTTAGTTTGTTTCTGTGCAGAAAACGGAAGGTTCTAGTACCTTCTGGGTGGGCCAGCAGGCAGTGTGAGTTGTGAGTGCTAAGATAAATACAGCATCACTTTCAGTTCCACAAAAACAGGAGGCAGAATAAGGAAGGAAGGAAGGAGAAAAGTGGGCTCCATTTTCTTCTCTCTCCTGGGGTAAGCAAGGTCCTGGAGCTGTGTCCTCCATTCTTAGGAAGACCGTCAAAGGTCAACAGAACCCAATTAAGAAGCATAATGGTGACAGAGGGGCCTTAAACCAACTTGGAGCCCCAGGTGCCATACATGCTTGCTGCTGTGCAGTGGGCCCCTTTGTTTTGGTGCCTGTGCCCTGCTCCCATGGATATCGCTCCTAAGCCATCCCTGGGTGAGAGGTAGGGTGGCCCAAGCCACCCACCTCCTTACACTGACACTATCCACAGGCTGCAGACCCTACCAGAGCCCTTGGGGCTCCCTCTTTTCCTTCTCAGTGTACATTGCCTAGAACAGCAAGCACATATCAAATGCCGGTGTGTCCTCTGTTAGAAAGAATCTAATTGGGATTTTTGTCTGATGCTCTCAAACATGTTCTCTATCAGTCTTCTACTATCCAGGTTCCTGGACACTCACTGGGTCAAGGAAATATATCCTCTTTCTCAAAGGGGCAGCAACATCCTTCCGTGCTCTCTACTATGTCCAGGCAGCCAACCATGCTCCCACCAGTCTCTCCTCGTACCGCCTGTTGTTGGAATAACCTGCTGGAGAGCTAGACCAGCAGAAACAAGGTCTTGATTGGCATACTACTTTAAACAGTGGTTTTGCCTGTTTTTCTTTGTATGCATTTTTGTGTGAAAAAATCCCATGTAAATAAGAGTTATTCATTCGTCTTTGAAGTTTTTAAATTGTGTGTGTTTGTGTGTGTGTGTGTGTGTGTGTGTGTGTGTGTGTTGTACAACTTGTAGAAATTGGTTTTCTACCATGTAGGCCCTGGGGATTGAACGCAGGCTGTCAGCCTGGAAGTAAGCAACTTTACTCCCTAAACCATTTGGCTGGCCCATTCTTTTCTCTTGTCACAAGGTGCTAATTTAGCTTTTTTCCTGTTTCAAGTTTTAAATGCTTAGTGTAATCATTAGTTTCCAACTTGTTTTTGATTTTTTTGTTAGCTTGGAATACACATACACACACATACAGCAC
>JADRCH010000160.1:2123072-2183380 GCA_019843965.1 Rhynchomys soricoides
ACACACAACACACACACGCACACACATACACACACACAACACACACACGCGCACACACACACACACACACACAAACACACTCCTCCCTAATTTGGACCACCAGAAAATGGTGGTATGTTATCATGTGAAAAAAAAAAGTTATGAAGGACTTTAAGAGAAATGAAGTCCTATCGACCTCAGGACTGTCAAGCTAAGGTTAGCTCAATGCTGCTTAGTTAACAGGTACTTGGAGTCTGTTAAGTGCTTCATAAATAGATAAAGCTTATTTGTAATTAGCATATTGATTGTTGACATGTATATACGAGTGCCTCTAAAGTGCTAGAGAGGGTATGAAAATGGCCTGTTCAGCTTTTCAAATACCCCCTTACAGGTCACTTATATCAGTAAAATAAGCACTGTTTTCTAGACAAGATCATTGTTGGTCTAGGAAGCGTCAAAAATTCCAAGTAAGAATGCTTAAATAGTGATCTTTGTTCTGAGTAAAACTCACCACAGACCTCTTCAAAGCAGTTCACCTGACTGAGCAGCCACTGTAATGCTGTGATACCGAGGGAATCTAGCAATGTTGACCAGTACCCCACCTGCCATGGCTCCTTCTTAAGAGAAAACCAAATTCCACAAATTTTGTGCAAAGTCTTTATTCCTTTGGGGCAAAGCTGTCTGTTGCAGTTACTTTTCTATTACTGTAAAGAGAAACAGTGACCTATGCAACTTGTAAAAGAAAGAGTTTACACAGCCCCAGAGGATTAGAGTCTAAGCCCATCATGGTGGGTGCCTTGGCAGCAGGCATAGCACCAGAGCATTAGCTGAGAGCTTACATCCTTATCCCCAAGGAAAAGGCAGAGAGAGCTAACTGCGAATGGCATAGGAGCCCATGCCCAGTGACACACCTCCTCTAGTAAGGCCATGCCTCCTAACCCGTCCCAAACAATTACACCAAGTGAGGAGCAAGTATTCAAATACAAGAGTGCTTAGGGGCTGTTCTCCTCCATCCACCATACTGACTGAACCAGGAGGAGACCACTGATGGGAAGTGTGGCGGTGGTCTCATCCTGTGGTCTCAGTGTGGCAGAAAGTGCTCGGGGAGGGAGCTTGGTCCTTCAGCATTGGAAACAGAATCGGAAGCAAGTGGCACTGAGCAGAACCTTCAGGTCCCTGAAGAGCCAAGGGAAGGATAAAGTGAGTCATAAGGCCAACGTTGAGGACCTTACTATGAAGAATTAGAGCCCATGAGAGGAAAAGAACAAAGAAGGAAAAACTAGAGAAGGGAAGAGTAATGAGAGGGAGGGAAGGAGGGAGAGAGGGAGGGAGAGGGGGAGGGAGGGGGAGGGGGGAGGGGGAGGAGGGAGAGGGAGGGGGAGGGGGCAGGTGAAAATATGGGCAAAACAGGGGAGAGAGTGACTCTGTGGCTGACCCTCAGGAGGTGGCAGCTTAGCCCTGGAGACTCCCCTGTTGGCCTTTTCTACTCTGGCTCAGCCCATAATCCTTCAGAGAGAACCTCTCTGTCCTTTACACTGAGCTACACTGGACACGTCCTTGCTGCTACTCCGGAACCTGCTCACACACAGAAGCCACCCTCCTAAGAGGACAAGCCTGGAGGATCTTGCAGGCAGCAGGGTAGAGATACGTGCAGCCCTGAGAAATCTGCTTTCCAAGACAGGCGAATCTCCTTAAATGTTTCTGTATTTTGATTGAGACAGAGCACAGAAGTCCCGAACCCCGCAAAATCCCCAAGGCCCTATGTGGGCAAGGTGAAGAAAGCTGTCAGTCATGGAATGCCTTGACCCAGTGCCAGTGACAGGGAGAGACACGTCACACTCCTGTAATGTTCTCTGTCAGGACAGCCTTGCTTGCTGCATATTTATGTAGCCCAATTGGTTAATCAAACTTCAGGTCTAATGAATGATTACAGTAACAGATGGGTCTTGACCCACAGTTCCTTTCCACTTCCTGAGGTCAGCCTAGAGCTATGTCTGCAAACAAGATCAGTGTGCGCAGTGAGTGCGTGGACATGTACACGCTAGTGTGTGTATATAAGTGTATGTGAATACATAAGTCTGATATGTGAAAAGTGTATGTCAATGGGTATCTATGAGTATATGTGAATGCATGCTAATTGTTTATTGGGCAAAAATGTATATGAATCTATACGCTAATGTATGTCTGGGTATGTTCATAAGCATTTATGAGTATGTGTGAATAAGTGATGCGTGTTGCTGTGTATGAATTACTGTCTGTGTGAACGTGTGCATGTGTACATCTGAGTCCAGTGAGTATATAGGGATATGCATGTGTCTCAGTATGTGAATGTATATGATAGTTCCCCATAAAAGGCAGCGTTTTTTTCTGCCAAGAGGAAGGCCAAGAACACAGCCCACCTAAACTCTTGGATCTTCTACACCAACAGTAGTCAAATAGGAGCCATGGGTACCCTCCAGCTCTGACTCAAAAGCATGCTAGGAGACCTCAGTTTCCACAGGAGAAGAATCCCAAGGGGATTGGAAAATCAAAGCACCGTGCTTCCCCTAAACGTCTGGGAAATCCGAGGGGCTACTGCTGTTGCTTTTCCAAACCTCTTTGCTCCCTGGCCACTTTGTACCTACATAGATAGCAAGACTCTTTCTGTCTGCGAGAAAATAAAGCCTAAGGCACATAGTAATTTTCAGCTTGTTGAATCTTGTGCCTGGTTTGTTTCAATAAAGCCAGGTTTCTGTGGCACCACCTGGCCAATCTATAGAGCAGGCCCTTCGGAGACAGTGGAGCCACGTTTAGCACAAGATCTCCGCTCTGCCAGCTACTCAATGTCCTGGGCAGCATCCTGCTGCTGGCATCCACTCAATTAGAAGGTATTAATCCTCTCTTTACTGCTCTACTCTGGAGCTGTCCCCCATTCAGTGAGACACTGCACCCACCCACTTCCAGGATGCAGCCATCCAGGCAGATAGGGTTCCATGGCCACCACAAAGCCACGCCTTTTTATTTATTTATATTTCTGACTGATTTTCTATTAATCCTCACAAGTTTATTAGTTCTGACTCTTAACAGTCCATCAGCTGTAAGCGCAATAAATGATGCTTAGAAATTAATACCCGCATTTCAGCAAAGGAGGTTTTACATATTAAATTATCCTTAAAGTTATAAATAAATAACATGTGAAATAGATTTAAGCAATAAACATACATTCGGCAAACAATCTTCAGTAAGTTTAATATTCTGCAAGCTAGAGCTATTTCAGCAATATCTTGTTAATAGGCTCTCCACTTCCCATCTGGCCTCTCCTTGCTGGTAAGACCATAAATCCATCCCATCAAATATTGGAGCCGTTATTTTCTCAGAAAAAAATAGGGCTTCTTATAATGTTCCTCCCTGGTGCTTCAGCCATTCTACATGGCCTTTTATCTATATACCCTTGACTTTTGTTCTTGTTGAATGACTTTGGGGCTTTTGTTCTTAATTTAAATTTTCAAAAATTTTATTTTGATACCTCCCTTTACTGGCCTTCTTCAAGTATGTTTGGCAAATAAAATTGTGTATACATTTAAGGTATGAAGCACGGTGTTTGATATATGCATACATTTCAAAATGATTAACATAATCAAGCTAATTAGCATATGGATGGCTTCACACACTTGCCCCTTGTGTGTGTGGTGAGAACACTTAAGAGCCACTCTCTTGGCACGAGAGAGCTAGTCCAGAGGCTAAGTGTTCTGCACTTCCAGGGGACCTGAATTTGGTTCCTGGCATCCACAATGGTTGGTTCACAATTTCCTATAACTCCAGTTTCTGGGAGAATTGATCCTTCTGGACTCTGAATATACCTGCACTGAAGTACACACACACACACACACACACACACACACACACACACACAGTCAAAGAGACTTGTAAATAATAAAAATAAATATTGAAAACAACCGATTCTTGTGGCGATTTTTAAGTACGCAGTAAGTACTATCGACTGTAGTTACCGTGTTATACATTACATTTTCAGAATTTACTTATCCTGTAGGATGAAATTTTATAGTCTTCAATTAACAGCTCTTTATTTTCCCAGCACCAGCTCTCAGAAGTTCCTATTCCACGGCTTGCCCCTGTAAGTGTGTAGTTTTATGATTCCCCATGTAAAAGAAATCATGAAGTGTTTGTCTTTCTGTGCCTTGTTTATCTTGCTCAAATTATTGTCCTCTGGCTTTATCTGGGTTGTGCAATGACAGGGTTCCCTGTTTTAAAAAAAGCTCTGAATGACACTGCGTGTTTGTCTGTCTGTCTGTCTGTCTGTCTCTGTGTATGTGTGTCTGTATCTGCGAGTGTATCTATGAGTGTTTCTGTATCTGTCTCTCTCTGTGTGTGTGTCTGTCTCTGTGTATATCTGTGTCTCTCTGTGTGTCTGTATCTGTGTGTGTGTCTGTGTCTCTGTGTGTTACATCACTTTGTGGATGGTAAGACTGGTGCAATTTCCCAACTGTTGTGCACAGGGCTGCAATGAATGTCGGAGGGGCAGACATCTCTTTGAGATCCCGACTTGTACCCTTTGGATGTACACCACGGAGTAGGCCTGCTGAGTTGGGTCCTGGCTGCTTTACATTCGTCCACAGTCGTCTCTAGTAGCTGTATTAATTTCCATTCCCATCGATGTCATTTAAGAATATCTAATTCAGAGAACGTTCTGAGATCCTACTGCTCCTACCTCCTCTGCCTTCTTACCTTATCCATCAAGGAAACCACATCACCAGCTTTTAAAAAGCGATTCTCCTTAAAGGAAGTCCTAGTTAAATCTTGATTTCAGGAACTTTCCAAAAGTCGAAAGCAAACAAAAGTTGTATTATGTGTGGGAGCCAAGAGGCTGGTTTCCGGGCCAGGAAGTTTTTGTTTGTTTGTTTGTCTTGCTGTATCACAAAAGGGGGCGAGGGAGCAATTTCTACAGGATATCGAAGAACTGCATCACAATTTTATCCAAAATAAACCAGAAAACACATGTCCGCTATGCTTCTGCTTTCACAGCGAGAACAAGAAAGACATGGCGTACAGTATTGCTTGCTAACCCATATTTCTTACTCGATAAATTCTCTGAAAGATACACTTGGAAGTTTTATCCTGAGATTCTTTTTTCAGTACTGAATTAAATCTGTATAATTTCATCAAATTTAGCCCTTCATGAAAATGCAATTATCGTGCCCTTGTTTCATATAACTAAATACTTTATTCATTATTAACCTCACTAACAGACTTAATGTACAAGAAGGAACCACCACAAGATTCGTGTCATTGGCAATTTAAAGTGAATTAGGGGTTAACAATGAAGGTCTGAACTACTCTAGTCTGATTATAAATAAATAACACACAGGCAATAGACTTAAGTGATAAACATATACTCAGGTCATGAGATTCATCAAGAGGGCATTTCTATTACTTAACATCATAGGCAACCAAATCTAGGATTCAGACTTTCACCCATCTCTCCTCTTTGTCTTTGATCCCGTCTTAATGTCTCACTGCCTCTGTACACAGACATGCTTTCTGCTTACAACTGCAGAGAGCTGGACCCATAAATCACATCACACCTGCATGCCTGCACGCAAATCCCAAACTCACAAATGTTACACGTCACACAAAGCAAGATGCAGCTGTTTGGTCCCTGTCCCTGTTCTGCTGGATGATGGGGCTGAAGAAATGAACACTGGTTTAGTATCCTACAAACCTAGGGTTCTGTGTTTCTCCTGATGGCAACATGCATGTATTCACATCCCCACCGTGTCTTTTAGTCACAGAGCTAAGTGTTGCCCTGGCAGTGAGGGCTTTCCAAATACAGTGACATATTCTGAAATGACGATGGTAAACATATAGAGCTGCCCTGAATTTTGGGATAGGGGATCTGGCAGGAACCAAAAGTCCTAATAGCAAAGGTCTTAATAGCAAAAAAAAAACTGTCTTACAAGTGGGACAAGCAATGGCTGTGTACACAACATCATTGGTTTGCAGAAAAGGACACAGCTACAGTCATGATTTGATTTGTTAAGGTCACACAGACTCAAATCAGGGTCTACTGTTTGTTAGAAATGTTTCTGACACTAATTCAAGTCAGGCTATCAGAACAGAATGCTCAAACAATCAGGAGATACAATGGTGCTCTAATACAAACATTCATATTGGATTAGCTAAGGACATATATACACACTTAGATTACTAACACTCCTGGTCAACAAGGGCGAAGCAAGTCGCCATTACTGAGGGATGTGCAAATACAGACATTCATCATGAAATAATGTTTTTCCTTTTGCCTTAAGGGTTCCACAATGACTCGAGATAAAAGCATAAAACAAAAGTGGATACTTCAAATCAACAGAAGTCAACTTTTTCTTAAACATTTTTTAAAAATATATGTACTATGTACATTATTGTAAAAATGATAAGATTAAACTTAATGGGCTGTACTATTCACAGTGTCTAGCCAACATATAAACGTGTTTAAATATATGTCCACTAAATGCCACAATCTCTAAGTAGCTCACTGGCTTACCAAACTGGGTGAAATCATTCACTGGTTTCTTGTTGGAGCCCTATCTGGGGTAAACAGACTTGTGTTCATGTTTGTTTTTCCCAGGAAACGTCAACAATGCAGTCATAAATTCCTGAATGGCAAAGACCCCTGATATCTCTGAGTATGACACCTCTCTCTCTCTCTCTCTCTCTCTCTCTCTCTCTCTCTCTCTCTGTGCATTCAAGAGTGTGTGTTTGTGTGTGTGTGTGTGTGTGTTTGTGTGTGTGAGTGTGAATGAATGTGTCTCTGTGTGTGTATCTTGTGTGTACACACACTATAGAACTCACAGAGGTCAGAGTTCTCTCCTTCTACCTTTATGAGGTTTGAACTTAGGTTGTCAAAGCTTATACAAGTACCTTCACCTGCTTAGCCATCTTGCCTCCCCATCCCCTCAACCAATATTTTTGGAGTGAATTTTGTAGCTCTATTTGGCAAAGAATTTGTTGGAACAGTGTTCCAACTTCCCAGCCTGCTACACCCCACTCTGCTGCACGGTTTGGGAGGTTTTGCATCACCTTATGATCACCTCCTGTGTCACTAGCCCATATCTCCTCCTCCCAGGACTTGCTCCATTTCCCTAGCCAGGAGTAGCTTCGCCCTCACTTGTGTTCCTGCCACTTGCTCTCTCCACGTGAATTCATTGCGC
Organism: Rhynchomys soricoides; assembly: GCA_019843965.1. NCBI lineage: Eukaryota > Metazoa > Chordata > Mammalia > Rodentia > Muridae > Rhynchomys > Rhynchomys soricoides. Next base: position 2,130,257 of record JADRCH010000160.1, read on the forward strand.
CTTACCTGTGTGCTATCTGGGTTACACCTAAGGGTTTCCTAGTACACCTTGGGTAAAGACTGGTTAAAGCAGACACTCCCTCCTTCTTCTCTTCACAACTTCAAACATGGCACCTGCTGAGAGTTTTCCTTGGCTATAGAAAGAATTACTATTTCAATTTGGTGATAACCACAGAGATGGAAAGGCTGGTCACTTGCCTGGCCTGAAGAAGTCATTCAATAAATATCACCAGGTATGGTTTATTTCAGACCAGGGTGAAAAGAGGACCCCAATCCTTCTGGAATTTGTGTGGTTACCTTAGATTTCTCATACACATTTTCCAAACTTGACTTCCACTTGCCTCCCCCTGGGAACACTGGCTTTCTGAATGCCTTCTTGGGCACCATGCTACTTGTCTCTACTCAGGAGCCCACATCCTTCCCGCTAAGAGCACAGTGCAGGTTAGAGTCTATTGCATTCTGCGTCAGCACACAGAGAGAATAGCTGGGGGATGCTACTAGTAAATTCTCTGTGTGCCAGGTGTTAGGACCCACACATGCAACTCCGGCTCCTGGAAGGCCGAGGCAGAGCCAGGTGTTAGGACCCACACATGCAACTCCGGCTCCTGGAAGGCCGAGGCAGAGCCAGGTGTTAGGACCCACACATGCAACTCCGGCTCCTCGAAGGCCGAGGCAGATGGATTTTGAGTTCCAGCCTGGTTTGGGGTATACAGGAAGTCTCTGTCTAAAAACAAAAACAAACACAAACAAACAAAAATCCCCTAAGCATTACTTAGGAATGGTTTCAATTCTCAGACTTTGTTATAAATGGTATTGTTCTGAAATCTATGTTAAATATAGATCATGGGTGCTGATGACGAATGGGCTGGGTCTCACATTTGGGTTAGTTCATTTTCCACTCACACCATTATAAATTACAATGTTCTCCACCCCTACGATGTAGATTTGGTTTAGGGTTTCATTATGATGACTGATATTCTCCTAGTTTTCATAAAAAACATGCTGGCTTTTTAATTTTGCTTTCTATTTCTAGGTTAGCTGTACATTATTGACAACTTACGCTGTCCAGATTATGGAATTGGGCAATACATTATATTTATTCCACATGTGAAAATACTTTTCAGTGTGGATTTTTTTTTTCTTCCTCAATTTAGTTGCTATGTATGTTGTCTTAGTCAGGGTTTCTATTCCTGCACAAACATCATGACAAAGAAGCAAGTTGGGGAGGAAAGGGTTTATTGAGCTTACACTTCCACATTGCTGTTCATCACTAAAGGAAGTCAGAACTGGAACTCAAGCAGGTCAGGAAGCAGGAGCTGATGCAGAGGTCATGGAGGGGTGCTGCTTACTGGCTTGCTTGCTTCCCCTGGCTTGCTCGGCTGGCCCAAGACTACCAGCCCACAGATGGTACCAGGCACAAGGGGCCCTCCCCCTTGATCACTAATTGAGAAAATGCCTTACAGATGGATCTCTTGGAGGCATTTTCTCAACTGAAACTCCTTTCTCTGTGATAACTCCAGCTTGTGTCAAGTTGACACACAAAACCAGCCAGTACATATGTGCTTGACCTTGGTATTCTCACAGAATTATGAAGATTTTGCAAAATGATCTACTGACTCATGAATGTGTGTTATGGTGATTTTCTGAAACAAAATCATGGAGAGAAAGAGGCAGGAAGAGGTATGAATCTTTCAATAGTACTTAGTGTGTTTGTTAAATGTTCTCAAGTGTCGTAGCTGAATGCTGGTTCATGGTACTAGGACACCAGCTGGTAAGCAGAACTTGTTGTTGTTGGGGTGGTGGCACTGAAGTTGGTGGTGCCAAGATTCTGGAAACAAAGAGGCCAGACATCATCTGTGTATACTGCATGTATGAGTGTGAATGTACGGTGTGTGTGTGTGAGCACGCGTGCACGTGCACATGCACATGAGCTTTTCGAGGAATTTATACATGCTCAATCTGCTAGGGGCTTTTCTGCTTTTGTACTACATATAACTGAATGAATTACCAAATATTCTTCACATCAGAAACCTTTAACACCGAATCAACTGGTTTCACTATATTTAGTTTTCGGTGACGCTCTAGGAGATGTGGAATCCATAACTATGCCATGTACAGGGCCTGTTGGGAAGACTGCTGAACACAGGGTCAGGGCTCCACCTTTCCCCATTCTTTGCTCTCCTGACGACATGCCATGGCCTGGGCCATCTGTGATCACTAAAATTCTCTGATTAATCTGCACACGGTACTGTCCAGACGAATCAGAGCACACATCCTACCTGTGTCACCACCACGTGACCATGGCTTAAAGTCACCCCCACCCCCACTTAGGATTCTACTTAAATTGCTCACCAGAAAGATGATTTAAATCAATTTTTCAACAAATACAATTTCAGTATTGTTTTTCTTATCAACGTATGTTACCATTGTACAAACCTCTATTATAAATTGCAGAAAATTCAGGTTTATAGTTTTCCATTCGAAGAAACTGTATACTAACTGTGTAAACTGTATAGAAACAGGCCACTTAGGAACCAGAACCATCATAAAGCAGATACTGGTAAAAATCACAGAAACAAAAGATTTTCAGCTTGCTGGATTAATTTTGGCAAGCTTTTTTGGAGGGGTGGTTAGGGAATGTAGCTGTGTTGAAATAATCACTGAAATTCAAAACAACTAATACACCGTTGCAAATGTAAATGTTTACTTATATGTATTTGCATTTCAGGTATTTTTTCTGTAATGATAAGTAAGAAATACACAATTTTTTAGCAAATGCATAAATAAGTGTTTTACTTCTAGATGAGAAATGCGAGCCGGAAAAAAATGTCAAAGAATGTCTCACCACAGCTTAAAACAAACAAAATTCTTCCTAAATGAAAAACTTTGAAGCAAGGTGTCTCAAAGGGAGCATCTTCCCCCTCCCCCATCACACAACTTCACAAGGTTGAAAGCTGCTTCCCTCACAGAGAGAAAAGTGTGATAATCTTTATGGCATACAGGTGAGAAAGAAGGTGTTTCAGGAGGCAGGCAAAGTGAGCAGGAAGGAGAATCAGGAGAGCCGCCATTGTGGGGTCTTGAGACAGGCTGGGAGAGTAAAGGGTCCGGGTTTTGAATGTAGGGAGAAGTGAAGCTGCAGCCACGGGAGCCGGGCTGTGAGGACGCAGGAGGATTAAGGAGATAAGCCTGTGGTAGCATTCCTGAAATTCTTGGAGGTGACCAGCTCTGGTTGCTAGGGATTGCATGTGCGTGATCATTTTGGCTAAAACCGAAATGAAAAGGGTTTGATCTTGCTTTTAAAGACTTGTTTATTTTATTTTATTTTATTTTTTTTTTTGTGCACGGGTGCATGATTGACACCCAAGGAGGCTTGAAAAGGGTTTGCGATCCCTAGACCTGGAGTTAGGATGATTGTGAGCCGCCATGTGGGTGCTGAGAATCGAACCTGGGTACTCAGGAAGAGCAGCCATTGTTCTTAACCGCTGAGCCATCTCTCCAGCACAAGAGTTGAATTCTTTTCCCGGATCTCTCAACTTAGATTCAATAACGGTATACATTGCAATCCCTCCTGTGAGTTGGATTTCAGACCCCGGACAAGGGGCTCAGGTACATATTTTACATATCAAAGCAGACCCGGCTTCCAGGTTCTCCCAGGATCCCTCATTCCCTACCTAGCATACCCCGCCTCCAACCCCTAACTTTCCAGGGAAGGGGCTGGGTTGCCCTTCCCCCAGAGGATCTTCTGTGTACAACCCAGACATTTTGGGTTCCCCTCTCCTTGGTTTCCTTCCTCCTTCTCTTGCTCTTTCTTCTTTCTCTTTCTCTCCTTCCCCTCCCCATGGCAGGTTCTCGGGGTGGGGGGGGCGGGGAGCGAACTCATCTGAGAGCAACTTCCCACTGCACAGGTGACAGGTTCTGACGACAACTTGTGGAATACCTAGTACAAAAAACCAAGGACCACGACGTGGCAATGCTATGTGTGGTAGAAGGTGAAAAGACATTTTTAAAAGAGCTTTCCACTTTTCCTACGTGTCAGCCCCCAGCGCTTGGAAAGAGGAGGCAATGCCTTGGGGTCCCCCTACTCTCCCAGCTGGAGAACCTGCCTCAGATTGTCTCTCTTCGTTTTGTTCTTTTGAGGCAGGGTCTCTCACTAACCTGGAACTCACTTGGCTTTTGGCCAGGTAAGTCATAGAGGTCCCTGGTCTTCCTATCCAGGGATTATGATTCCGGACAAGCCAGTTTCTGTTGTTTGCTTTCGAAATGCAGATTCTGGGAATGGAATTTAGTTCTGCTTGCAAACATTTACCGACTGAGTCCTCTCTAGCCCTAAGTCTTACTCTTACAGTTTTATTTTGACGTTAAGGGTTGATGGCTGCTGGATTTAAGTTCCTCTTTATAAATACACTCATCATTACCACTAGAACCAAGCTACAGTTAAGGCAGTGTTCCCCACAGCACTCTGTAGTCTTTCGCACATAACTTAACCAAACTTTTAATTGCACAAAGATACTTAAACATCAACACACTGTCGCATCAATTTTCAGCCAAGGTCATAAACTTCACCCATTTTAAACAGTCCCTCCCAGGACAGATATTTAATAAACATTTGTCTGATGCATATTCACCCACAATTGAGAAAATGAGCAACTGAAATTTTAGTTCTTCCAAGTTCTGACTTAACTAGCAGAGGTTCCTCTTCCTATCTGTGTAAGATGTCATAGGAAAACATATCTGACCAGTGGTTTTTAGTCACTATTTGAAACAAATGGAAAAGTCCGGAAGATGCTGCTGGGGAGCAAACAGCCCTGAGAAGGCAGCAACACACTGCTCCTAATAGCTGTGTTTGCAGGGCACCCCCTCAGTCGTGACTGGCCACACCCCATTTTAGTACTAGGTATCTTCTGATGAGTTGAGTTTCTCCACATGGCATATGGGAGAATCAGAGTGGAAAATACCCTGCCACACCCTCCCCTACACAGCAGGAGCTTGGAAACAGTTTGCTCTTCCTTTGCTCCATCTTGGTATCTTTGGAATTAATCATTCAAGTTATAGAATACTAAAGGTTTTCCTCAATGCAAGGTGTGGTAAACCTCTTGAACGCCAAAGCTGAAGACAGCTTATGTGTCTCTTCTTCGTAAAAACTGTTTTCGAACGCAAAGGGTTTCTTAATGATCTCAGCACACCATCCAGACTGATTCTTTCAGACTCAAGGAATGTGGGCTTGAGCACATTTTCATGGTTGATATGAAGGACTCAAGGCCAGAATCAAATACTTCTCAGTGTGTGTAATGAGCCCGACGATGCCAGTCATCTCAATGTAGTCATTTTTCAGAAGGTAAACACACAGGAGTGTGTCGGTACACAAAAGCCACTCCTGAAGACTGGAGCGGTACACTGAAGCTATCCCATGTACACAACTGCTGACTCTGGTGCTGGCGTTATGAAGAATTAGTGGCTGTTTTTATTGGCTGTGTGTGGTATGTGCTCATGTGTGTGCAGGCATGTGTGCTCATGTACATGTGAGGAGGTCAGAAGAAGACATCCGGCTCCATCACTCTCCGTCGAACTCCTTTGAGATATGGACATATTCTCTCACTGTACTTGGAGCTAAGCTGGCAGCTAGCAATCCTAGCAGTCTTTTTACCTCCGGCCCCATCCCCAAACTTGTCCCATGGGTTCTGAGGATTTGAATCTGGGTCCTAATGCTTGCTCCGCACAAGCTCTTACCCACTGAGCCATCACCCCAGCCCCTAATCACTTATGTTTTAAAAATATAAGTTTTCATTTGGAAAAAAAATTATATTTCTAGAAGAAGAATGTGTGTGTTATTTAAATCAAAAGGAAAGCCTTCTAAGCACCCTAGATGGTATTCTTGGTTTTATAACTAAATAAATATTATGAAGTAGTCGGGAAAGTTGAAATAGATGAATACACTCCACCAAGTCTCAAGAAGAGTATCAGGTCATTTAGGATCAAATACCATCTGTAAACTACCTCACATCAACTCCCGATCTGATGTTCCAAAACTAATCCAAAAATAGCATGTGAAGTTCTCCAGGCATTTGTGTGTGTGCGTGCGCGCGTGCATGCACAAACACATGCACATACACTTTACAAAAGAAAATTTCAACATGCTATAATTCAGTTCACACCCCGAGAATAAAACTCAACGTTACATTCTAAATATAGGGGGCCTCTGACTTGTGCAATCTCCCGTATTGTTTTGTTTATAACATTAGTCATGAACATTGTAGTCACGAATATGGCTCTTTGCATAAAAATCATTCTTTCTGATGATACACTCATAGTAGACATGGAGATGCACCCCCACTGCCCTTGGAGTAGAGATTTTCTTAAAATCCTTGGTCCATGTGATGACTCTCTAAATGGACTACACTTAAATGGCATGCGTCTTCTTGCTTCCTAGACCATGCAGAGCAGTTTGTGCATAGCTCACTCTCTCGATTCCTTTAAGGGCTGCCTCCTCTCCCCAGGGATGATGTTTGTCCAAGAAAGACAAGCTATACACACAGTGAAGCCCTGCTCTGTGTAGTACTGAAGTATTGTCATGAAAACAAATTCCTGAGCATGTTCGGTCAGACTCCTTGTTATTGAACAAAAGAAGCAGCTTAACCCTTACCTTGCCAATCACTTAGAAGTCTCTAGTAGAAAGAATGGCTGCTTTTAAGACATAAGGCTGAAAGAAGGTTCTTAGAAGTTAGGTGGAGTTTCACCTACTTGACACGGCCTAACTGCTACATACCTGGAACAAATTAACCTGAGCTTTAGCTCCCACAAATGCAGAATTATAATTATGCTATATCTCATTGGATTATTTTGAAGATTACAGGTGATTATATATGCACACATATGTATGTAAATATATGAACACATCCTATAGTGCCTGGCATGTAGAAAAACTCAAGGAGAGCAAGTATTATTTTAGGAATAGATTTTTAGAACAAATGAACTCTATGAGAAAATTCCCCAACAATTTAGAAGACAAATGAGATGTGCGGGAGGCAAAGGCATCCCTTATCAGCCTTCCTCCTCTGGCCTGCATCTTCTTCACTTGACCAGAGAGAACAATTGGTGGGCCTTAGGAGAAAATATTTCGGCTTTCAATGAACTGCTTGGAAAGGCACTAACAACTGTATTTAACTGCTCTCGGGCAATTAGACCATGGCCATTGCCACATCTGCTATTTGCTCATCAGGAAGCTGCTTCCAAGACATTTAACATTCATAGGGATATCAGCTCATTATTAATACCCTAGAAAGCCCCCATAGCACGGTCAACGACGGTGCAGGATTTGGTTTATAAGAAGGCTCCATCCTGGTTTCTCTTCATCTAAGAGGATTATGAATGGAGTCTCCCCAAACACAATGTTATAAAGTGATCTTAAACATGTAAGGAATTATAGCAAAGCTCTGAGGTATAAAAGTATTTCTAGAGACTTCTTTTCCACCATCTCAACCCTCTGCTCGGATTTTTATCTCATTATCCTGGCAAATGCTTACGCAATGCTGTGTAGACATGCAGATGCGGTGACGCATCACATGATCTTACAAGGGAGACACCGTGCATGCTGTCCTCATTGTATGTGTAACTGAGGCACTGGGTAGATAAACATGGGATCGCAGAGGCAGAGCTGGAGTTTGAACTCAGCAGTGGCACTTTGGGGTTAAGCTTTTACAGGGTATCCCTGCCTTTCCTATCTGATGCCATTCTGCACATCCTCAAGTAGGAACTGAAACCAATTCCTCTAAGCCCTTATCAGAACATGTTTTATCAGGATTGAGCTCCTCCTGTTTTAGGGCTAGGTATTGGCCCATGTACCTGTCTTCTGAAAGCAAGGTGGTTTTTTTTTTTTAAAAAAGACCATTTTCAATGAATATCCATTATTTCAGAGATTATGCCACAGACAATGTGTGCCAAGAAAACCAGCCCGCCTGTCACTGAGATAGATAACGCAACTTTTATACCTAAGACATCTTCAACATTTGACTTTATGGGAATATGACTAAAATGTTCTACTTTCAATTTACAAATATAAATAAAATTATTAGACTATAGAATCCAAAATTATAAGTTCAAAATATCTCTGAGTGCTGCTTGGGGAGAGGCGAGACTCCTATATTCTCCAGGAAGGGCTCATGATAGAAATCAACCTGGCTTGCCCAGAAATTGGGTCAAATGCTAGTTTCAGCTGGGCAGGATGCACATGTCCATAATCTTGGCAGCTGGAAGGCTAACACGAGAGTGTAGCAAGTCGGAGGCCAACCTGTGTTAAATCTGAGAGCCTATTACCAAGAATAAAAACCAAACAAACGAAAAGAAATAACATCCAAAAATTAAAATCCTACACCTTAAAAGAAAAGCAAAAAATAATCTTCTAGTTCAGGAGTTTTGAAAGTAATTTTTTTAGAGATGATCAACATTTACATTAGCATCTAGTGTGCGCAGCAAGACAACCATTTCACCTGCAAAGCTTAGATTCGCAAGCGTTGTTTATAGTAAGGCTACAATTTTGTGCTGGGCTGCATTTGTAACCACCCTTGGCCCCGTGCAACCTCAGGATGGTGTTGGATCAGAAAGGCAAATGATTTTCTGTAATGTGAGAGGGTCCCGTCCAATGAGCTGAAGGCCTTGGGAGCAAGGATTGATATTTGTAAAAGAAGCAATATTCTGCTTTAAGCCTGGATCACAGAAAACCCGAGCGCGCTTCCAGCCTGAAGACTTCAGAGTCAAGACTATAACAGCCATGCTTATCAGAACAGCTCACCAGCCTGTTCTCCAGGCTTTGAACTTAGTACATCCTACACTTCCATTAATGAGCCAATTCCTCTTAAAGATATTTGTCAGCCAGTCCTGCCCTCTCTCTTTCCCCAGCACATGCTAAGCAGGTACAGTCTAAAAAGCAGAAATGGAGATATCCTTTAATGTGTTTTTAGGCAACCCTACTTTAAAACTTTATCTTTATTTCCTGTGTATGGGTATTTTGCCTGCATGTATGTCTATCTTCTGGATGTAGCATCAAGGAAGACAGAGAGGGGGTCAGACTCCTTGGAATGGGAATTACAGATGGTTTTGAGGTGCCCTGTAGGTGCTGGGAACTGAAGCTGGGTCCTCTGTAGGAGCAGCCAGTGCTTTTAGTTGCTGAGCCACGTCTCCAGGGCCCAGCTCTGTTCTGTTGGGGGCTTCCAGGTGTTTGGCAAGATGTGAACGGAACTGCTCTGGGGGAGTCTGTCATCCATTAAACAGTACTGAGACAAATCGTCTGTCTTCTTTCTAGAGTGAAAGACTTGTTGGTTCTGTGTCTCTGGAGGACTATAATGACCCCAGCATCTTTCTCCCATTGCCTCTCATGCTGGTGACTGAAGCACAGACGTACAGAGATTCCACCTCCATCCTGATTTCCCAGTTGTTCCTATGGGGAAAGATGGAGTGGCCACTTCCTGTAACAGTACATCTCTATGTGATAGTCTCTCCCCACTCCCCTGGCTTCATGGTGAGATATTTGAATCCACATGCCCTCTGGGAATGTCTGTGGTCTGTTGTCTACAAAGACACACATGCTGGTCTGTTCTGGTACCCAAACAGGACCCCAGAGACCCAGAGCTGACCTGCTCAGCAGTGTTTTGCCTGGTCCTGTGGTTACACCATGGACTTTTGTGTTTTCTGGACCAGCCAGAAGGACACAAAGGGGTAGTTCAGCAGACAAATGGCATTTTGATAACCTCTCCTTCCAGCGTGGCGGAGAACGACCTCACTTCTTTGATAGATCCGTCGTCGGTCCACATCCAGGTTTGGTTTTACAGTCTCATTCCACTTGCTGGAGACCCTTTCCAATTAGGTCTTTCAGTTTCTCTTGGTCACAGTTCCCAGAGCTAAGCTCCAGTAAGGAAGCGCTTGTTTCCATCCTTAACTGCAAAATGATGCTTTGCAAAGGGCTGGAGACTGAAGTCAGAGCAGGGAAGTCCACCTTGGCCCAGAGCTCTCTGCTTTGGCCTCCTCAGTAGCAGGCCGGCTGCCTAAGTGTTAACCACCCACAGTTATGAATGCGCATGAAGAACAGCAGCTACAGCAAGAACCAGAGAACAAATGCAGAAATGCTAGGGTGTGTGAGGCTCCATCCTTCTCTCTGCCATGATGACTCCAGGGAGGCGGCAGTTGGCCAGCTGAGGCCACATGACAGGGATCTCACTGCTCCTCCTCCAGCTTCTCCCTTGCTCTCAAACCACTCCATCCCCATGTTGTTTCTACTTCAGGGGCTGACGTAGGCAGAGCTGTGGAGGAGGGAGCCATTCCCTCCTAGACTTTAGGCTTCCCTTCCAGCTGCCTCTGTGTTTGTGGGGGAGGAAAGGCACAGGCTGTCACGATGCTAGCAACTTGATGGATGCTGCCTCTCTCTCTCTCTCTCTCTCTCTCTCTCTCTGTGTCCAATAACAAGGAAAGTTTTGGGAGCAGAAAGGTTACCAGGAAATTGTTGGGTAGCAAAGTCTTGCATTGAAAGGAGGCAGAAGGGAGCATCAAGCTCACGCTTGAAAACGTTGATTGACAGGTGACTGAGATCCACAGGCAGGCTGAGGTGTGTAGGTGCCAGAGTCCCTCCGTTCCCGGTGCCTCCTGGCTTAACTGTAGAGAAGTCATTCAGAGGCAGTTCCGGAAATGATCAGGTTAGGGCTGTGGATACAGCTCAGTAAGTACCTGGGTTCTTAGAACCCATGGGTTTTGCTTTTTTAATCAGTCATGGTGGTGTGCATTATAACTCAGAGAGAGAGAGAGAGAGAGAGAGAGAGAGAGAGAGAGAGAGAGAGAGAAAGAAACTTGGGCTAGGACTAACAGCCAGACTAGAGCATCAGTAAGTTACAGGTCATTATTTCTGGTCCTGTTGAAAAGGGCAGTAGCTAATAAATGACAGCCAATGTTGTCCTCTGACTTCTACAAACTTACAGTGTGCACCTGTGACAGGAACACACAAGCATACAGCGTGCACCTACCACGGGAACACACAGCATACAGCGTGCACCTGCCACGGGAACACACAAGCATACAGTGTGCACCTGCCATGGGAACACACATGTATAGAGAATGCACCCTGCCACAGGAACACATGAATGCATGTGCCCCTCCTCTCAGAGAAGGGGTCAGACAGGCAGCCAGTGTCCTTCCCACAGACAGGAGCAGAACTCAGGGAGCACAGTGACCTCCCACTGTCCTCTCAGGTGCCAGGAAGACATAAAGAGGAAAGCAGGTGAACTTCTGAATGGTAAGCAGCAGAAATGACCACCTTCCTCACTGAACACCTGCACACCCTCCCCGTGACTGTGATTAGTGAAGGCTGGTGGGTGAAGGTCCATGGAACAGAGTACCTTTCTCAGATACCATCCTATCTAAAGCATGTCATTTTTAGCTGCAAGAATGTAGGCAGAAAGAAGGCATGCCACCTCCCAGGACTGGCTCACACAGACCTCCAACACGATTCCCCAGGATCCTCTAGACCTCCTTATTCCCAAGCCGCAGCTGGAAGACCCAAATCCCATGATTCCCTCCACAACCCTCCCAGGAGTTACCAGAAGAGGAGCTGTCTATGCTTCTGTGAGTGTTCACATTTCATGTCTGCATGAGAGAAAAAGAAACTGATACAATAAAACACTGGGATTTTAGTGTTTCTCTATGACAAAAGTTATTTTAACTGTGCGAGATCGATACATGGTTTCAGAAGAAAATGATCAATTAGACCCAGTGTCACACACCCTAAGCCTTTGGTGATATTATTTTGAAAGCATATGCCTACAAATACATTTATATTCTTGGGGTGTTACTGGCAGAAGTACAGTACTGCTGGTTGCCTGGAGGGAAGGAAACTGGAAAATGGAAAGAACAGGCTATTGTTTGTATCTGAGTGTGAACATACGCATGTTCAGAAACACGGGTACACATACAGAAACACATACGTGGGTCAGCTGGCAACACTGGGTACCATTTCTCAGGTGGTGGTCTCCATTTTCTGGAGAAGAGCCAAGTACTCTCCTAGAACTCATTATGTTGGCTAGAATGGCTGACCACATGGCTGACCACGAAGCCCTGTGGCCTGGATTGTCTCTGTCTCCCCAGTGCTGGGATTACAGCCACACACTACTTGCTGAGCTCCTTCAACACTGGTTCTGTGGAGGGGACTCAAGCCCTGGTTCTTGTACCGCCAGCACTTTATGGATTGAGCTCTCTCCCCGGCCCCCCATAACTGTTTTTAACCTCGTGAATTTGTCCTATGAGCATGTATTACCTACTCATAAATTACATACAGAAAATACAAATTTTGAGAGAACACAGTTTGCATTCAGAGAATTCTTGCAGACACTGTTGGTCCCCAGGGCCTCTTTTGAAAACCAGTGGTACAAAGTGTTGACTTTTAAAAATACATAAAGCTGTACTTTCCGGGAAAACTCAAGGGATAGAGCCGAGCGCCGCAAAGCTGTGGGGGTGAGTGTTCTCATCCTCTCGGGGAGTCTTTCTAGCGCTGACAGGAGGCCCCTCCACCTGATTATTCCTAGGTGTGAGTTGCATGGTCGTAAGTAAACCTTTCAGAAAAGGGGGGGCTCCAGGCTAGAGAGATGGTTCAGCAAGAAAAAGTGCTTCTCACCAAGTCTAACGCCCTAATTCTAACCCTTAGACCACATGGTGAGGAAAACTGACAGCTATTTTGATCCTCTCATGCCTGTATGTGCACACATGTGTGCATGCACACACACACACACACACACACACATACACACATACACACACACACCAAATAAATCACTGTAACTATTTCTTTTAAGTAAAGGAGGCTCCTTAGGCCTCTTTTCTGAGAATTCTGATGTGAAGGCAAAGCCCAGTAAGACAGTTACCAGTGTGGAGGAAGAGCCCTCTTTCTCATAAGAACAAAGGCCCGTGAGCCTCTCTGGATCACTGCTTTATTCTTACATTTTAAATCCTGGATACAGGTGAGAGATTGACTTCTCAAACCTAAGTCTGTTTGGGGAGGCTCTGGTGAGTCTTGGGTAGATGGCTGGATCTCCCAGTACAGTGACATCACATACAAGAAACCACATGATCATATTTACTATTAAAGGCTTTGGATTGGGGACTTTATACTTTAAAATCCATCTCATCAAAAAGACTACATTTTTAAAAGAAAGAAGGGGTTGGAAACACCCCCCTTTCCATGTAAAGTTTCCAGAAGGCTTTCTGCTGCATTCCTAGGTATTTAGCAACAAGCTCACATGGGTGGAGCCTCCATTCACCACAACTGTTTCCAGAATCACAGGACAGGGTATATAAGCTATGAGGCCAGTGCCACAGGTGGGCCCAGTGGCTGGAACACAGGCATAGGAGCGGCAGGTGGCCGTGGCTGATCCATTTCCAGATCAGGATGGCTGCAGGGATGCACTTCCCATGAGAAGCTCCATGAGGAGTCTAAAGGAGCAAGCTGGTCTCATCCTTATCTCTGAATCACTAAAGCCATTTGGACCAAAATGCTACTCAAGTCTAGTCCCTCTGTAACCAAACAACTGCTTCATGTAATTTTTGCAAAGTTAATTCTCCAAACACACAAAGGGAAATCTGCAGCCAGAACAAACGTTTCTTTTTAACAAACGGTCTCAAGTGTGTTATCATAGTGATGGGAAGCTGGCCAATAGAAGGCTGAGGACGAAGTTAGCATCACATATAGTTTGAGGTGTCTTTCTCATGTAGTCACAGTTTGTGAGATACAGAAATAAACTAATAAAAAAAGATGTCCCTACCTGCATACAGTTTATATTCCAGTGGAGAGAAACAAACTAAAATATTTTAAAACACAGTGAAATAATGATAATGCCATAATGTCGTATTGGTGGTGACAAAAACTATGCTTTTCTGTGGCTGTGACAAAACACAATGACCAAGGCAACTTATAAAAGGAAGCATTTAGTTGGGGCACTCACATTCCAGAGGGTTACAGTCCATCACCACCATTATGCAGAACATGGTAGCAGACAGGCAGGCTTGGCACTAAAGCAGTAGCTGAGAGCTTGCATCTTGCTCCACAAGCTCAAGGTATAAGACAATAAACTTGGGATGGCATGGAGTCTTAAAACTGCTAAGCCTATGAGCAATGACATATTCCTCCAACAAGGCCACACCTCCTAATCCTTCCCAAACAGTTCCACCAACTGGAGAGACTGGGGTGCCAGAAAGATGACAGAGGTGGGCTGTGAAAGGCTCTCTATACCATGCAATGGGATCATGACAGAATTAGTGAGGGGTCGGGAGCATGTGAGGTCCAAGTGAAAGAGAACCACGGGGTAAGGTGGGGGAGAATGAACTTAACCTTTTGAAGCAATCCTTCTGGTCACACTACAAGGACCTTGTGCAGAGACTGAACAAGAGCAGAGAGTGGCAGGCTCACAGAGATGCTTGGCAAGTTTGTCAAATATCTTCAGGGTAAACCCTGATTTTTCCTATTGAAAAACGTGAGGATTATTGTTAGGTTTGTTCCTTCCTTCCTTCCTTTCTTTCGTTCTTTCCTTCTTTCTTTCTTTCTTTTAAACAGGGTCTCAAGCTCTGGCTATCCTGGAACTCACTCTGTAGACCAGGCTGGCCTCAAACCCATGGAGATCTGCATGCCTCTGCCTCCCAAGTGCTGGAATTGAAGTTGAGCATCACCACTCCTGGCAATTGTTAGTATTTTAAAATCTAAATGCTTATCTGTAAAACAATTAAGTTTAAATCAAATATTCTCTGTCTATGTTTTGAAGGAGACAATAATTTCTAGGAGCCCCAACCATAGAAAAGTAATGTTAACATGATCTACTGCATCTCTCTTCATTCTTCCTCTTGATAAGTATCTCCCATTTGTAAATACACTCCACGGCTCTCATCCTTCTGAACATACAAGATGCTGTTTGCTGTTCTTATCATGAAGCTGCCTGATCCCAAATGGCTTCTCCATGCTGTCCTGTATATGGGGAGGCTTCCCAGGCTCCCATGAAAGTAGCCAACTGGGAGCCACACTGCTGACTTTGGCACATGGAGAGCGGATATGTGACTTCTCAGTACTTCTCTGCAAAGCTGGAACTCACACAGGATTGGGCAGATGGAGCATCTGCTCTCCTGCATCCCGGAGTGGCCAGGTGGAGCACATTAGTGACCTCCTCCCACAGACCTACTTTGGAAATGTGGACGGACGTTGTTTAAAGCCAGCCAGCGGAAAAGAGTTAACTTCTTTTTTTTTTCCCTGATGAATACAAAGCAATTGGTTCAATATCTCTGAGTTTCATTTGGAACACTGACCTTCCATCGGGACAGCTCGTAGAGAAGTCATCTAATCCATCTGAGCTCAGTTTTACGCCATGTCAAATGGGATAATGATTTTAGACATGTCTACATCTCAGGACATGGAAGGAGGCAATGAAATCTCCTGGAAGTAGCTGTGAACTCAAAACACAGCTACAAACGAAAAACACTCGTTCTATTTCTATGACTCAGATTGTGGCTGTAGATGCAAAACTCGCTCTACTGCGGAGAGGTGGACCTGGAGGACGGAAGGTGATCTGCTTCCTTGTTTGCTAAGGAGAACTCATTGCCTCCTGGTTCTACAAAAGCCTCAGAACACATTCTGGTGATGGACCAGGATCATGCAGAATCAAAATCTGACACCACTCAGATAATCAGGTTCCTTTAAAATGTCAGGGCTAGCAGAATGGTTTTGGAGCTTCACTCCTGGCAAGCAAACCCCAACTGTTTGCCTTTGACATAGAAAGTAAGAGAAAGTCAGGGCCCAGAATGAAAGGCTTGGCACTAAGTCCTTCCCTCTTCCTGAGGCTGGTCAGCCAGGAAGGGGAGGGATAGAGGAACCAGGGCACCGAAGCCTCTACCCCTGTCCAGGGTAGAGCAACCCACACACAGGAGAGTGCCACAAACCTATTCAGATGTCACTCCAGGGAAAACAGACATAGAAGAGAGGCTTCCATCCACAGAAGATATGGAAGGCAGGCAGGGAGAGACCTATGGATCCCACATTCTACTTCTAGCCCAGAAGAAGGGCTCCCCAACTCTTTCAGTAGCTGACACCATAACACAGAGTAATTTGTCCTGGGCCATTTACATCCTCCTGTTTAGATGAGCAGACATTACCGTTACCCTTTTATCCAAATACTGACTAAATGTCAGCTACTTGACATTTTATGTCTCAAGAAACTGAAGCACAGCTAGGCTGTGCAGTTGCCTGAGGTCACACAGCAGGAATGGAGAGAGATTCCCAGATATTCTAGTCCCAAACTCTTTACCACTGTTTCTAAGGGAGAGACAGAAATGGAGAAAGTGAGGAGCAACTCTACTCTATGCTTTGAAGTGGGGTTCAGACACCCCAACTGTCTGTGTTCTGAGGTTCCACAGTAATTAGCACCCTTACCCCATTTTACAGGTAAAGAAACAGACTCTGGTAACATGCCAAAGCCACCTAGCCAAAAGATTACAACAGGAGCCAGAAGTCACGCCCTGGCTGTGCAGGGATGAGGACCAGAGTTTGTTCCCTAGGACCCAAAAGGGACCATCATGGTGGCACATGAAATCCTTCTGCTGAGGAGACAGACAGGTGGGTCCCTAGGACATGTTCCTAGACAGCCAGTCTAGTCTGTCTGAAAAACAAAACAAACAAGCAAACAAAAAACAAACCACACACAAAACACTATGGATGGTGCGGAGGAATGACATCCGAGGTTGATCTCTGGGTTTACATGCATGTGCACAGACATGCATGCCCCTTACAAAAGACGACAGTCAAATATAACCTGGCTGAGGGGCTACAGTGGGGATGTTTATAGCTAAAGAATAGGTACGTCTTTGGGGGAAGAAAACAAAATGCATTAAGGAAGAGAGGGAATGGGTGACCACAGGGCAAGTAATTAGAAGACATTTCTGGATCCTGAAAATAAACAACCCATCAAAACACAGGCTAATGCTACAGCGTTCCCTTCATCATGGTAGCTTCGGTGTTTGGACCAAAGAGAGGCTTGTGTGTGAGGCCAATTCTTATCCACTCTGCAGAGCTTGTGAACTTAGCCAGCTGCGTGTTCTTATCTTGTCTCCCTGACCTCTCAATCACATCCACATTCCTTAAACCTAAGCATCACCGAATAATCTTCCAGTGATTTCTTGCCACATTTGCTAAACCACAGCTAGAATGTTCCCCCAACCTGAAGCTAGAGAGGAGCCGTGCAATTACGACACAGGAGCCAGACAATCTCATTAACATATCCGTGACTGACACAGAGGATCATTAATTAGGCATTCCGAGCATAAGTATATATGTATAAATTAGCATCTATTCACCATTTAAACTGTAAGTGATTTTTCATATCTGAATATTAACTATGTTGGAAAATTACTAAGTTTTCCTGAGTGAATCCTACAAACAATGCCCACCCCTGATATCAAGAACAAAATGCAGAGAAGAGATTCTGTGAACGGAATCGGACCGGGAGGGAGTCAAATGACGTCATTGCTCTTCATCTCTTGGTACCTTCATTGCTCTGCCTCCTATTCCACGAACTTCCAATCACTCTCCCTGAGCCACAAGTGACTGACTGTGGACAGCACTCAGACACGAATGCTCTGCCTCTGTCTGTCATTGTCCACTTGCTCTTTTTTACATGTTTATTGCGTATGACCTGGTGACAGAGGGTGAAGTGAATACATATGAATAATAAAGTAAGTTGGGCCTTTGAGAGCTTGGTTGACTTTTGGCAGGGAAGCCAGGAGCACATAAACCTCTCTGAGAGACAAAGGGTGGCAGCTACCTAAGAATAGGAGCACCTAAGAAGAGGAACACCCCCCTGCTGGCAGTGGGAGGACTGAGGAATGGCTCTCATGTAGGATAATGAAGGGTGAGCAGTAGTCATGGCTGTGGCAAAGTTCTCTTGTCATAGAGAAATCACAACAAAGCCAGGAGAGACCCATCTCCAAGTTTCAACACTGCTGATGCTCTATCCCTTCAGGGTTAGAAAACTACCAGCCTGTAGATAATGATGACAGTACGCTATCATCCTTCACTCATGTGGCAATGACAGCACCTACACTCTCCAGCTTATGTGGGTGGCTTGTTCTCCTGTGGTAGTCTTGGATTCATACTAACAGGTCCATTGTTCCATGCTGAATTTTCTTGTGACCAGTAGCATACTTTGTGTGTGTGTGTGTGTGTGTGTGTGTGTGTGTGTGTGTGTATCTTGAATGAGGACTGGAATCTGCAGCTGAGTTCATTTTGCCCAGGGGGAGCTCACTAGTCTGTGTGAGGACTGAACCCCACCACCTAGGCTCACCATCCCCTTAAGTTCCACCAAAGTATCTCTTTCTCTGATAAGTACCAAAGCATTTTAATAGTCTTCTCTTTTAAATAGGCAGCTTGTAAGTGGCATCAATCTCGGAACTTCTCCAGTTCTGACATTTGCAACAGAAACCATAGATCTGGGCTCAGAAAGAGTCAGGAGCACAGGCTTTTCCTTGTAAGTCTACAGCAAGGGCAGGCTGTGAAAGATTGGGAGTATAGACTCCTAGTCTGAGGTGTCTCTAGAATCCTAGCTCTTGAGATGCCCTGGATAGGACTGAAGACCTATCTCCTTTTTCCTGGACACTGCTGTGACAGAGATGATGGCTGCTATCAATGTCAGATTAATAGCAAGTACATTTCCAGAATAAAAACTCAGTGGCTCTCCTAGGTCGAGGTCTGGAGTCTTTTCTACTTTGGAAATTGGCAGGTATTGAAGTTTTGAGGCATTGATGGGAAACAAACAGCTTGCCAACAAATGGTCTAATCTAAGAGAACACTGGCTATTACTGAGGAAAGAACCATCGAGAATCAGGTGTGCTGATTTCTTCTGTGCTCCTGGCTAAATAAATATCGATCTCCTACTTGTAGGGTCAATTCATGTGTAGCTATACAAACATTCCATTCTAGTGGAATGAGAAGTATCTCCGTCTATGAATACTCATGATTGAAACAGTGAGGTGATTCTTGATTTCTGGACCACTATGGGGAATACCAATTAGTTAATTGGAAAGCTGTTCATTAAGATGGTGCTCTGTACTCAGGCCTGTGCTTGGCATGCATCATACACTAACAGGTTAGGAAGAGGGGGAGGGCACTTAGTTAAAGAGACCCAGGGGGCCCAAGGCCATGTTAGTCCTAGGAATTCAGAGGAAAATAAACCAAGGGGAGGATCCAAGGTCATTTCAAGAAGCCTGTTTTGGGGGAAGAGATGGAATTGTGTTTTATAGATAATGAGGGTATTAAATGACCTTCATGATAGAGACAAAGCACGAACCTTAGAAAATGCACAGAGAAAAAAGAATCTGAATTAGGTAACCTGAATAAAAATTTCTTAAATTCAATTATTCAGAGAAAGAATATGCACATCTTGTTAGGCACTCTGCTGACTTGGATTAGTTTTAAGAGATAACTGGGTGGGCTGGGGGTGTACCTTAGTTGGAGGAAGGTTTAGGTAGCATGCAGGAAGCTCTGGGCTTGATCCTTAGCACCACATAACCCCCCCCCCACACACACACACACACACACACCCCAGTATGGTGATACATGCCTATAATCTCAGTACTTGTGAAGAGAAGAGAGGAACCAAGAGTTCAAGGCCATCTTTAGCCACATGGCAAGCTTGAGACTAGCCTAAGCTACAGCAGATGGTCCCTCAGAGGAAACAAAAGAGGGGGAGGGAGAGAGGAGGAGAGAAGGAGAGAGAGAGAGAGAGAGAGAGAGAGAGAGAGAGAGAGAGAGAGAGATCCTCTTCTACTACCGCTTAAAAATGGGCAAAAGCTCTTTCCACAGTGGCCTCTGACAAAGAAAATGAGTCCTGAGTTTCTCTGTTGTACTAAGGGCTGCTTGGTAAAGCTGCACACAAAGAGATGTTCTGGAGCCAACCTATGGAGACAGGTTCCAATTTAGGCCATGGAATGAAAATTACAGGGCAGACACAGAGGCAAGTTTAAAATTAGGACAGACTTCACTTTGGACTTCTTAAGCCTCAAAGAGTTAGTAGATGAGGCAAAGGAAAATGAAAGAAAAAATACATCAGGAAGAACGTGAAAAGCGAAAAAGAAAAAGATATATCAGGAAGAACGTGAAAAGTGAAACCCCCAACTTCTACGCATTTTCACAGGCCCCCCTGGAACCCGACACTAAGGCCTTTTCCGTCCCTCTGTTGTTCCACAGGAACCCATGCTCAAGGTACCACCAGGGAGGAGTACCTGGAGCTACAGAGGTCAGGAAAATCCTGTTTGAGAAGGAAGGAATAGAACAGGAAGCGAGTAAGACCGCAAGTCCCATCACTCGGTGCAGGAGGATGAAGGTGGCTTGGGTCTGTGTGGAGCCACGGTCATCAGTCACTCTCAAGGCTGAGGCAGACAACAGCCTTTCCAGGCACACAGAGCTTTCTGCAGGAGCGCTGAAATCATAAATCCTGTCCCTCAGCGAGTCTGGGCTGTGTTGGTTAACTAACAGGAATATTCCGTGAGACCACTGCAGCTAACAAGCGACCCCCATCCTTCCTACAGAGATGCCTCTTGGGAATGACATGAATGACCCAGGAAACCAAACTGTATTTTGTCTTTGCTTCTTCAGTCTCAGCTGTCCCTCAAAGCTTGGAAAGCATCGCCTACATTTACCTGCTCTTGAGACCACTCTGACTTGGGTGCCATCTTTGTTAAGTGTCATAATGAAACACATTATTTTTCATACTAATAAAGATGCCTAAAAAATTAATATTCCCCTCCCCTCCCCGACTAAGAGTTGTAACTTCAAGGAAATCAATGATCCCGAAACTGAATTATTTCTATTAGTGTACAAAAGGAGGTGTGTCGACTTCACCATGTTTTCAGGAAGCTCAAGGGAATGCCGACACAAATCCCAACAGCCAATCATCGGTTAGATTATCTTGAAGTGACTAGTAGAGTCTGAGCGGGAAGGAGCCAATCACATGCCAGCTTCTTTGCAAAGCCCCACAATGGGTCTATTATAGGCCTCTGCCTTCCAAAACCAGTTGCAAAATCACTCCCTGAAGTGAAATGTCTCAGTCTATTAGTTTCCAGATGCAATTCTTAAGAGCCAGGAATAAATAATAAAACAAAGGGGAATGATTGCTTTCAGGTGTGACTTCCCTACTGATGACCTGAAGCCCATGGGCCAAGTTGGCTGCAGGAATACCCATGTCTTCTGTCTGTAAAGTAAAACTTTAAGTGAATAAGGGAGGAACAGGTCTTAGAGTGTATGAACACTCCTCGCCTCATTCATCCCGGAAGTCAAGGGGTCAAACGTTATCCCCGGCAATCTTTACTCACGGGAGCTGGGGGCCTTAAACCTACAACATTTAGTCCAGCACGTTAATAAGTGAAATCTTTCTCTCAGGGCACCTCTTCAACAGGTGTCGCCGTTAGGATCTATGATTCACTTTGTCAGAGCGATTTCAGCACGGCTTGGAGCACAAGGAATTCCGCAACTTGATCCCATTGAAATATTTAGTACCCGCTGATATGTTCAAACAAATTCGCCAGATCTTGATTATGTTCTGGCAATTAAAGCTATTAAGTCAGTAGACAGACAGCGGGTTATTTCATTGCTGGTTGAAAAAGCCAGCGCTCTTTTCTCCCCCACTTTATGTGACAGAACTGTAATTAGCCTTAATCAAATACTATTTGTGCTTGGTGCAGTAACTTTGCTTCCTTAGCCAGGAAACACTGCCAATCTAGGAAAAGGAGAAATATGACCCCAGTCAGAAAACAGGAAAGACAGGCAATGGGTGTCTGGGAACATTTTGTTCTATCTTTGAGATGCTCCTGTAAATCTAAGGCAATTGTACAATAAAAATTTTTTTTTAATTTTAAAAAACTGCCCCAGGGCGGATGGTGTAGCTCAGTGGTAGAACATATGGGTTAGCATATGTAAGGCCCCAGGTTCTACTTTGAAACAGTGTGTGTGTGTGTGTGTGTGTGTGTGTGTGTGTGTGTATGTGAGAGTCTTGTGTAACCTAGGCTGGCCTGGAACTCACTAAGTAGCTGAGGATGAATTCTTAATCTTCCTGCTTCTGCCCCTCAAAGACCAGGAGGATTATATGTGTGTGCTGCCACATCGGCAAGATAAATAAATGAAAATTTAAAGTTCTAAGTTGTTTAATTAAAAATAGAACCGAGCCAAGAAGAAAGGAAGGAGAAAGAAATTCTACTTAGCATAGCTTCAACTTCAGAGCTAACATGTCAAAGGTAGCCTTAGAAATCTTTCAGAAAATATGGTCACTTCTGAGGTTCACTCTCTTGCTACATGGGGGACACTCAAGTGCTTCACAGTCTCCAGAGCAAGTTCGTTTGTAAGGCATGGAGAGAAGGACAATGCCCCTAACAGAACTGATTCTTTCACATGCATCCCAACTTGTGGTTTATTCCTCTGGGTAAGTTAAAGATCTCATTTATTTAAATATCTCCAGAAAGAGGAGTTGTCAACTAGAGAACGATGCTGGTGAGCCAGGGAGTGGTGGGGGTGGGGCTTTTACAATCTATTTGATTTATATGTCCAAGTCAACTGAGGATCTAGTGAAAGGATGTCCTCTTGTCTTAGTTAGGATTTTACTGCTGTGAACAGACACCATGACCAAGGCAACTCTTGTAAGGACAACATTTAATTGGGGCTGGCTTACAGGTTCAGAGGTTCAGTCCATTATCATCAAGGCAGGAACATGGCAGCATCCAGGCAGGCATGGTGCAGGAGGAGCTGGGAGTTCTACATCTTCATCTGAAGGCTGCTAGCAGAATATTGACTTCCAGGAAGCTAGGACGAGGGTCTTAACGCCCACACCCACAGAGATACACTTCCTCCAACAAGGTCACCCCTATTCCAACAAGACCACACCTTCTAAAAGTGCCACTCCCTGGGTTGAGCATCTATGAAACCATCCCGGCTCTCATTTGGTACATCAAGAGTGGCCTTCAGGCTTGTCTGTAGCAAAAGTCTAGTTGATACCAGAGCTGGACCATTCTGTCAGTACCCATGGTTCCAGGACCAGTAATCAGGGTAGTGCCAACAGCTCGAAGCAGACCCTTAATAGGTTGTCTACAGGTTGTCAGTGAGAATCTTGGTCAAGTCGGCCAACCAAGAGGTACACACCTGCATTTACTTCAGCTAATAATTGCTGGTGTCAAAACTTCAAAACACAGTAGTAAAACAAACCTTATGGTATAAGGCAGATTGTGAGCCCAGAGAGTCCCAGTGACAGGAGAAACTCTCTTTTCCTGCCCAAAGTACTCTGGTTACACTGAGGAGCAACCAGGGACAACTGAAAAGTGGCAGTATGGCCTTTGTTTATTATTTTGTCTGTCTGTCTCCTATTTTGTGCCACAGGTATAAAACTTCAAACAGTTTTGTACTTGCGGAACATAATCTATTAGAAGTAGGTTTTGGTTTTTGTTTGTTGTTTTGTTCTGTTTGGTTTTTGTAAACCTTGCTGGAAAAAGAATCCCAGGTGTTTCCCTCTGGTGTGTTATAGTCTGGCTTTGTAAACCATGGTGCCAGCCATAAATCAAACTGCAGGTGTGAGAAGGGTGGGACCATCCTACAGGGCCATTTTTCTACATCTTTGAGTTGCATGTGAGGTATGTGGTGTGTCATGATGTTTACACTTCCTGTGGAGACTGACAATTTTCCTAATTCTTTGATTACTGATGATCTCAAACTCACCACGTGACCATGTGACCAAGTGACCACATGACCAAGTAACCACGTGACCGTGACCATGACTCATCAGTACGGTTACAAACCAGATAGTAACTCTGAGCCTGGCCTTCGAAGCCTCTGTTTTCTCTGTTTTGAGATTGGTTGACGACAGGGAGCCCATCAGCTGGGATTTTCATAAGCACCATTACATCAGCCTGGAAAGATGGTGGACAGACAAGTACAAGCAAGACTGTGAGATTAAGGAAGACTCTTACTCCCCCTCTAGAGGAATTCTATAATTTTAGGATATGACTGTGGAACTGTAAGAAGATGGAGGAGCATCCTGTCCTGTGGCTGAGAAGGGTGAATCACCTCACTCTATCCAATGGCAAGGTCAGGTCATTCACGACTTTGAACACCAGGAAAGCACAGCTCTTACAACTCGGCAGAACTGTGACCACTGCCTCAAGTACCACATAGCCGTTCTCCTTGCCCTGGCTTTTAAGCCTTGGAACCCAATTATAACGGCAAGCAAAGTTTTGTTCCTACTTCTTAATGAACGCAACACACTTAGGCTTTGAAAACATAGCAAGTCCTGGCCTGCAGCTGTTGTCAATTCGATGGCAGACATTCCTCCACCACAGTTTATTTCTAGTACAAATCTGGTCTTACTGAACACAGAATGGGAAAGAAAGGTATATGGTGACAAACTGAATAGGTAATAGCAAGTACCCACAAGGAATGAAGAAACATTAGTTCTTCTTCGTGTGTGTGGGGGGGGGGGGTGTCAGAGGTCAACCTCACTTGTCACTCCTCAGACACCATCCCTGTTTTTCTGAGACAGAGTCTCTCACTAACCTAGGGCTGCCCAAGGAGATTAAACTGCCAGGACAGTGAGCCCCAGGAATCCCTTGGTCTCTACCTCTACAGTATTGGGCTAAGTTTTCCAGTCTTTTATGTGGTTCCTGGGGCTTAATTCTGGTCCCCCATTCTTGTGTGGCAAGCTGTGTGTAATCAGCTGAGCCATCTCCACAGCACCGCCATCACTGTTTCAATAATTAAAAATCGTAACAATTTAGGAAGGGGTAAAAGTATTTTAAGTTCAAGATGGCGTACCTCTTTTTAAATGTTTTCATTTTGCTGATGAAAAGGAGATGCTCATGAGCAAATAACTCAAACCCCAAATAACTCATCTTAAATGACAACCTAGCATGTATAACCAGCACAAAATCTTATAAAGTAAGCCACTTGAAGCATAACGAGATAAACATACTGAATAAAAATTATCTACATGAACTTGAGTGTTGAATTCTCTTACCTAGGTTTTTGCTCATCACAGCTTGTCCTTGTGTGAACTGTAAGGTGTAGGCCAATCAGTCCCCATGGCCTCCTGAATCTACAGAGAAGGCTAAGACATCACCACATTATTTACTGTTCCTGACAGCTGCTTCTGATGGTGGCTTAATGCCTTTATGCTTTGCCTGCATCTCAGTTGATTTTCTTCAAATAGAAAAAGTGAGCCAAGCAGTAGTGGTGCATGCCTTTAATCCCAGCACTTGGGAGGCAGAGGCAGGTGGATTTCTGAGTTCAAGGCCAGCCTGGTCTACGGAGCGAGTTCCAGGACAGCCAGGGCTACACAGAGAAACCCTGACTCGAAAAAAACCAAAAAAGAAAAAAAGAAAAAGAAAAAGTGATTTCAGGGCATGGGGGATGGGTCAGCTAGTACAGCGCTTGAGGTACAAGCATGGGAGGCCTGAGTTCGAGACCCAGCAATTTCATAAAATCAGTCAGCCATAGTGGCTCACACTTGTAATTCCAGTGCTGGTGGGAAGTCCAGGGGCTTGCTGGAAAGCCTGCCTGGGCAAATGATATGGATTCTATTTCAAAGGGGGGGGGCAGCTCCTGCAGATGGAGACCCATTGGCATGTGCTTGCGCCTGCACACGTGCATACTTGCGCATGCGTGAGCGCACATGTGCACATGCACACACAGTGATTCCATATAAAAGGAACACTAGAACAGGAATCTACAGAAGGTTATAAGATTGTTACATTTTTCTATAGTTACTGAATATCTCTAATCTCTCTTCCCTCCCCTGAATTTTTACTCTGACTTTGTTTCTCTTATTTTTTTTTCCTACCTGATTATTAACAGTGAGGATTTTCAAGACAGTTTTTTTTTTTCTGTGTAGCCTCGGTTGTCCTGAAAATTCACTCTGTAGACCAGGCTGGCCTCAGACTTACAGAGATTCGCCTGCCTCTGCCTCCTGAGTGCAGAGCTTAAAGGCTTTGGCCACCATTGCCAGGCACAGTGAGGAGCTCTGAAGAGTCCAGACACTAAGGAACTAGAACTCATAGGCTGTATTGTAGAAATCAACTGACGTATTTAACTTGAAGAAAAACATCTGCATCATGACTGTATTCTGTCTCTCTCCCACAGACCAAAGCCACACAAACAAAAAGCAGGGCACCTCCAACACTAATGACTTGGTTAACATGCAAAAGCAATGCTTGGACCAAAACAGGACAGCAAACAATAGTCCCCCAAACTACAGCTTTCAAATCAGGCCCTGCTGCTTGCTCTTGGAGGCTCAGCGTTTTTGACCTTTACAACCTTGGGTCTGTGGTGTGTACCAATAAATTCTGGGCAGGTAAATCTATCTTTTAAAGGCTTCCTAAGTTTCGAGTTAGTCATTTTTACTGAGGACCACGGCCTTCCTGGTGAACAGGTGAGAGACTGAGACATGGAAGACCCAGCAACCCCTCGCCTCGCCTTTCCCCAGGTGTTACAGGTACTTGAGGATGTTAAAATGATGGTGTGGGTTGTCCGCAGAAGCAGAACAGGCAGAATACATGCGCCCCCACGTTTGCCTTTCCCAGGGTGCATTTGAATTTTCCAGCTTCATTACCAGATGTTAGGAGTATTTACCAGGATTGCTGATGGCTCAGGTGGATGAATCTTCTAGACACAGGAAAGTTGTCCATTATTGTCAGTGTTTTATACCAAGCCCACCTCAACTGCACAGCCCAGGTTGGTTTATTACTTTTTTTAACTTTTTATTTACTCAGTACTTATTTAGTGTGTGTGTGTGTGTGTGTGTGTGTGTGTGTGTGTGTACGTGCGCGTGCGCACGCATGCCCGTACACACTGCATTCAGGCTGGCTCAGCAAGCACTTTACCCATTGAGCCATTTCCCCAGCCATGTTTGTTTTTACTTTGTAATAAACTAAAAGAGGCATCATTAATTTAAAATATAGCATTAAATTAAAATATAGATAGTTCTGGGTTTTGTTTTGTTTCTGCAATAATTTGACTCCATGTCAATGTCTCTTGTTTTTCAGGCTTTAAAAACAGAAATACACACAGAAGGGATAAACTATTTCTAACACTGGATCTTCTGGAATGGTCACAACAAAACCCCAGGTTCAGCCTGGCTGCCTTTACTGCCTTTAATCCCAACTCTCAAGAGGCAGCGGGAGTTGAGTTTGAGGCCAGCCTGGTCTATAGACAGAGTTCCAGGATAGCCAGGGCTACACAGAGAAACCTGGTCTCAAAAAACCAAAACCAAAACCAAAACCAAAAACCAAAACAAACAAACAAAAACTCGGGTTCTCAGGAGTCCTGGACATAAGCTGAAGCCACATCCAGAGATTTAGAATGAGCCATAGATAACAACAGTGATCTACTTGACCATAGCTATAGCTATGTACATAACCATGAGTGGACACACAGAGATGCATGTCAATAAACTGATAAGAATACAAAACATTTAAAACAATCACAAATAAATTTAATAAACTTACGCCCCAAATAACAGCAAAAACACTAATATTCCAGATGGAACAAACAATAACAGTTGCACATTTATCACAAGAAAGGACGGCTCTTCCCAGACATTGAGGATTCCTCAACACTGAGGAAACAGAGGAAGAAGGCAACAGCTGCAGGTGTGAGAGCTCACTACGGTCTGTCGCCTTCTGCTCTTTCCAGGGTGTCTGTCCTATGGGTGGCACTTGGGAAACGGCAGAGGAAGGAGGGATTGAGAACCATGACAGCATCAAAATACAACCGTAGCTGGGTTCAGTGTGAGCCTGTCATTCATCCAAGTCACCACAGAATGCAGAAGCAAGCAGGCCAAGGCCAAGGCCTGCCTGCATTCCACAGTGAGCTTATGGCCAGACTGAGCAATGTGCTGAGAACCTGTCTTATGATATAAAGTAAAAATAAAAGGTAGCTCACGGGTAGCAAGGGCAGACTCTAGCTTTAGTCTCCAGAATTGGAAATCCTGCTATGGAGATAAAACAGAACCTTGTTCTATTTCCCTGAAATCCAGAGGATATGCAAAACAAAACCAAAAAGCCCTCTGTGTGTGTATGTATGTGTGAATGTGAGCACACATGTGCCAGGTTGCACACATAGAAGTCTGAGGACGGCACTGGAGAGATGGCTCAGCGGTTAAGAGCACTGACTGCTCTTCCAGAGGCCCTGAGTTCAATTCCCAGCAACCACACGATGGCTCACAACCATCTGTAAAAGGGATCCGATGCTCTCTTCTGGTGTGTCTGAAGACAGTGACAGTGTTCTCACATACATGAAATAAATAAATCTTAGAAGTCTGAGAACAACTTTGGAGTTAGTCCTGATGTTCTATGTTGTCTGAGACTGGGCTTCTTATTGTTTGCTGCAACATACCTCAGGCTAGCTGGTCATAACTGCCACGATGCACCTGCCTCTGCTCCCCATCTCTCCTTAGGAATGCTATCATCACAGATCCACACTCTATTACATATAGTTTTTTGTGGATTCTAGGTATCTAAACTCAGATCATCATAATAAGGCAGCACTTCAGCCGCTGAGGAGTCTTTCCCCTGCCCTTGCAGGCATGCATTCCAGAAAATAATGAAAAATGTCACATTGGCTTTCTTTTTAAGAAACACACACATATGACTTTTCCACGCAGGCATTTTTCTCAAAAGAGTTCTGCTATCACAAGAGCTATGAGCTGTATCAGGCAATGAGACATGGAGCATCTCCTACCAGACCCACAGAGTTCCTGAGGATCTTTAACAGGCAAATCGGTTAGCAAAACACAGATGCAAGCCAATTATGAAATCTTCAGGATTGGCTCCTGGCTGGCAGCGAGTTAAAGCTGATTGTTCCATCCACCCGAGGGGACTGGGAATGGGACTCGCTCTCCATCGTACATTGGCTACTTTTAGACCTCACCTCTGTTCTTTTGATCATACTTGTATCTAATTTCAACCCCTTTCTCATCAGACACAAAGCAGGATCACATGAGTCTTAGTCACCTTTGGGTAGCCATCCTAAGCTGAGGTTGGGAAGATGGCTGAATGGGAGTGCTTTTGGTACAGGCATGGGGGCCTGATCCTGAATCTCCAGAGCCCATATAAAGTTGGGCACCCTAGCATATATCTGTAATCCCAGTGTTCCTATGGAGAGATGGGAGATGGGAACAGGAGAACCCACAGAAGCTCACTGCAAACAATGAAGAAGAGAGCCCATCTCAAACAAGGTGGCAGGCGAGGACCTAGACTCAAGGTTGTCCTCTGACCTCCACAAATGTATACACACCACTGTATACACTCACACTCCTGACTCCCTCTAAACCCCACCCCCCACATAGATCCCCAATCTTGGTTCAGGTCAACAGGACTGTAGACTAAACCTGAACACTAGCTGCTTTATCTCAGCGCCCAGCTCTGTCCTTGAGGCAAGGAGACACTGAATTTCCTTGTTGAGACTATTTCAAGATCCATAAACTAGCTTTTAAACAATATGCAGCAAGACCAGCACAGAACCTGAGCTTCTGGGCCACGTTAAAGTGAATGTTACTAGACTAGACAGAAAACAAGAGCAAAACAGGGCCTGGTGGCATATGCCTGTTATCCCAGGTACTTGGAGGCAGAGGGAAGAGGATGTCGAAGCTCAAGGTCTGCTTGAGCTACAGTGTGACTTGAGTTCAAGGTCAGCCTGGATAAGAGCTGAGAGGAAAGGCTGACGATAGCATTCAGTGGTAGAAGGCTTGCTTGGCACGCAGGAGGCCCTGGTTTCAATCCTGAAAACACAAGAGAGGAAGACTGTGAAGAGGTCAGGTAAGAGGGGCTGGGGGAGGGGAAAACAAGCCAGAAAGAAAAAGGATAGAGCTCCTGGCTTCTCACAGCAAGGGCGAGGAGGCCCAAGTTACAGAGTGAAGCTAGTGTGCAGGCCAATAGGAAGTCTCCTGTGATGTCCCAGAGGGTGGCAGCTCAGATCATGCTGAAGGAGGGCCCTGAAGACAGGGGAAGGTGCTCTGTGAGTGTAGAGGGGGGAAGATTCACATCCTCCTCTCACTTCCAGAACCTGCCAGAAAATGCTAGGCCTATCAGGGGTGTGTGTGTGTGTGTGTGTGTGTGTGTGTGTGTGTGTGTGTGAGAGAGAGAGAGAGAGAGAGAGAGAGAGAGAGAGAGAGAGAGAATAGGAAGCCTGAACCAGTCCCTCCTCTTTACCCCCCCACTCCCTTTTGTTTCCCAGCATGTTCGCATCAGAATGCTATACTTGAAAAACAAAACAAACCGAACACACACAATCTTCTTTCAGTGTTCTTTTGTCAAGGTCTTTACAAGCACGCAGAATTCCACATTTCCTAATCTATAACAAACTTTTCATCTGGGCATTAAACCGCAGGGCACTGAAAAGCTGTCTAACAATGGTAACTTCTGACAATGGTAACATATTTATGTAAAAGAATCCGCCATACAGATTTTTATGCTAATACTCCTTAATCTTTGCTTCTTACATTTCAACTTAACCTCCCTCAAAGGAAATGGCTTCCAGAATCCCCTTCAAATATTCATATGGTCTATTGTAGACACTACAGAAAGCACACTCCACATAACGACGCTCCTCAGCCTCGGCCTGCCTGAGTGCTGGGAGTCAGGATGACACTGGCCATTTTGCATCTCTGGCTTACAAAGACGCGTTCCAAGCTAAGTGAATGCTCAAGGGGTATGTGCTGGAGCAAATTGGAGTATCTGATCTTGAAGAAATTAAAATTACATTATAAACCTGCTATCATCATCAGACAAGGGACAACACTCAACAGTATTTGAGGGCCGATTTTTGTGGTGGTTTGAATATGCTTGGCTGGGGGAGTGGCACTATTAGGAGGTGTGGCTTTGTTGGAGTAGGTGTGGCCATGTTGGAAGAAGTGGGTCACTGCAGGGATGGGCAATGATAGCTTCCTCCTAGCTACTTGAGGATGCCAGTCTTCTCCTGGATGCCTTTGGATCAAGATGTAGAACTTCAGGCTCCTCTAGCCCGTGTCTGCCTGGGATGCTGCAGTGTTTCCTGCCATGATGATAATAGACTAAACCTCTGAAACTGTAAGGCAGCCCTGATTCTTTTATAAGAGTTGCTTTGGTCATGGTGCCTCTTCACAGCAATGGAAACCCTACCTAAGATGTACTTTTCTTTATTTATTCTGGGAGCACACTACAGTGTGGAGGTTCAAGTAGAACTTGTAGGAGTCAGTTTTCTCTTCCCACCATGTGGGACCCAGGGACTGAACTGAGGTCTTCAGATTAAAAACATTTTTACCCTCAGAACCATCTCATAGGCCCAAGATTGATTGTTGGTGGTGGTAGTGTTTTTATTACTATTATCATAAAGGATGATGAATTAAGAGAAATAGAGTTTGCCTGCAAATAAATAAGGGCATCTACAACCATAATGGTAGCAGACTACATCTGTTATCAGAGAAACTACAAATAGATACTGTGAAATGTATAGACTGCATCATTAAATTGAATTGGGTGAATCCGAGCAGGCTTCATGGGAGAGAGTGTTTGAGGTAGGCTTTGAATGAAATGAGTTGGATTTTAACAGAGGGAGAAGAAAGTAAGCAAGAGAGAACTGTTTGCATAGTTAGAAGGCGGAAGTGGAGGGATGCGGAGAGCAGCTGGGGAGGGACGTTGTACAGTCAGTGGGAGAATCTCCGTGGCGTGGACTCTGGGACTACTGTGCAGTCAGTGAAGAACCGCTCAGGGCTTCTGAGTAACACGGACCGGAGCAGCAGGGCAGCTGGGAGGATGCTCAGGCAGCTTAGGTGGCAGATGACAGGTCCCTTAAATTCAGAAATTTCCCATGATTTTCTTTCTCCAAATGAGAAGACTACACGGTCCATGAGGAATCTCTGAGCCTGGATAACTTGAAGCAAAGCTGGGGGCTGCTCTCTCGGTTCCATACATATCTTCACTACAGAAAATTCCGCTGAACTCCAGTCTCCTTTCTATTACAAGTACCTTATGACCTTGGCCTGGGCCTTTGTAACTACATTTCCAGTGGTCCAGATACTGCTCGGCTATTCTAACCCCTTTAAGTTTCCAGATGTAGACATGAAATTTCCCCAGATCATAAATGAGCAAACAAAAAGTCTAAGCTGTAGGTTTATTATTATTGTTAACCAGACACTTATTATCATTGGTAATCAGATTCTGTCTGACTCAGGCTATGCAAGCACTGGAATATGATCTCTATATTTTAGGGAGCTTGGAATTGGTTTCCCAATATCTTCATAAAGCAATGTTCCTTTAGAGTTTTCAACGAAGCAATCATTTCAGCCTGGGTGCCTTTTAAGTGTTCTCCTCTCAGAACTGACACCTCCCACAGAGCTGTGCCTGTGAATCCACACCAGTTCACTGGGCCTCTCTCCAGCAGCCACCACCCTGAAGACTGTGAACTGAACGACCAGTGCTCTAAGATGCTCCTCATCTTAACCCAGCAGATGCCAGTACAAGTGTCAACAGCCCTTCCGCTTGTAGATGTGCAGGGAGCGCTATGTTTGATGGTGCAGCCAAGGAAACGAGTCCAAGAAAAACACGGAGTGAAACTCCGGGATTCGTGAAACTCCAAACTCAAAACCACAAGGCCACAAGGCAAGAGTGATGGCTCCTGTACGAAATTCCAGCACGCAGAAGACTGAGGCAGGAGGATCACCGTGAGTACCAGGACACACTGGCTAGAGTGAAATCCTGCCTGGCCTTGCCTCTACAAAATAGTGCAGGGACACTCAACTCGCCACGTATTTCACAATCATTTGAGTGTGCACAGGAGAGACCTCGTCAGCTCTTGGTGACTTCTCTACTGGAGAAAGCATTTGATTTTTTTTCTCTCTCTCTCATTTCTACATGACAAATTCACTCATAGTCTAAACCGAGCCCCTATCTTTAATCTGCTCAGTGTTTTCTTTTGCTGTTGTCAAGAAAATACTTCCCGTCCTGGCTTAGCTTTCCTCTCGTTCTTGTTCTCTCTCCACAACTAGAAATTGGCTGTCTTTGTGGAAGCCATTTCTCATGAAGACACCATGTTTTTATCACCCCATGAAAATGACCACACCCTGACTTGGAATGGGTAATAGAACAACCCTTTGGGGATGGGTGATTGTCAGTGGGGCTTGGCTCATTCACTTGATAACCCATGGCAGCTCGTAACTTTAAAATACAAATTTCTCCATTGAAAAAGCTACAAATGTGTTTGATCCCATTTGGGACTTTTGTTTGTCAGGTTGTTTGCATGGTCTGCATGTGTGCACTAGCATGTATTGGGGCACATGTACAAACATGTATGCCAAGGCCAGCAGTCAACCTCAAATGTTGTTCCATAGAAGTCACCTGCCTTGGTTTTTGAGAGTCTCTCACTGGCTTGGAACTGACCAAGCAGTTAGGATGCCTGACCAGTGATCTCCAGAGATCTGCCTGTCTCTTCTTCCCTAGTCCCAGGATAACAAGTATATGTCACCATGCCTGGCTTTGGGGGAAGGTGTTCTCAAATTTTTATTATATTTTATTTATTTATTTATTCATTCATTCATTTATTGCATATTATAGGAGTCAATTTTCTCCATGTACCAGGTGGATTCCAGGGATCTAACTTATGTCATTGATTTTGTTGGAAGGCTGCCCTTTACACATTGAGCCACCTCAGCAGCCTGTTTTGGGTGTCTTCAAATACACAATCTGCTACATCTGCAAGCACTAGGGATCCATTCAGGAAACAAAAAAATGTCCTTCTCTCAGAGACACACAGAGAACACACTAAGGTTTATGACAAAATGATGCCCAGCCCATTGCTCAAAAGGCTTGTGAGCTAGATCATCACAAAAAATGGCTGTTGGAACAAGCTTACAGACCTCATGAGAAAGCAGTTTCTAGCAGTTCACAGCTGTGATTTGCTTCAGCTGTAGGTCCGTTAGCCAAGGTCACTGAATTTGACTCATGCTTTATTTCCTATGAAAGTCACTGAAAGTAGCCTCTAGATTAACAGGGAACAATGTGACAGCGTGAGAGAACTTTGGGGAAGAAGAAAGTGTTCTGTATCATAATGTTGGTGGCTATTACACAAATATATGAATTTATCTGAACTCCATTAGTAGAATTTTACACTGAAAACTAGTGAGTTTTGTTTTAGGACAATAATATCTACGTGAGAAATTAAAATATCAAGTCTGAAGGAAATTTCCAAAGCCATATTATACCTTAGGTATGAAAATGCACATGCAAAGCTTTAACACTTCTCAAGGGGAGTTTAGGGTTTAGACACAGAAGCCACAAAATGGAAGAGATTGCCTAGAATCTGTAGCCCAAATATAAGATATTTCATTTTATCTTTCACATAAACACACTATCTGGATTATCTTTCCGTCAGTCTGTGTCTGGCGAGTTCATGGAGCCTTTTCTGTTGCCAACTGGATTTGTGGCCACGAGCTTTCATCTATTATATGACTAATCGGAGTAAGAGTCTAGTGTGTACCGTAAGTCAAGTTACTTGGCTCATCTGGGTATTTTGCCCTTCTTAAAACTGCTGTAATCACACCAAGGTCAGCTAAGTGAGCTGGCTTAGTCATCAGGCCTGACCCTGGGCTGCTCACACCGGACCTTAAGAGTGTATGTGTTCCCAAGCAAGCAGGATTCCCTCAACGAGTCATTTCAAACCTCAGGAGCTTTGCTCTGGCCGCAGAACACGCATAGTCAAGGCAAAAGGAATTCATTTTCCACACTCCTGTCTGTGACTTTGGTCATTATAGGAGCCAAGTTCAAAACAGGGCTCGGTTTACTGGCAAAGATTAAAACACTGGAAAATGTATTATTGATTTGTCTGGTTGGATCTAAACTGTAAAGGTTTGAGGTAATAAGTTCATGTCTTGGACCAGAGACTTTTGGAAGTCTCTGTTTTGTTGAGCAAGTATTCCTGGGATAGGGTATCACTCTTAGTTAGAGCTGTGTTGGTGGGACAGACCTTATGAGGACACATTAATTAAAGCTCCAGAGATGGTGGGGCGTGGCCAGCAGCATCTGTGAACATCACAAGTTTGTGTCTGGAGTCAAAACTACTAATTTTCCAAAGAAACAACTCAGAGAAGGTGACTCCTACCGTGAGAACAATTTTCTTGTGGGCAAAAATTGGAAGGAGGAATGTCATTTGTTTTCAATCCAAACTGCTTTGGTGAATCTACTGAAGCAACAGCAGCAATAGATACAGATGTAGGACACAGAGTAATCCGTCTATCGTTTTTATCGAGGGTGACTAGAAAAGCAATATGCTTCATTCTTTCTCCTAATCACAGTTACAAGCAGATTCCTCAAACCTAAGGCCAATTCACATATAAGCATTTCACATGGCTTTCTGCATCCAGAATATATGTGAGTTCAAGATATTGTTGATGTATTAAAGGCATACATGTTCTTTTGAAAATGAACTAGTCAGCCAGGTATTGTGGTGAATGCCTTGAATCCCAGCACTTGGGAGACAGAGGCAGGCTGATCTCTAAGTTCGAGGCCAGCCTGATCTACATAGTAAGTTACAAGACTGTTACATAGACAGACCCTCTCTCATTAAGCCAAAATAAAAACAAAACAAATGGAAAAAGAAAAAATACACTAACCCAAAATTCAGTTTACTTTTTCCATTTAGTTAAACTTAATAAGTATCTGTTACTTACTTACTGTGCTAACTACAATCACAGGGGATTCTGAAGAATATAAGACATGGCTTCATCTCTTTATGGTCTTCTAATTTCATTGAGAAGAACTAGCAACACATAAAGGTAGCTGAGCAATATCCTAGACTTGACTCAGTTTTCCCACTTGTAAAATGAAGGAGTCAAAATAGATGATTCCTGAATCCTCCCAGGTCTGCACAGCTTTTAAAAAACAGTGTGCATGCATGCGTTAGTGCATGCACACATGCATCATCACGGGCATTCACTTACCGTGCCCCATGTGTGGCCAGAGGACAACACTGGATATTAGTCTTCCCCATTGCCTTGTTTGAGACAGAGTTAGAATCTCTTGTTCACCACTGCATGGGCCAGGACAGTTGGCGTGTGAGCTTTGGGGAATTCTGTCTCTACCCACTCCCCCACTCCCACCACCCACTTTCCCCACCTCTCCCTGTTGCTGTAGGAATACTGGGATTACAGACATACACTACTGTGTCTGCCTTCAATTGGTTTCTGGGGATTGGAACTCAGATCCTCACACTGTATGCCAAAGCACTTTACCCACAGATCCATCTCCTCCATCCCTACAAAGCTTTTAACTGATACTTACATACCCTGCTTAGGGAGACTGTTGCAGTGTAACAGCCAAACTCAAATGTATCATAGAAATAATCAATGCAATCAGAAATCTGAACTGAGAGAAATCAGCTACAGGGTGTGCAAAGGAGTCTTGAAAAAGCAGACTCTTCAACTTGGCCTTGCCAGTGGAACTGGAGGGGAACGAACTTGGCTCAGCAAGACGGAAATGGTCTTGAGCAGGACCAGCTTTGTCAAGTTTGTAATCGTCTCTGTGGTTGAAAGGGTTACACGTTGTCAAGTGGTGGCTTTAAGTAGGGGAAGCCACCGATGACAATCCTTTTAACCTGTAAGACTGACCACCATTCTCTCTCAGGCTGTGCGGCTGTATCGCACCTCTCTCAGATAAAGCCAATGGTCTTGCC
This sequence comes from Rhynchomys soricoides, assembly GCA_019843965.1. NCBI lineage: Eukaryota > Metazoa > Chordata > Mammalia > Rodentia > Muridae > Rhynchomys > Rhynchomys soricoides. The sequence continues at coordinate 2,166,983 of JADRCH010000160.1, forward strand.
GGTGCTACAAGGTTCTACTCCACCGATTCCTCCTGTCCCAGATGTTTCTCTCCCATACTTGCCTCCTGACACCGGTCCTCAAACATCAAGCACAGCTAACGCATTTGCGCCTGCGTTGCTGAATCTCTGTGTTCGGCTACCCCTTCCTATATTTGCTCAGAGGTCATTTCCTTGATTTATTTACTTACAGTACTAGAGGTAGTATCCAGTCTCATCCATTATAGGCAAGTTCTCTACCAGTGAACCATACCATATTTAAAATTTCAGACTATACTTTATACAGACAGACAGACACACACACACACACACACACCCCTACCCGTCTCATCCTGCTTTATTTTTATTTAACATCTGCCACATTCCACCATACTATATAACCTACTTGTTTTGTAAATGTCTATCTGCAGCCTTCAAATGGAATGAGCTCTCTTAGAAAACAACGCAAGACAGCCTAACAGTCAAGTCGGGACACATGATAAAAACAGCCAATACAACAAGAAGTTGTTGAAGAGGGGGGAGGGGAGGGAGGGAGAGATTCTCTGCACTTCCAAGTCCGTCGAACCTCATGGATATATCTACATGAGACAGGTTGGAGGTCAGGGGCACAGGCCGAACTAAATGAGGATAAATACAGAGAGCACAAGGTCATGAAGGCTTTCACTTGAAAACGGTATCAGGGAGAGAGAGGTCTAGCTCTGGGTAGCCACATGAAGCAGCATGAGGCATCGGCAAGCAGAAGGGGCAGCACTAATTCAGCATCTAGGTCTGGCCTGAAGAAAGGGGTTGGCCATGGGGGTTAAAAGCATGTTCAAGGGTAAAAAAAGAAATGAAAAAATCAAAAACAAAAACAATGTGCTGGAAAGCATAGAGTTGTATAAACAAGTGTCAGTCTACGCAACGTCAGTTGGTTTGAGACACATCTGATCTCCATTTTCTTCCTGCTAGCATTTCTGCAAATGATAACAAGGAAGCTCTAAGCAAGGCAGGAGAAAGCACACAGTCCCCTTAAAGCAGCTCCACATCCAGGGCAAGTGGCCTGGGGAGGTCTAGTGCACTCTGCTGCCGTCCATCCACTCACAGGAGCCAGGAGCAAAGTCCAGGGCCAGTGGGCCCTGCTTTCTGGTTTTTCTCATTTCCTTCCCTTCTTACCATGGCTCCCTTGCAGAACAGCAGTCAGCAGGCCCACTAACTGCTGTTGCCATTGGAACACTGGCATTTGGTACAACATCACAGTAGAATGAGAGGGGAACAGGGTCTGTGACAGCCTTTGCTAGTCCAAACAGAACCTTATTTTACTGTTGTGAAGGCAGAAAGAGCCCAGGGCCCCATGCATACTGGAAAAATGCCTTACCAGTGAGTCATGCCTCCAGCACAGACAGAGGACTATGTCTAAGACTGACTTCTTTATTTTTTTTTTTAATTTAGCATTCGTATTAATTCTTTAAGGATTCCACCCAGGCACACGATGCATTTGAATCCTATTCTCTGCCTAACTTGGATCAGACTCTCATCTGAACTCCTTCTGCATCCACTCCCACACTCCAACCTTCTTCAGCTTTGAGTCCAATTTGTGGTGTCCAATTGTTCACGGCTGTGGGGCCATTTGCTGGAGCCTGGTTGATGTACCCAGGGCCCCACAAACACTAGGGTGATTTATTATGAACGAGTTTAAGAAATAAAGGAATTATTAGGTATGTTAACTCTAGGTCATCCAGAATCACTTGGAGCCATGTGATGTCGTCGTAGACAGGCATATGTTCTTGTCTCGACTATTTACAGATTAGAAGTGCACTGGAGGATGAAGGTGCAGGATGAAAGCTTTGAAAGACAGCCCTGAAATTTCTTTTAAAAGTTTCTCAAGAACCATTTGCTTAATTAATTTTGTTTCTACCTTTTCCCCTCTGCCTTTTAAGAGGAGTCCTTTCACCCACAGGGCTCATTTGGGGGAAACTGTGGGGGAGACAAAGAGGCCCTACTCATATGTAGTAGACAGAAGCCACATGCTATGGTCTGAGTGCTGTATTCCCCTGCTCAGTCCTTGGTGAAGTCTAACAGTGGGAGCTGATTAGCTTAGGAGGGTGGAGTCTCATGAATGGGGTTATTGCCCTTACAGATAGTCCAGAGAGCGGCCTGAGAAACCTTCATGAGAAACCATTGTTAACTGGCATCCCTGCCGCATGGAAGCAGAGACTCACCGGACACGGATTCTGACCTTGATCTTCAACTTTGACCTCCAGAATTGTAAGAAATACATTCCTGGCATTTAAAAGCTGCCCAGTTATGGTATTTTATTATCGCCACCTCAGAGAACAACACTAGGTACGACTAAATGCTCTGTGATACAAAGAGCAGCTCCTGCTACATAGAGGTCTTTAATTTAACACATCAGTAATGCCGAAAGGGAGAAACTCTGGCCTAAATCACCTGACAGCAAGCCCCAGATTATGATAAAGTGATAACCTTTTTAGTTTAAGTGTCCTTCACGAAAGATTGTGATAGTTAGGAACATTTAGATGAGATCTTCAGATGAGCCCAAGAGGGTGTTTCTGTGCTCTTTTCTGTTCCTACAGAAATTTGGAGATATGCAACCATGGAGTCAGGAAACAGAAAAGCTGAGAAGGGGTAGGGATTGTGGCCAGAAACCATCTCACTTGACAGGTGGCTGGGAAACCAATCACCCACTGGGCCCCACAGTTGCCCAGTTGCAAAGCTGGGACCTAAATTCACCTCAACCCTCAGTCTGTGTTCCTTCTACTTGAATATTTAGGAGACATGGAGATTGGTGCCCAGAGACTCACAAGTAAGTTCTCTTCTGATGTCAGCTGCAAAGAAAGCTTTGGCAGGGGCTGATGCATGTCCATGCAGCTCAGGAGAAGTTTCAGTACCAGCCCTGCCTGCCTGTAATAGGCCCAGATACTGCCAGCAGAGGCCTCTCAAGGAGGTCTATTAGAGGGAGTGTGAATAGCCTCTAGGGTGCCAAGTGGCTTTTAAGTACCATTTCTCTCTGAATGGGAAGTCCCAGAAGAGAGACCATTCTAGAAATAAAATACTTTAAAACTCAGTGAATGGCACAGGGTGGCCACTCTGCTCTTTCTCCAAACACGGGGCAGTAGCTCCTTACCACACCCAAGACACACTTCCTGCTACCCCTGAACACATACGGAAACAGAACAAAAATGTCCCACCACTCAGGCCTGTTGTCATCTTCTCCCTCCAGGACACATGGACGAATGGACTGTGGGTCTCTTTCTGGTCCGAATTCCCAACCCATCCTGGTGATTCCCTTTGGGGTCCTATATCCAGTGGCCCCACAAAAACCTTGCTCATCCACAGCGACTCACCCCTTTCCGTCTGCTACCTCTCCGGCTCTATGAAAACCCACCAAGAGGCAGACATGCATGTCACTTCTCACTTCTAGATGTCACAGGAACAGGGGCACATTCCTTCACTTCCAACAGTAGGACTAGGTACTTATTCAAAACCTAACAGCAATTAAAGATACATCTTCCTTCCCATGCGACATTAGTAAATTTTATTATTGGCCACCATGTACTAGGCATCTTGCTTGTGATTGGCTGGGTATAGTGTGCTCTCTCTGCATTATCCATGAAGCGTCCCACAGTTCTCCGAGGATGGCAACCTCATTCCCATTTTAAAGGCAAAAGAACTATGGAATGGAATGACTTATGATTATAAAGCCTGTAAATAAAAAACTTGAAAATATTCTTGCCTTATTTGTTTTTATCAACATGTCATGAATCAGAATAGACTTGATAAGGTACAAGGAGTGGGGTACATGTGTGTGTGCGTGTGCCCACATGTGTGCCCTTGCATGTGTGCACATAGGGGAGATGTCAGGCATCTTTTCTATTGTTCTCCACCTTAAGACAGGGTCTGTTACCAACCCCAGAGTTTGCTGTTTTTCAACTAGACCACTGACCAGCCAAGCTCCGTGGTTCTGCTCCTCAAGGCTGGGGTCACAGGGGTGCATGGTCTCATCCTGGCACAAGCACATGACTTCTTGGGGTGGGGAGAACCTAGCTCAGCCTCTGGATGACAGCACTGAATGTCAACTTGTACAACTTATAATCACCTGGGAAGAGAGAGGTGGGTTGTTTCCGTGTGTGTGTGTGTGTGTGTGTGTGTGTGTGTGTGTGTTGCGTGCACGTATCTATGTGAATCATACATATGCCTGGTGCCTGTGGAATTCAGAAGAAGGTGTTGGATCTCCTGGCACTGGACGGGTACTGGGAACCAAACGGGTTCTCTGGAGGAGTAGCAAGCACTCTTAACTGTTGAGCCATTTCTCCATCCACAAGGGAAGAGAGTTTTACTTGAGTAGTTGTCTCTATCCAGTTGGCGTGTGTGTATGTCTGGTAGGGGGATTGTCTCAGTCATTAATTGATGTTGGAAGACCCATCCCACTGTGGGTGGTGCCATTCCCTGGGCAGATGGTCCTGAACTAGATAGGAGAGGAGAAATATGACTAAGAAGCAGCAGGCAGACAGCATGGGTGTATCCATTTTCTATTCTGGCCTTAGCTGTGGATGGGATGTGACCAGCCTTGCCTTCTCTGAGATGGTCAACTGTAACCTGGAACTGTAACCCAAAGTAAGTCATTTCTCTCATAAGCTGCTTTTGGCTATCACAGTGACAGAAATGAAACTAGGGCACCATGACAAGTAGATTCGGGGTAAAAGAAACGTTATAAAGATAGCATCGACTGTTCTATAAGCTTGGGCATGAGGTTCCTCCAGTTACATCTTCTATTAGCATGCTACATCTGTCACAGCTAATGGACCAACAGTGACACGTTATTATTAACTAAACTTCACACTGCATTCAGATCTCCTTCAGTTTCATCTAATGTCATTTTTAAGCTCCTGTTGGCTAGGGCAGCTTCCTTGACTGTGGTTTATGATAACCAGTCTAGAGAGGAGGGGACAGCCACTTGGAGAAGACTGATCGGCTTGTAGTTTTTGTCTTGGCTAAAGGGGGCATTAAGGAGGACCACAGAAGCAAAGTGTTATTCTTATCATATTGTTTTTATAAAGTGTGTGTGCGCGCGCGCGCGCGCGCACGTGCACGTGCAGTAGTGCGGACCCACCTGTGCGTCCTTGCATGTGTGCACATAGGGGAGACCAGAGATGCCAGGCATCTTTTCTATTGTTCTCCACCTTAAGGCAGGGTCTATCACCAACCCCAGAGCTTGCTGTTTCTCAGCTAGACCACCACTGACTAGCCAAGGTCCAATGGTTCCCCTCCTCAAGGTTGGGGTTGCAGGGGTGCATGGTCTCATCCTGGTTTTTGATGTGGGTTCTGAGCATCAAACTCAGGCACTCTTACAGGTGGGTCATCTACCCAGTCCTATTGCCATCCCTTGATATGAAAAGTATATGACAGCAACACCATTTGCCACAGCCAAGGAGAATCTTCCCCTTCTGGCTGAGACAGAAATGGCTGGCTTCCCCACTGTAAAGTGACTGTTTTTCCTTCCTCTCTCCCAGTACCCTTCAGAGGGAAGTCACTCCCCTCTCCACCAAGTGCGGAATTTGGTTCCACCTCCTTGACAGTGGAGTATCTACAAAAATGATTTAGAACTCCTTTGTGCAGGAGATATGTCTTTCTCTCCATTTATTTATTCACAGAATAATTTATTTACATCAGTATAAACTTGTAAATGTTTATCTTATACTTTGAGTTACTGCCCAAGGCTTTATTTATTTTTGCTCAGTTTGTTCTAGCTTTGGCCACCGGGAGCTCTTTCAGTTGGCTCCCTTTGACATACTTCCTCACTCTGTGTGTGTGTGTGTGTGTGTGTGTGTGTGTGTGTGCGCGTGCACACACTCCTTAATTCTTCATTATAAGATTCCTTCAAGCTTGTCTTCTATATTTCTTGGCTCTGCTCTAGGAGCAATCGTTTCTTCAAGTATCTCCAGTTCCTGTCAGGTTCCTGTTGCAGCTGTGCCTGTTGTTGGGTTTCAATCCTAGGACCTCTCAGTTGACAGGGGGTGGATTTGCATATGGTAACTGGTGAACACACGTGTCTATTTCTGCATGTCATCGATTATCTGTATTGTATGCTGAAGTTTCAAACTCCAGTGCATTACCATGTGAATCACTAGAGTCTCCACTCTTCAGGTGACTATTATTATCATTATTGTTATTGTTGTTAGTCGTCATCATCATCATTTGTAGATGTGAGTGGCTGTGTTGGAGTATATACACATGACCGCAAACGTCCACAGAGGCCAGTGGTGTGAGGTTCCCTGGGGCTGGGGTTATAGGCAGTTGGCAGTGCCTGAATTAGGTGCTGGGAACTGAACTCCAGCCCTCCTCAAGGACAGTACAAGCTCTTAACCAGTGAATCTCCCCAGTCGCAAGTCTTCCATCTTTGGCACAACTCCAAAGGGGGGCATTTGCCTCCTTCCATCTTCCATCCATTATTTAACTGTTCAGTTCTAATGCATCCATGCCATGGCTGTCTCAGAATGGTTATTACCTGCATGGGGGATGAGCTCGAGGGAACTGCTTGGGTACTCCTGCTTTGCCTTCCGTATATTTTGTTTTGTTATCAAAGCAGGTCAAGGACCCTCCTCTCTAGGCCTCCCAAGAGCTGGGATTCCAAATATGCACTACTTTACCCAAGCTTGTTTTCAATTTGATGTTGACCATTCATTACCAGAGTCGTGACTTAGGCCAGCCCCTTCACTTCCAATCCCCTCAGATAGTTCACATATTTGTGACATTTTCTTTCATCATAATCTATATGTCTATATGTCTTCTTAGAATCATCTGACCTGCTAAATGTTTTCCTAAACCTGCATACATGAAAGCACCCATAGGTGCATGCACAAGAACATGTAACATGAGTCTGGGCAAATGTAGTGTTACATGTTTATCATTACAGTATTATTCAGAATAGAAGCATCCCCTAAAACACGATCTGTGCCTACCTATTCACGTCTTCTCGTCCCTTAAATCCCTGACAACTGCTGGTGTTATATCTCTACAGCTTTCCTTTTATAGAACACCATGAAAAAATAGAATCATCAAGTACATGAGCTTTTCCAAGCAGCTTGAATGCTGTGCAGTGGAGGTTGTGGCCAGTCCACTGAAAGCTGCTGGGGGTAAATAAGCTCCCAAGAGTGACCATTAGAGCTGGTGACACACATGGAAGGCAGTAAGCTAGGGAGAGTGAGAAGGCGTGAAGTACTGTTTGGAAATTGAAAAGGCGTACACCGCAGAGGAGAAAGAGTTAGTGTGCTGGGCCCTGGAGCAACCCTGGGGAATCTGTGCCCAAGAACACGGGTGGGGGCAGGGCAGAGGGTAGTACCAAACTCCATATGTACTATTCAATGTCACACATAGGCCTATATGCACTTTACGATAAAGCTTAATATAGGAGCCCGGCATGGAGGCATGCATCTTTAATCCCAGCAAAAGCAGGCAGATCTTCGTGAGTTCAAGATCAGCCTGGTCTACAATATGAGTGAGTTCTAGGATCACCAGGGCTACACAGAGAAGCCCTGTGTCAATCAATCAATCAATCAATCATCAATCAAAATATGTTTAATTTATAAAGTAGAGAGAGTGTGATACTCACAACAAGCCAATAATAAACTAGAACACAAGTAGAGATATGCTGCGTCTGAATGTTGCATCTCTTTCACAATATCTTATCACGGGACAGGCAAGGTAGGTGGTAAGGTGCTTGCTGCACTGTATGAAGATCTGAGTGTGACATTTAGCATCCATGTTAACAACAACAAAACAGGTAAGTGTGGCGGTGTGTACTTGACATCCCAGCACCAGGGAAGTGAAGATCGGTGGATCCTGTTGTGCATACTGAAAGGCCAGCATCTTCCTTGCCCCACTAAGGCTCAGAGAAGGTTAAGGAAAATGAGGAGGAGAGACTGTAAGAACCAGAGGCAGCAGGAGACTGCTGCGGAAGCGTGTTCTCTGTGCATGACAAGGAACTTACAGCACCCACGACTGGATGCAGGACATCAAGTGAGCCCAGAATCCCAGCATGCATGCAGGTGGGGCTCATGAAGACCCACCCCTAGCTGAGGAGCTATCCCAAGTTGTTGGTGGACTGAGTAGGGCCTCTCATAGTTTGCCTATGCTCCATGGGTGGTCCTATGCACATGACGGCATCTCTGTTTGGACTCAGTAGTTTATAAAGAAGAAGAAGATGCACCTGAACCTGGGAGAGGCATGTGGGGAGGGAGGGGGCTTGGAGGTAGGGAGAGTGACAGAATAGATATGGTTAAAATTTATTGTGTACATGGTTGCAATTCTTAAAGAATGGATAAACACATAGCTAAAATATGTATTAGGTGGGTGTCTTGAGAACTGCTTGCCATGATTAAGTGAAGTAAAATGGATTATGATCAACAGTGACACCAGCCAGATAACTTGGAAGCACTTATCTCAGCTGGCTGTGTCTTTCTGAGAAAAGGCCCCAGTCAAGGAATATGGGTGTACCTGCACTCTTGAGACACTGCTTGTGCAGGGTGGGGCCCATAGAAAGCCTCATTCATAGCAGGATGCCCATCCTGCGGAGAATTAGCTACAGTTGCACCACGTGCTCCTGGCAGCACTTAAACAAGCAAACAAAACACACCCAAAGAAGCCACCAAGACCTCCACATGAGACCTCCGAGCAATTTCTTTAAAATAATTTGAGAATGCAAAGTCTTCAAGAGCAGCTATGGAGATAACTTGGATCTGCGCTGTCTGAGGCAACTCTTCCTCACACTATTGTCTTCACACTACAGTCAACCTCCCTGCTGCCGCTGCCGCCTTCCTAAATTCAGTGGCAGACCTGATTAAATGACCATAGATCGCTCACCATGTTTCCTCAAGACTTAGGAAGCATCAATGTCTAGACGGAGGAAAACACACCTGGTCTTCTACCTGCAGCTGCAGCAGCTCTCGCTGTTCCTAGAGCCCAATCAGAACACAGTGGTCTTTTGCTTTTGTCGGTCTGATTTGGGTCACCAGTCATCGGAGTGCTAGCACGCATGCGTCATAGTCTGTTTGCTTTCTCCCTGTGGATCGCCTCTTCTACCTTTTAGTTTGTTCTTCCTAGGACTGAGTATTAAAAAGTTTTTGTAGCACACACCAGGGACAGGCCAGTTTGCCCGTCCATGGATAAAACTTCTTGGAAGTACAGTTCTTGAGACTCCAATTCTTTTTCTATCTCTTCTTAGTCATTATCAGTAGATTAAGTGCCGACGGTTGTGCATAAGGCACAAAACTGATTAGTTGTGATTGTTCATTATTCTCCCACTTCTTGTTTCTAAAAAAAATCTGCATTACAAACAACCCTCCGGGATCTTATTCCAATCAACTTACCTCAGGACTTACAATTAATATCCCTGATAAAACCACCTTGCCGTTCGACTCCTCCTTTGTAAGCAACAAAACCAATGGCCCCCAAATCACAAATCTCTATGAAAAGAGAGGCCGAAGGGGTTAAGTGCAGGGCGAACTTGATTTTGCAAAACCTAGACCTACTGGCTGCTTGCACAGTCACCAGAGCTACTGGCCCTGGTTAACACGGGAAATGCAGCAAAGACACAGTAAATTGTACACACGAAGCAGCCATCGGCAATTTGCCTGGTGGGGTGGGATAGCATGTGGCTGATAGGTCTCAGGAGATAGGCAACAAACAGCCGTGATGGATTAAGTGATTGCTATTGGCTGTGTGCTCGCTCTGAATATTTCACCATGGACAGTAATCAATTACCAGAGACCAGTAATGATACCAATCAACTGCACTTAGCTCTTCTGCACCATCAACCCGAGGACTGCCGACCTGCCAGCTGAAAAACAAAAAAGATGCTCAAGAAATGATATGTCGGGTAACCATGGCACAGCTTGCAGATGGGGGAAGGCAGGACTTTCCTGTTCGTGTTAAAAAGATAAATGGATAAACTAGCCATTTTCTGCCTTACGTTAAGGTTTACCTTAAAGCCAGCAACATTTTTTCTCTCTCCCTCCCAGAGGGCAGGAGGGGCTGGTTTATAAATATTTTGGTAGCATAGGAGTGGTCAGAAGATTTGTGCCTCAAAGACAACGACTGAGCAGAAGCCACACTGCAGAGGGGAATCTGCTCTCCTATTGTCCTGAACATCACAGTCACAGGTTGTTACATAACCACTTCCATCATTATGTCCTGTGGCATTAATGCCAGGCCATCTCTGTTTGTGCACAGAATTCCACATTCTAGACTCTGTTCTTTGGAGTGTCCATGACACAGTGAGAAGGAAAATCAGGCTGCCTGCGTTTCTGGCATGACAAAAGACAAGCCAGTTCTGGGGGGATGGGGCAGAATCCAGCATCTTTTCGCTCTCTCTCCTTTCCAGCTGGTCTCTATCTACATGACAACAGACCTAAGGGCTGCAAGCTGGAAACAGACCTGCAGGTTATTGTGTGGGCATACCACAAGGCATATTTACAGGGCTTCTGAAGTGTCTAGGTTCCGTACAAGACTTTTTCCACAGAGTGGCGGTTTATCCCACGAGTGCCATTTCAGTGGGCAGTCGTAGAAAGTAACAGTGATACGGGCTCATCAAAAAGGGGTTCAGGAGCTTCTGAAGAGTATCCCATACTACATCCCGGACTTTGCTTCTTCTACAAATGGTAGGTCCCATTTTCTGTAAGCTGCAGAGAGTAGAAGCACCTAAATCTGTGGAATTCTTCCCTGAGCGACCCAAGGTAACACTGTGACAACAGTCAACCCTGGGATATAAAGAGCCTTGCCTACATCAACTGAAACACGCCCTGGCTGGTAAAGCAAAAATCAATACCAGCCCCTTAAAGGAACATAAACCTATTTGCCTGAGATCATGTAACAAATTGGTACAACCACCAGGAAAATGGCCCTGAATGCTGGCCCTTTAATCACTACATCCCCAGATCCCGCTGCTGATATCAAAACCAAGCCACAGGAGCAGTTACCCGAACCTTTATCCCTGATCCCACCCATGCTTGAGAATTTTCTCTCTAGAGCAGGAGAACGGCGTGTGGAAGAGGGCAGAGATTGGCTCAATACTCCAACTGTGTTCATAGCATCCTCCGTGGAGAAAGGAAGGGTTAAGAGAAGATTTACCCTTTTTTTTTTTTTTTTTTTTTTTTGGTCAAGTTCAATGCAAGCATGATCAAAGAGCAGGATTGCAGATACACTGACAAAACCCAGATTGATTTTGCTGCTTGGCCCCAAACGGAGCAGATGTGTGTTAAGTTTGCGACACACCACTCCAACGTCCTCCACAGCAATGTGTTTTAACCACCATCAGTTCCGCCCATGGTAAAACACATTTGCAGCGCTTCTTCCCTATGAGGAAACCAGTTCGGAAGCTCCCAATTGTTTTCCTATGGGGCTGTTGGCCCGTGTACCCTGATAACTGTTCTGAGACTCACCGAGGGGTGGGGGCACCATACACTGTAACTCCAGTCAAAGGAACCACTTAGGAGATGCCCCCCAAGTACTCTCCAAGTCAGTCAGGAGCACAGAGCAAGTCAACGTGCATGAGTTAGCATGAAGCAGTGTCCAAGGGATGGTGCTCATGGCCTCTGGGTCATCCCTTTACTTAAGTAATGGGTCAAAATCACAGGCGACCTGGGGGCCAAGAGATGAGTCAGTGTTTAAGAGCATTTGTTGCTTTGGAAACGACCAGAGTTTGCAGCTCCCATATCAGACTGTTCACAGTCACCTGTAACTGTAGTCCCAGGGCATTTGATGCTCTTTTTCTGGCTTCCACAGGCACCCAGACCCACACACACTAAATGATGACAAAACTCATAGGCAAGTCAGGCATGGTAGCACATGCCTTTACTCCCAGCACTAGGGAAGCAGAGGCAGGTGGATCTCTGAGTTCGAGGCCACATGAATCTACATAGTGAGTTCCAGGACAGCCAAGGCTATATATATAACAGACAAACAAACAAACAGATAGACAAACAGACCATAAACAACTAAAACAACCAAAGGCTAGGGCATACCTTTCACCTGTTTACACACACATACCCACTCACTCAATGGTTTGTTATGTTCTTTGACATATCAAGTAACCCCAAGAGTCCCCAGTCTATCCAGTTGACCCTGTGAACACTACCCCAAGCCTTTTCTCACATCCTATAAGATAGTAAGATCTATATATGTTTCACCAAGGATTATCACTATTTAATCACATCCTCAGCCCAATGGACAGTGTTCATCTATGACGTGAGCTTTTTTCTTTTTCCTTAAAACTAACAAATCATGACCAACCAAACAAAAACACCACACAGCAAAATAAGAGTCACACCTGAACTAAGTCCTTCTCAAAGTATCATATAAAGATGACTATCATTCAAACAAATCCCATGATTTTTCCTTTGAATTTTTCAAAAATTAAATTTATTTATTTATTATTTAGTTTTTGAGACAGGTCTTCCCTGTGCAGCCCCAGCAGGCTCCAACTTTAAAGTCTTTCTATCTCAGCTTCCTGAAAGCTTGGATTAGAGTTGACACAATCACACCAGGTTTATTTCTTTTTCATTGATAAAAATTGAACAGAGTGAACCACGACGCATGCACACATTCTATAATGGCTACATAGAGCAGGCGAACAGATGCATTTCTTCATGTATTTATCATTCTTGTGTATGTGTGTGTGTGCGCGCGTGCACGTGCGCGTGCCTGTGTGTGTGTGTGTGTGTGTGTGTGGGCTTGAGGATAACCATGGATGTCATCCTTAGAAACACTATCCAGTCCATTTAAAGTCTCCCATTGGCCTGGAGCTCACAGGTTAGGTTAGACTGGCTGCAGATAGGTTGTCAGTCTCTGTGTCCTCAGCACTGGAAGCATGCACCAACATGGGTGCTGGGAACCAAGCTCAGGCTTGGTTTAGACAGCAGACAAGCACTTTACATACTGAGTATTCCCTAGCTCATATTCATCGTGTGTGTGTAAAGAACACTTAAATGTCTACCATCAGGTCCAGTGAAATGGCTTATGGGTAAAAGGGCTTAGTGTACAGGTCTGATGTCCTAAGTTATCTCCAGATCCTGCAGTAGACAGAGAGAACAGATTCCTTAAAGCTGCCTTACACACACACACACACACACACACACACACACACACACACACTGAAATGCTTCGAGCTTCACCCTCTGAAATCCCAGCCCTCAGCCACCCTCATTCCACTCTCTGCTCTGATGACTTCTTATTCAGATCCCATGAAGCAGTGAGGTTATGGAAACACCTGGCTTCCTGTGTGTGGTTTATTCCCATTTTTTTCTACGTGGAGTCTGTTCTGTTTAACATACAGTTATATCTGGAATAGACATAAAGGTGAAAATGTATGTCAGTTCAGGTCTAAGGTGAGAAACTTGCATAGGCACAGAGGCAGAAAACATGAATCATGATTTTTAATAAGTCACAGTGGGAAAGAGATCAGTTAACTTCTTATCATTTTTGTTTTCATGATGTGCTCGTAAATACTCAGAAAAATAATGACTTTAAAGTCCACTAGAGTATAGGCTCTAAAAACTAGATTTCAGATGGGAGAGTCAGGACTGGCTGTCATTAATTATGAAGTGGTGGCTGGCTGGCTGACACTGTGTCATTGACACATGGCCCAGGAGGAGCCTACACTGGAGGGAAGCACACCACAATACTTACACACCGCAGAAAAGCCGCACGACACAACCACAAGCGTCATCTGACTTCTTCACTCAATGTACTTAAGCTAACTTGGCACAAGAGATATTTGTGTGTATTAAAATTCATTTCCCAATGATACAGCATCCCCTTTACCACAGGCTTCCCAGTGCTCCTTCCCAGTGCTCAGCTGCTCTGGTCCCCTGAGCCAGCACTGGCAGAGCTCATAGCCCTGGCTCCTGCTAAAGCTGCAAGAATGAAGGGCAGAGACAGATTCTGATCGGATCAAAACCTCAATTTATCAGTTTCTCCTCAAAATTTCTCTAGAGTTTGAAGGAACATGATATGGGACTTTACTAAGACTTGAGGGTTGGAAGTAGTATCCAAGCTTGACCTGTTGAGTCACCAGGTCACCTCAGCCTTTGTGTGCCACCTTAGGCTGAGGACATTTAGAACTGATGCTGGCGTTGCTTCCTTGGGAACACTGATGGATTAACTTACAGATAATCCTGGAAAGAAGTATGGACAGAGTTCCAGATATAACAAGGAGGAATATTTAAAGACAGAATTTCAGGACATGTCTTTAACATAAGGAGAATGAACCAAGAGGCTGGAGAGATGGGTCAATGGTTTACAGCACTTGTTGCTCTTGTAGAGGACATGGGTTCGATTCCCAGCACCCACACTGTGGCTCACAATCACCCCTAACTCTGATTTCAGAGGAATTTTAACCCTTTTCTGGTCTCCTCAGGTATCAGGCATACACATAGTGCACATAGAGACATGCAGACAAAACGCTCACAAATATAAAATAATTAAATCTAAGAAATCTTTTTTAAAAAAAGAAAGAAAGAAGCAAACAGTATTAAGGGGAAGCAGAAACAAGAACTATGACACCCCGAATTCAGCCAAGAGGCTAGTAGCAAGAATAGAGCTTCAAGAAAGACCTTGTCAGTCTCATTGGCTTTATCATAGAAGACTGACCCGGCTAATTCCTTTTCCCGTGCTTCAGCATTACCCACTTTAAAACGGGTTAGTAACATTTTGTCATTGACATGTACGGAAGGAGACTGCATAGTAACTTGTGTTTAGATTCAGGTCCTGACTTGGCCCACCACTGGCACTGTGTCTTAGGCAACCTAGAGGACACTCCTCAGACTCAGTTTCCACACTCACAACAGTGTGGGACTGGGCGTCTAGGTGGAAGCTTGCCCAGACATACGGTTTCTATTTGTGAAGCTCTTTGAGTTCCCCCAAGGATGGTTTCTGAATAAAATAGAAATGGCTCTAGGAGTCTTAGCAATCCCACCCTTCCCTGCTCTCCTCCTCAGAGCAGGCAAGAGAGCCACTTAAAAGGCATTGTGAGCACCAGGTAATGGGAGAGAGTGAGGCTGGAAATGGGTTGTACAGAGGAAAGCCCCAGCAAGCCATTAACACCTCGCTCTGCACAGAACAGAATGTGGATCCAAGTGTTTATTTCAATAGCCTCCAGGAACGCATCAGGCATGGCCATTTAAATTCACGAGACGTTTGTGGTCACATTTCTACCCTTATGAATAAAGGCACAGAAGCAGGGGACAATGGTGGGTTTCTCAGCACACCAGAATAAGGGGTTGGGTGGTCCACAACAGCAGTGTCTACACTGACTATGGCCACTTCTGAAGGGCCAGTTTCACCCCCCATCACACTCCCTCACACACGTACCCCCTCAACATCCAGTGTTTATAACTAGAAATGCTACCTCATGAACCCACCTCCTGGGTCCACAAAGGGTGTTAAAGGCACCCTTTCAGGGTTATTGTACTTCCTGGAAGCTCATGAGAACTCTGCCTTTTGAGTATTTCCTTAGCCAAAATGATCTCACAGATTCTCTGAATCACAAACCACTCAGAGAGGGAAATGGTGGGAGGCGTGGAGGGGGAGCTGGAAGAAGAGAAAGAAAGAAAGAAAATTGGATTCACAGAGGCTGTCTCCAAGAGTGCCTGTGACACAAGTCACCCACTGCAGACAAAGGACACCATGAGGCGGAGGGAGACAATGGGGGCTGCAGAGGAGCAGGCACAGGCAGCTCAGAGCATGGAGCAGTGAGAGGAGCTAGTAGGGACCCTCCCCAGCGGTGCCCTAAACTCCGTGCTGCACTTCCTGCATGGGAAGAGGGCTGGGCTCCCAGCCACTGTCCTGTATTTTCTAATGATAAGGATTTCTAGTATCTTAAGGAATAGGTCCCTTACTCACCCCTTCTCTGTCTGTGTGTGTCTCTGTGTGTCTATTTCTGTGTGTCTGCGTGTGTGTCTGTGTGTGCTTGTATGTACGTATGTGTGTGTGACTGTGTGTGTGTATGTGTGATAAAAATGACAACAAAGACATAAACCCCACCTTCCCTGTGGCTCTATTCCACAGCTCCAGCTGTCTTTCCACCAACTGAGTGAGAATCAGCAAACAGAAGAGATTGGTTTTAGGTCTTTAAGAGTTTGGAATGTCTTGTGAAGTAAAACAAATGATTATGGAGACCAAAGAGCCTGTCCAAAGGACTACATGGAAAAGGAAGGTGGTGAGCAGAGATGCTTCCCTGCAGAGGCCAGAGGCTCCTCACAATGTAGGGACCCTTGCTGTTTCCGTGCTTAATTGAGAGGTGGGAGGCCTGTTAAAGTTACACACACACACACACACACACACACACACACACACACACGAGAGAGAGAGAGAGAGAGAGAGAGAGAGAGAGAGAGAGAGAGAGAGAGA
>JADRCH010000160.1:2184717-2215828 GCA_019843965.1 Rhynchomys soricoides
ATAATAATAATAATAATAATAATAATAATAATAATAATAATAATAATGAAAATCTTAAACAAAAAAACAATTCAAACCTTTAAAAAAAAAAAGTTTACCACAGAATGTGTGTGCAAAGGGTTTTGAGGTTGAAGTGGACTTTATGGAATAAGCCGACCTTTTTTATTAGAACAAATGAGATGCTGAAAAATATTCTTCTACCTTGGCACTACTTCTAAGGTGTCATGAGGAGAGGGGACAGAGGAAAGTCTCACAATAGATCCCTCTCCTGGCTGCATGAGTAAACAAGAAGTCACCTAGGGACATTTCAAGATGTCCCTGGTAGAGCAGGAACAAGGCTATTGGGATGTTATCTCATTCAATAGAGGTATTTCTGTTAACCACAAAAGATCAAACAATTGCTAACCTAGTGCCAACCAATGCAAATCAGAATCTGATATTCTGCCAATTTAAAATAACAAAACAGAAAATAATAATCAAACATGATCTTAGTAGCCGCTCCCATGGACCCTGCCCTTAGCCAGGCACTAAGATGAGAGACCTGTAGATATTAACATATCTAGTCTTCCCAAGAGACCCATACACAAGGAAATATCATCTTAGTTACCCCTGAGAAAATGAACCCTTGATGAAGGTGTTAAAATGGATGCTTCAATCCCCCAACTCCTGCCACAGAAGCTCATGTATTGAAGGCTCCAGAGGTGGTAAGAAAAGCAAAACAAAACAAGAATGAAGCCATTAGAGGAATGTCCTTGAAGGTCCCCAGGACCCTGGGACTCTGGCTCTTCCTAGGGTCTCTCTTTCACTTTCTAGTGACCACAAGGTAAGACATTTTCTTTTAACATATTTTCTCTCCAACATGGCATGCTGCTTTGTCATAGGCCATAAGACAGTGGGTTCTGATCTGGACTGAATCCTTTGAAACTGTGGAAACTGTAGATTCAAACCTTTCTTCTTTAATTGGCGATTACCTCAGGTGTTTTGTCACAGTGAGAGGAAGCTGATACAACTGGGAGAGAGAGGCAAGTGATAGTTTCGAAAAGGTGTCTGTGAGGTCACAGATATTGTGACACAGAGCGTTGTCCTTACAGAGTTGGAGCAATATCTGAAGAAAACAGAAGGACCCTGGTCTGAATTCTGCTGAAGCATCCTTGTTCATAAGTTGCCACAGGCACTGACAGAAAAGTAAGACACCGAAGAACTAGGAGTAAGAAGAGGACAAAGGATTAAGAGTGAGAAGAGCTGGCTGCAGCTAAAATTCTCCCATCAATTTGAAGAAAATAATCTGTACTCATTAAAGAGCAGAAAACCTAAGTGGAAGCAAAACAGGCCGGTCCTTCTTAGAAATCATGATCATTACAGCTTTTGCTTCCTGGTACTCATCTAATGCCAGTTCCTAGGAGCTGAAATAATAAGGACCTTGAAACACACAGCAAAGTGAGAACAGGAACTGTTAGCTTATGTCATTATTTCAGGGAAGGTCACGTCACCTATAGAAAGAAGAAATGGCCACTGGAAACATGAGTTTCTGGAGCTGCATCTTTTGACTTCTCAGCCATTCTGCATGTGTATGTGTGAGCTTACGTGTGTGCATGAGCACATGCGCACAGAAAAGCCAAGGAACCACACGTCTCTCGGTAGTAACCCACCCTGTTTTGTGAGACAGGGTCTCTCAAGGGGACCTGGGGTGGCTGTCATTTGAGACCCAAGGATCCTTCTGGGCCACTGTGCCACCACATCTGGCTTTTTTTTACAAGGGTGGAAAGGTCCCCGTGGTGCTTGTATAGCAAGCATAAAACCAAAGGAACCATCACTCTGGCCCCTTCTTGCCTGTTTTAAATTGAGCTGTTTGGAACTGAACGGAGTATATGATCCAGCGCTATTTTAAAGCCATCAAATCAGACAGCCTGGGAACAGCCAACCAGTCACATGCTTTCATCACAGCTAACTGAGAATCAGGGCAGCAAGGTAGTAGTCTCACAGCGCCCCAGCCCTGACCTTCTGACTCCTGCCCCAATATCCACGAGAAGCGACTGCCTTTCATCTCCTCAACCCCTGAAGCCACTGCCCTGGTCTAAAGCCACCTGGCTTTTTAAAGGCAGGCCCCCAAGGTCACCTTAATCCAGTAACCACAGTCATTTATTTGGCCTTACTGTCAGGGAGAATTTTTCATCAGTAAGAAATAGCATTGTTAGGTGGCATTAAGTCAATTTATACTGCAGAGAAAAGAGATTCCAAGTGTCTAGGGTTAATATTTGTGATATTTACCTAGAGCAGTCTCAGAGTTAGAATATTTTAAACATGCTTTTTCGGGCTGTTTACAGGTGGATGCCCTTTCCCACAAGGTTGTCACGTGTGGGCCAAACATTTTCTGACCAATTTTTTTTTTCTTCAAATAAAGTAGGTTTATTGGGAACACATTTTACCCCATATCAACAGCACTGAGCAGGGAGCAGGGCCAAACTAAGAGCTGGTGAGAGAAGACAAAACAGATGACAGATCTTAGTCTTTTGTTTCTCACGAGTTCAAAGCCGGCCTTCATATTGATTTTCAGATGTGAGTATACACAGTTCATCTTCTGAATAATCCCCATGTGCCTTCCTCTCATAAACAAATACAATTTATGAGATGAGGGGGGGAGATGAAGTCCTATCGATAAACAACCTTCCCTCCCCAAACCCCAGCCACAGTCATTAACCTAGTACCCCATTGCTCTCCTGCAGACTTTCCTGTCAGGCCTCCACAAGATGTAAATCTTCTGGTATATTTGCCCACAGAAAAATCTCTTTACAAATTAATTTGACAGGAAAGGGACCGTGAAATTGTCCATAAATTAGGGTATGCATATCTGACTTAATATTGAGTTCTTTTGGGGGGGGGGTTGTTTTGTGTGTGTGTGTGCATGCTTTCATGTACATGTGAAGACCAGAGATCGAAATCAGGTGTCTTTTTCAATACCATTGAAAAAGATCTCTCACTGGACCTGGAGGTCACCGACTCAGCTACCTTAGCTAGCCAGTGAGCCTCAAAGATGGTCTTGTCTCTATCTCCTAGTGCTGGAATTACAAACACAAGCCACCATGCCTGACTTGTTCTATGGATGCCTGGATCCTCATGGCAGCATGGAACTTGATTGACTGAATCATCTCCACACTCTCTAATACATTAAATTTCTGAGAGTTAAATTTCCTTATTTCCTAAATGCTAACACCTTTCAGGCAGTGACTTAACATTAGCTTCAACTTGGAGCTCTGAATGCAATTCCGTGACAGACACTCAACCTACAGCAAGTATTCGCATCGTGTCCTGAGGTCAGACAACAGCTGAAATGAAGGCGAGACAGCTGGTGTTGGCTGTATCAATTTTGGTCGCTAGAAGCTTGGGTTACTAAATGAAAATGGCCAGAGAGCCACAGAGAAGTCACATTTAGAAGCAGCAAGCCCCAGGATCCCACAGGCCTCCTGCTGAGGCAAGTGTCTGGCTTCTCCACAGAAGGAGCCTTCCCTCAGCCCTCCCTACGCATCCCACTCGGCTCCTGACCCACTTTTTCTAGTCTGCACACAGTTCAGTGCACAAGGCGTTCTCCCAGCCTTTGTCCTGGGTCTCTTATTCTCACTAGCAAGAGCTTATTCCCTATTAATTTTTCTTGTCCTCAATTAACCACACTGATGCATGCTTAAGAATCCTTATGTCAGCTGCTCTCTTATTTATCTGCAGCGTATGCTTATAATAAGAGAATTTTAAAGATTTTGACGTTTTCATTAGTTATAAGTGAGTGAGTGTGTGTGTGTGTGTGTGTGTGTGTGTGTGTGTGTAGGTGGGAGGCTTGTACACAAGGGTAGGTGACCTCAGAGGCCAGAAACATCAGTTCTCCCAGAAACTGTCATTAAAGACAGTTGTGAGCCATCTGGGGTGGGTGCTGGGAACTGCCCTCAGGTCCCCTGGAAGAGCAGTGCACATTCTTAACCACTGAGCCACCTCTCTGTCCCTCTAACAGTGCATTTTAAATATCCCTTCACTAAGCACTTCTCCCCAAGTCAAGTAAAGAGTTCTTAATAATGTAGGCTCAACTTTATTCTGTCAATATCTAAGCACAATACTTGTGTCAGAGCTATTCAATGACTCAAAGTTAAGGAAATGAGTGGGCAGAGAAAAATCCCAACCCAAAGAGAGTCGACATCCAGTACTTTCCAAGACTCACAAAAACCCAAGCAGCTGTGTGAAATCACAAGATACTGTCAACTTTAGCTCTGGGACAGCAGGTCTCTTTGCACTGCACCATGTGATATATTCCAAGCTGGATGCACCACCACTTGAGCAAGAAGCTAGATGAGACAGAAAGCTAAGCAGGCTTGTACTGAGAGAAACTGTTTTCAACCCAGACTGAGTGAGGACAGCTACTGTTTTCCTTCTGAGGCTCACACCTTCTTCTTAACAAGGTATGGAGCCTCAGGAAGCTCCGGGCTTTTCTCTCCACTACATTTGCTTCTGCAAAGCCTCGATGCATAGATAAGAGGCCTGGGTAGTTCTAGGTCTGGGTGAAAGAGGGTTTATTTCATGTGACTCTGAAGTGCATTCCTGGGACTCAAAGAAGGGACAGATTTAAATCAGATGTTCTGACTGAGGACATTCAATATGTGCAAGTATTTGCATTTTCCATATGTCATGTAAGTGTTTTCCTCCTCTCTCTCTCTCTCTCTCTCTCTCTCTCTCTCTCTCTGTGTGTGAGAGTGTGTATGTGTGTGTGAGTGTGTGAGTGTGTGTGCATATGTGTGTATATGTTTGTGAGTGCATGTGTGTGTATGTGTGTGAGAGTGTGTGTATGTGTGTGTGTGAGTGTGCGTGTGATAGTGTTTGTGTGTGTGCATATATGTGTGTGAGTATGTGTGTGACTGTGTGTGTGTGTGTGTGTTCATGAGAACCTGTCCTCAGCGATTGATGTCCACCGACTTACTCTGTTTCTTCACCTTATTTTTTAAGACAAGACCTTTTATTACCTACAGCTCACTGACTTGGCTCTACTGGCTGGCCAGCCAGTCTCAAAGACCAGGCCTGATTCTCTCTCCAGCACTGGTGTTACAGGTATGGACCTCCAGGCTTGGCTTTCTGTTATGAGTTCTGTGGAACTGAACTTGGATCCTCACACTTGCACGGCAGACGTGTTACCAACTGCGCCACCTCCTCAGCCCCAGAAGTGTTTCCCAAATGTTAGCATTCCGTCCAAGTCAATCCACAATTATGTGTGCTTATTTGCTTGTCAAGTGAGAGCCGATTTTTAATTCATTCTCTTTCTGGGGAGCAGATCTGTTGAACCACTTGAAAATTAAAACTAAGGTTTTTGCTTTTTTAAATTATTATTATTTAAAGAGAGACTGTCTGTTTTCAAGCACATCACCAACTAGAAGGAAGTCAGTCAATGTAACCGTTCTCAAGCACACGCCTGAAAGTGTTTATTACAATCACATAGCCACGACCCCTTCACAAGATCTGATCATGTTAGGAAAAGCCCCTCAGATCAAATAAAACTCAAGTGTCAAAATATTTTGAAAGGGGAGGGTGGTAAGGCACCTGATAAAATATCACGGTAGTTCTGATTTGAATTAAGGGAAACACACAAAATAATGTTCTCATTTGACAATACATAGAAGACCCAAAGGCTTAACTTAGATGACTTTACAAAGAACAGAAATGAAAGGGTAGTTTTCCTGCAAGTTCCTCAACACGCACACGGACATACACACCTGCACAGAATTAGTGTCTCTACTGAAGTTTATAGGCTTAAGGGTTTTTTTGGTGTGTGTGTGTATAACTGTACTTGTTTATAGACAGGCAGTTACTATAAGGTAGAAGACAGCAGACTTAACAATTTACTCTGCTCTTCAATCTATTTGAGCATTCCACCTCTGAAAAAGAGGGAGAAAAATTTCCATAAAAATTATAATGGAAATATCTTTCGACTTAAAGTATCAGAAGTTCTGAATTAGCAAGCCTGTTAATGTCTCCTCTAGATGAGAGAAGGAAGTTGTCTAAATCTCAAAGGGGAGAGAGGCCTAGAGATGCTTCAAGCCATTGCCTATTATTTAACAGCTCTTCAATCAGATGAATTGTCTTGCCAGCAAGGGATCTTAAAATAGCAAGTTTTGAAAAACAATTCTTGTGAGTTTTGCAACCAAAAAATCATTACTTTGGAGATTGTTCAGAGAGAAAGGAAGATAAAGGAATGAGTGCCCTTTAGATTAAAAAGTGGGTTTATAAAATCTAAGTCTTATTTCCCAGGATGTTGAAAAGCAGCCAGCCACACTGTAGGTTCCAGGCTGTGTCAAGGGCCATACCTGGGAGGACTGTGAGACATTGATGGTCTTGACTCAGCTGCCGGCCCCCCCAGCCTCTCTTTATTTTCTTCACTTCTGTCCAAAGCAGAGAACCCCATGGCTACATTTGCAAAGATCCCACAGGCCCAGCCTTCAGTTCTTTCCTGAGCTTCACCTCCAGACAAATGCTCCCAAAGGCTATTTGATGCATCCAGCAACTGCCTTTGCCTAACAAACAATGTCTAAAAAGGGTCTAATCAGGCAGCAAGGTTCCCAGGGCCTGAGCCAAGCCTAACCTTTCTAGCTGTAGGTTCTAACTCCTCCCTCCTCCCCACACCCAGTGATAGGAGCACCTTAGCAGCATCCCATAGGGGGCACTGAGCACCACCACCAAGTGAGGAACGGTGTCAGTTAACTCAGGTGGATACCATCCTCACATGGCAAAAGGAAAGGTAAACCGAACTTACTCCATCACTGAAAGGATCCCCTGATGAAGGGACTCTCCCACCATCCACAAAAACATCACCTCCATCCATGATTAATACGGCTAACCACACTCAATTAGGTAATGAAAAGCACCTATACAATAAAAGCCAAGCCCGAAAGTGTTAAAACGTCATGCAGTGTTCACGGCATTTAATAGACACTTTATCTGAACATATGGCAAGGTATAGCAGAAAATCATTTTCCTACTGTACTTTCCTTCTACAAAATATCAATGAAATGTTTTAAAAGCTAATTGCTTAGCATGCCAAGGGTGAGTCTTAGTCACCCTCACCCTTGCCATGTTGGCTGTTGGTAGCCCATGCACATATGTTGGCATTCTTTCTCTTCCTGGTTCACATGTGATTTCTTCTTGGGAATGTCTTCTCTACACTCCTTCACTGATGTCTGCAATTCTGACTGCCCTTTAAGGTCTAAGGCTCTCCTGTAACACCTTCATTATCCCCGAGAGCTGTTAGGTTCCTCCTATGTCCTGTGGATTCATCCTATCTCCTGTATGAGACCATTTTGTCTTTCTACCTTGTGGCAAATCACTTGCTAGGTGCTTTATGCGTTCTTTAAAGTAACTATAGGTACTATTTCAATTTTACAGATAATAAACTAAGGCTAAATGAAATCAGATAACTTAATCAGAGCGATACCTCAGACCTTCCTAAGGAACTGTGTGCATACACAGGGGAGAAACCATGGCTCATAGAATCTTCTGCAAGAAGAATGGCAAGAGGTTTAAATCCAGGGTGTCTAATTGTGAATCTGCCCTCTTCCCATAATGCTTTGGGACTTGAGTCTTACTTCCCGGTCCTTTAGTTAAGTTCTTGAAGGTGAGCAACATACTTTGAGTATTTGTGTTCTTCCTATCCTCTCTTCTCAATCTAGAGACCCCTGTGTGACTTTAAGACCCTGGGCTAACACCGTTGACAATGGCACTCAGTCACCTTGCCCTTTCCCACAGAGTGAGGTGCAGATCCCACTCAATCTCTGGCTTTTCAGAAAGCATTTCCCAGCTTCGATGAAGCTTTTGCAGATGTGTAGACTAAGTCATTCTCACCAGCAAAATTCCAGAAGTTACAGAATTTGGAACTGCCTTTCCATACGCTCTGCTAAACTGGGTTTCCGAATCTGAATGATAACGTTACAGTTTTCCCCAGTTGGCTTTCTAAAGGGTTCTCCAACTAACAGTGCTCCGACTTCCCCATATCATCCAGGACAGAAGAGCTAAGGGTTCATCAAAGCGGGAATGTCTGCGAAGATTTAGGTACATGAATCACTGTGTAAAACCAAGGGCCAGCTAAATCTTCAGCATAGAGTAACATGTCCAAACAATGGAAAGTTGCACAGTCATCAGATACTGATCCCTCAAACGCAGGACTGCAGAAAAGAGTGTTTTCTGGGCATGGTGAAGCAGTTGCACATGTGAACTCAGTGGCTACTGCATGCACAGGGTCCTGCACAAGGTCTAGTGAGCCAGAGTCCAAGCATGGCTGACTAAGGAGTCATTGGGAGCTGAAGGACACTGGGGGAAGGTCGGCTTTCTTCCAGATAGAGCCTCTAGAGGTTGCCCATGTCCCAGTGGACGGCCATACACCCACGCACATATGGGTAACACAGCTGGACTCAGTAGGTTTAAAAGGAGTACATAAAGTGTGAAGGGAGGTATGGGAGGGGCTGGAGGAGTGAAGTGGGGACTGAGCTGATCAAAACACATGATACAAATGCATCAAATCTTCCGAAACCAAGTCAGAACAATGGATTAGGTGTCACCCACTGACACGTGCAACAGCTCCAGGAGACAGTGACAGGTAGCCAAAGCCAAACCTGCAAAGGCAATGCAATTCATTTATGTCTTTAAAATGGAAAAAAAATAGGGAAAGTGATTGAGGAATAACATGAAGAACGTTAGTAGTCATGAAAGTGGTCTATGTTGACTGTATCCGCATTCAAATCCTGGTGCTAAGGCTGTTCTGAAGGTTTCCCTCGTGCTAGAAGGGAAGAAAACATGAGGTATACTACGTCTTATCACCTCCTGTGAAGCTGCAGCTGCAGTCAAATACAACAATCTGAACATTAATAAAAGTAAATGAATAATATTAATGGCATTATATTAGTTCCTCAAGTCACATGATCTCCCTTTAAATTGAAGAGGCCTTGTGTAGTCAGGTGAGGGTACAGATATCTCAGGCTCAATCTTAACACTTGGAGAACTGAATCTGATTCTAACGGAAGCCTAGGGATGGTCTCCCCCACTAGAGTGGGAGGCTCTGTGAGTATATGTACCACACAAAGCCTGGACAAAACTAAGCAAATGAATGGCACACTGTGAGAGCATTAAGACACCCCTCCCCCCCAACATTAAAGGCAACAATGAATCTGTGAATACAGGAAAGGGCACATCTATCGACTCATGGAGTATAAAGAATAAGCCCAACAAAATACACTTTGTGGCAGTAATGGGGCAAACTAATGGTTTAGTCAAGCGGGGGTGGGGGGGGACTGTTTCTCTTAACATACTGACGTTCCTGTATGGAAAGATCAGGAAAGAGCACACGGCAGCTGTTTAAGCCTGAATTGCTTATTCTAAATAAGGCATTAGTGAAAATACTGTGTCAACTTTTCCTACAATTCCTTTCTTGCAGATAATTGGAAAGAGACTATCCAACAATTTGTCTTACTAGGCTTAACTTTTCGCCACTCATTCATTAACATAGCCGTGAGAATTGCTGATAGTTTATGATCCGGTACTGCTTGGAATTGAGGATGACAGGAATATGAACTGGAAATGGTTTTCTTGATGCTTATATTTTAATGATTTTTATATATTTATATTTCTCTCTGTGTGTCTCTCTGTCTCCCTTTCTCCGAGTCTCTGTCTGTCTTCCTCCCCCCCACCCCGGTGTGTGTGTGTGTGTGTGTGTGTGTGTGTGTGTGTGTGTGTGTGTGTACTAGTTTGAGAAGCTGACAAAAGAGGATACCTGGTTCCCTAGAGCCGAGCAAGAGGCCATTATAAGTTCCCTGATGTATGTGCTGGGAACAGAATACCAGTTCCTTGAGATGCAAGCACTGTCTCCAGCCCCATGGATTTTAATTTTCAACAAGTAGGCCGAGAAACGAATGGTTCCACGGCTAATATTTTCGTCACTTTTCTGCACGTGGACAGTAGTGTTTGTAAGTCACTGCAGACTGCAGAACCCACTGCTCCAGGCTGCACGTGCATCTCTGCACTTTCGGCTTCTCAGGATTATCAGTAACCCAGTAAGAACTAAGTGAGTTAGGAACTCAAAAGACAGAAGATGAGAAAAGTATCCTTTAAAAACCGTCAAGTCTTGTGAAACCTCTGCTCAAATTGCTCATAAATGTTAAGTTAGTAACTGGAGAGTTTTTCTTCTCTTCCAGCTTGTTTAAAGCTCAACCTCCTAACCAACGTGGGTCCATGTTGCTTTCCGTTGAGTGATCTTATTTCTCCCTTAGACCTCCTGCAGTGGCCTCAGTTCCCCTTGCTGACCAGTGTCTTTCTCAGGGACTGGGTATGCTCTCTTTGTCTTGAAAATTTCTCTCAATCAATACTTTGACCAACTACATGCTAAGAGATTTTCAAGCACACTCTGTGTATGTGTGTGCATGTGTTTGTGTCTGTGTGTGTGTCTTTGTGTCTGTGTATGAAACCCTCCCTAGATCCCTTAGAAAACTGTCAAAAGCATACTTTAAAGATAATAATTTAAATAATTATTTTACTAAAAAACAATGCCCTCTTCTGTTCACTGTTGTCCCCCACTGGACCAAGGCTTCCTTTATGGGAGTAGGGGACTGACCTATAGCATGTGCTCAGTAAATATCCAAAGAGAGGTATAAAAGGGAAGGTAGGAATGGATGGGTCGATTCCTGTATGTACGCTCCTTGTACATTCAGGCGAGTATTCCTGAGTCTGAACTGGTCAACCGCCTGGGAAAGCGCCCAGCAGACACTCTGAATACATTTTAAACTTGGAGCTTTATCTTCTCATTGTGGTATAATCTAGGAGCCTAAGAATCTTTCCAGAAAACCTTAAAGGATACTCTTGATGCACCACAATCCATTCTGGCAGATCCTGCAAGACCCTTGAATAGACACAAAGAAACCACCCCTTTGTAAGGGTGCCTAGCACACACTATTTAAGTTGCTTGAGCTGCCTGCTTAATTTACCGGAGGAATGGGGGAAAGCCTTAAGGACTTCAGGGACCTCTTACCACTGACTTCGACTGCCGCCAGGTTTGGTTTTCTCCTTTCTTCACGTAGAGACTACACACCTTCAAATACCAACTAAGCAAAGCAACTGCCTTGGTGACAGAGACCTTAAGACACAGGATGCGGCTAGAGCTTCTTTTTTCATTTCAAAAGGATCTTTTCACTGCCAGCAGTAGCCCTGTGCTCTCCCTCTGACCTTTGTGGACTTGGGTGGCGCTCATATTGAGAAGTATTAACAACAGCCATGACCTGCCCTGTTTATTCAGAGTTAAGCATTAAAGACGCTGAGTCCTCTAACCTGCAGCCATCTTTCTCCAGGAAAGAAGTGCCTATGTAAATATCCTAATGTAAACATCCCAGCTTTTCCTAGGGGATGAGAAGACCAGCTGACAACTAGGAGAGAAGGGAGCCTCGGCTGTTTGGAACTGTACCATGGAATTGATTCGAGGCTGACTGTACACTTGACCAGCGCTGGCGTTGTCTAATAGAGGGGCAATGAGGCACGTACTCCTGGATTTGTTCACCATGGTGTCAAGCAGTCTGATAGTTAGGAAACAGGGCAGGAATCTTTTTACAGCACAGAGGAGTCCTGGGGATCATGTCATGGAACTCTATTTGTTCAGGGTTTGCCTGTTTACCTGTTTAGTTTTTGGTGTTTGGTTTTGTTATTGTTGTTGTTTGTTTGTTTGTTTGGTGTGGAACAGCTGTGTTGCCAAGAGGGGGTGGATTCTGTTCTGAGGAGACAGGAAGGCTGACAATATTAACTTGGGCACAAAGAGGGAACAAGAGCTTCATTAAAGCTCCTCTCAGATACTGCTTGCTAGACACTGAAATTGCAAAACTTGCTATAAGGCCAGACATTGCAGAAGAAATCAAAAAAAAAAAAAGACAGAGACTCCCCCCCCCAAACAAACAAACAAACAAAAAAAAATGGTCCACTTTTATCTATTTACCTACACTGATTCGTGGGTGAGGTGACAAGACTAAAATCCCAAACTCAGCCAGCTGCCTGTGGAACAAAATGAAGGCAGACATAGGCTGCCTCCTCCACATCTGCAAAGAGAGAAAGCAGGGGTCACCTTTTCCTTCTTAAAGCAACCCAAGCAATTACACAAAGATGGAAAACAGAAGACTGCTTGTCTCCTGTACAGCCTGAGATGTACACGGGTGGCTAAACAGGCCTGTAATCCCTGCTTGTATTTGACAGGCACACAGAGGATGGCTGGGGCTTGCTGCCACCAGTCCGGTCCAGGTTCACTGAGAGACCCTGTTTCAAGGCGCTAAGGCCGAGAGTGACAGCAGGACACTGGACAGCCTCTTTTGACCTTGTAGCATGCTTGAACATGCACACAAACACACTGATATATTCTGTGATATTTGAAACAAACTGCTTCCTAATGTGTAGTTTGTCAGTAAACGGGGGAGGTGGATATTAATGGGATAATGTGGGTGTGCCCTGCTTTGAGAACACGGTCCCTGGAGTGGCCCAGATAATACCCTAGAAAAAGCTGTTCATAAACTGGGATCTTCCTTTATTTCCCCTTGAAGTAAGTAGAAAGTGGGGGGGACTGGAAAAAAATTGTGAGGAAGGACAGATGCCCATTCCTGTAGATACAACACCTGGATCACCCACCCCAGTTTTCTAAGTATGCCAGAGTGCAGAAGTGCAGCAGGCACCATCAGGAGAGAGGAGATGCAACTCGGGAGACACTCTGGCCTCCACAAACTTCTCAGCTTTAGAACTAAGTGAATCTTCCACTCCTTGTGAGGTCTCTTATTGATTTTCTGTGTTATTAATATTCGTGTTTGGCTGCTAAATGAACTCTACTGAAGCCCTTGCATTTCTTTGGGGCATACTTAGAGAACTAGGGTGTGTGATCCACGTTCTACTCTGTGGGGGCAGGGGTTGAATCCACTGGAATGGGCACTTCCCCCTAGTCATTGTATCATTATGTATTCTTTCTGTAAAAACAAGAATGGAGACAATTCCATCTCTAACCTGATAATCTTTAGTTTTTATCCCTGTTTGAAAGCAAAATAACATACAAATAAATGTAAGAAGTGAAAGTTTTATACATTTGAATAAAGGACACACATTTTTTTAATATTAGGAAGAATCCCCTAGATTGTAATTAATCTCTTAAATTTGAAACGTCAGAATTGACATTTCAAGGGAAAACATCTAAGAATGTGGCTTGAGAATCATTTATAAGGCTTTGTTTTATGTCTATGTTCTGGGTGAATAATGTTTATTAAGCTTGCATATTTAAGTGGAAATATGCAAAAATAAAAAATAAAAAAACCCGGGTCTGAATGCCAACATGTTTTCAGGAACAAACGCAAGCTTGTTTTAAGGATCCCCTGCACATTCCCTGCCTCTGCTTATGCTCCCAGCAGTCTTTGGAACATGAATGCTCAGCTGGAACATGAAGGCCTGGATGTGAGTGTGTAAAGGACCCATTGTCTCAGCTGACTCTGGGTGACCAGAGAACTCCTGAGATGGGCTTAGTAGGGGACAAGCTACACAGTGATTCTGTAGACCCCAGTTTCCATGCTAAAGGCCCAGCCAGGGATGTACAAGAGCCATGGGGCTGGCATAGCCTGTGACCACCACGAGGGCCAGATCCTTCAGGACACTCAAGTCCAGAACGGTTCAGTGACTTCTTCAAGTCACCCAGGAAAGTGGACTTGATGGGAGTTTGGTGATCTCTCCACCTGTCCCCGTGTTTTTAGAATCTTTCTGCATAGGTATGTTAGCACACAAGTTGATCAAAATGCCCTGCAAACAGTGGCTTGTGTGTTCAACAAATGCCATCCCTCACAGAGATCTCCCTGTCTTAAGAGGAAGGCATGAAGCATTTCTCAGGCTCTCTCTCTCCCTCTCCCTCTCCCTCTCCGTGTGTGTGTGTGTGTGTGTGTGTGTGTGTGTGTGTGTGTGTTACATTGTTGTTGTTTGGTTTTTTGGTTTTTTTTTAAATGTATTTATTTTATGTATATGAGTATACTGTCGCTGTCTTCAGACACATCAGAAGAGGACATCTGATCCCATTATGGATGGTTGTGAGCCACCATGTGGTTGCTGGGAATTGAGTCTTTCGCTGTGTCTGTGCAACTGGGCCGGGCATCTTGTTTACTTTGCAAAACATCAAAACCATGGCCATCAAAACACAGAGGGCTGTAATTTGAAAAGTCAAGTATTTTATAATACAATTAAAGAAAAAGGACGTTTTATCTCTGGGCTCCAGCTAAGAGAGAGCAAAAGGGAAAGGCCTGATTTGTGAAAGAAACAGATTCTCAAGCCGGGTCATCCATCAGGTTCCCCCAGAGCTATGAACGTCCGCTCCAAATGTCTGAGAGAAATGTGAGAGAGAAGCATCTGGAATTGTGAAAAAATTCTCACAGAAGCCAATACAAGCTAAATTAACTGTCTTCAAGCTCACGAGCCAGATGTGCGTACGTACGTATGTATGTATGTATTCCATGGGAGAAGGGTAAAGGGAACAGACTGGGATTTTAAAAAGACTTAGAGAACCTAACAATGAAGATGGACTTTGCTAGCCAGACTGTGGTGGTGCATACCTTTAGCAGGTCAATCTCTGTGAGTTCGAGGCCTACCTGGTCTACAGATCAAGATCCAGGACAGCCTGAGCTACACAGAGAAACCCTGTCTCCAAAAAGAAACAAACAAACAATGACAGACTTTGCTGGAGTCTGACTGATAAATACAAGTTAGCAAAGATGGCTTGGGTGGTCTCATGGGAGAAATTTGATCATGGGTTATATATTAAATATTGCCAAGCTACTATTGCTAATGAGAATGTGGTTATATAAAAAAACACACTTGAAACAATGTATATATTTCATGTGTATGGATGGATGTGTGCCTGGGTGTATATAAATGCACCACATGCCTGCAAGACCCTGCGGAGGTCAGAAAGTGGCTTGAGATCACCTGGAACTGGAGCCACAGGCAATTATGAGCCAGTGTGCGGATGGATACTGGGACTTGAACCTGGGTCCTTAGCAAGAGCAGTATGTTATCTTAACTCCTGAGCCATCTCTCCAGCCCCAGAAATTGCCATCATTTAGGGAAGCAATCTGCAGTACGCAAGGTGTGGTGGTGCGGTGTCTTTGTTTTAATGAAAACAAGGAGGAACAAGTTGGGAGCGTCTCAATGACTACTGAATCCGAGCAGTGGCACATGGTGGACACGGTACTACTCCAAGCTTCTGTATATGTGACATTTTCATGATTTTTAAAATATTTTGATAATAAACACAGAAAGATTTTCATCCTGATAAAAAGAACTACACGGTAGCTAAAGCAGTTTGAAAATAAAATACTAGAGAAATAGTCAGGTACACAGCAGGCTGTTGTCTTCTACAAAGGCAGGGACTATGAGAGTGGGTAGGGGTGGGGAGGGGGAGAATAGCACATGGAAATGCAGGGGAAAGACTCACAGCCTCAGTGCTGACCTCTTTTGAGGGAGTGTATTGGCTGGTTTTGTGTCACCTTGACACAAGCTGGAGTTATCACAGAGAAAGGAACTTCAGTTGAGAAAAATGCCTCCATGAGATCCAGCTGTAAGGCATTTTCTCAATTAGTGCTCAAGGGGGGAGGGCCCATAGTGGGTGGTACCATCCGTGGGCTGGTAGTCTTGGGTTCTATAAGAAAGCAGGCTGAGCAAGCCAGGGAGCAAGCCAGTAAGAAACATCCCTCCATGGCCTCTACATCATCTCCTGCTTCCTGACCTGCTTGAGTTCCTGTCCAGACTTCCTCTGGTGATGAACAGCAATGTGGAAGTGTAAGCTGAATAAACCCTTTCCTCCCCAATTTGCTTCTTGGTCATGATGTTTGTGCAGGAATAGAAACCCTGACTAAGACGAGGAGATTCAAGAGGATTCACTGCCCATTCTAGACGGCCATCTCTTCTTTTAACTTCTGTTAGAAGTGCCCACATTCCCAGTATTTTCAACTTCTCTTTGGAGGATACTAAAGGCATCGAGTCTGGGCTATGTGTCTACTGTATGTGGTTGGCTCCCCGTCCTTAGAAGTCATCAGCTCAATTGCTGAGGTCTCTAGGTATGCATGTGTGCTCAGCTCTTCTGCGTTATATCATTGTTAGGTTTTCATTCATTGTTACAGCCCCGTAAAGCCAAGCCACAGTTCTTCTTGGTATTCAAGCTATGCTTTATATGTATGTATCTTCAGGACAACTAATACCCTTTGATAACCAGGAATTAGAGAAAATCACCCACATTTAAGGTAGGATGGACATAGGTGGTGATTAGGAATTGGATTTTTTTTTCCCAAGAAAATGACCACATAGCTAATCATCACACTTCCCGTAAGTACATTTATGGGAAGTTCTACAAAGCATATTATCAAAATGCAAATGAAAGCACTCAGAGGAATGAATAACTACCACACAGATTCGTAGATCACAGCCACAAATACTCAATTTCTTAGTGTCTTCTCCTCTTCCCTATGTGGACAACTGTTTTGTTTCTAAAGATGAACTGATCTGTTACATATAATTACACTTGATGGGAATTCTGCTTTTGTCATCTGAACTAAAATGTGATATTCGCAGTTGGAGAGATCGCTCAGTGGTTACAAGAATTGGCTGTTCTTTCCAAGGACCCAGGTTCAATTCCCAGTACCCACATGGTGGGTCACAACTATATTGTAACTCCAGTCCCAGGGAATCCAACACTATCTTCAGGCATCTTTGGAGATCTCTGAGCAATAAATAAGCACTTACGTGGTGCAGAGTCATACAAGCAGGGGAACATCTATTCACATAAAACAAAAATAAATAAATGTGATATTTTCCTGTTTTAGTTTTTCATAAATATCTATTAATGGTGGGATTATTAATTAATCTATTATTACTGTTTCCATTCTATCAAGTGGAAACAGTAAACTCTTCTAGTTATTTCTATTATGAGACTGGCTGTTACTATTTGCTTAAAATTATAAAAATAGATGACTAATACACACTTCAGCCTGCACTACTTTCTTAGGCAATTATATATGTTTCTGAACTATTGGTCCTCAGATCATTATAAAAATAGCAAAACAGAAGACAGTATCTAGCCTCACCTCAACACAAGAAATCCTCAAGTCCAGAGAGGAACCCAATCTCATGGGAGTACAGAAAAGAGTAAAAATAGAGCCCAGTGTGGTGGCGCACACCTTTAGTCCCGGCACTCAGGAAGCAAAAGCAAACCGATCTCTGACTTCTAGGCCAGCCTGGTCTATACAGTGCGTTCTAGGACAGACAGAGCTACACAGAGAAGCCCTCTCTCAAAAAACCAAGAAAGTGATAGAAGAAAACATCTGACATCCTCTTTTAACCTTTGCCAAAAATGTACACATGTGCACTCTCTCTCACACACACACATATACACATACAACACACATACATTCACACACCACACACACATACCACATAGACACCACACATACCACACACACACTACACACATGCACCACACACCACAGACACACCCACACACATAGACACACAAAACACACCACACACATACACACACCACACACACACACCACATATACTACACACATACACACACCACACATAATAGTGGCGATGAAGATTATGATTGTAACAATATTGATAATGAAATATTGACCACTGAGTGTGCACTGGGCTCACTCACTCTGCTGATACTATGTTCCTGGAGAAGGAAGTTTCTGCCCGAAGGCAGAAGTGTGGAAGTACTCGCAGTCAGCCGTGGTAAACCCAGTCCAGTCCCCTTTGTGGTTCTTGCTCCAACGCTTTCCCAACAGCACAGCAACAGGACTTGGCCATCCTGACTCCGATGTTTGGAATTCCTTCAATCGCTCCCTACCCCATCCCTGACTCTCACAGCAAGCTGCTGTGCCTGGAATACGGCACGTCCTTCATCTTACCCCATTGCTATAGTTAGTTGCTTTTGTGATCTCCCAGTTTAAATTTTGCTTTAGATTCTTAATTAATTAATTAACCAGCCAGTGTTGGGGAACAAATCCAGAGCCTCATAAATGCTAAGCAAGCCTTGGATCACTATGAAGCTCTGTTGAATCTCACCCCCTACACTGCCTGAGACTGAGCTCTGTCCAAAGCCAACACTGCTATGTTGGTTTCAGTCAGAGTGTGAACACCACTTAGTTCCCAAGCAGGTAAGCTTTATATTACAGCGTGCCCCGACCACTTGAAAACACCTCTCTACTTAGCTTCTACATGTGTAATGAATGTGCTGTTTACATCCTGTCCCAGATAATTAATGAAGACTGTAAAAGGAAAAAGACCAGCTGAACGCAGATCCCCACCTCCTTAAAGCCTAGTGTGCTGTTATTTATCATGGCATGTTCGTCCATTCGGGCAATTTTCAATCAATTTGACACATTCGACTCAATCCCAGTGCATTTCTGAGCTACATTTTCTGAGACCTGCTACCAGTTCTTCCATTAATGGCTGAGTGTGTTTTAAAAATGATAATATGACCAATGCCCTCTTTTTGTCTATTGTTTTGTGATTTTTTTTTTCAAAGCACAAGTTCAATTAATTTAGAGCAATCAAAGAAGCTATATAAATCGTGTTATCCGTGGCTTATGGCTGTAACACCCCACATACGTCCGAACGCTTCTTCTTTCCAAGCGTTCTATTATTTGTGTACAATGTAGTCTCCTAATTCATTTAGGCACTCAACAAGCACTCGTGGAATTCATACTAAAGGCAGGTACTGTGTTTGGAATAGACCCGAGACGGGTTTGACTTGGAAATAAACTCTTCAGGAGCTCTTGTTCTGTGAAATAGTACAGAGTAAAGTGACCCCGAAACTGATATTCAAGATACACATTACTGATTCTGGGATACTGAAGACTGAGAGAGGAAGAAATCTGTATGAACTCTTACTGGCAGCCATGATCAACAGGTTCCCTGGGAAAGGAATCTGGACAAGGTGGCTAACCTAAGATAATACAGAGACTCTGTGCTTTGACTGCTTGTGATATCTCTGCCAGGGATAGACACCTTCCAGTTAAGTCTGCATCCTTTCTCTCCCTCGGCTCTCATTATTGTTTCCACAGGACATCTTCCCTATTCTGATGAGTCCATTACTACTCGCCTTCACCCTGGCCAACACGGCATATCGTCTCCAGACCTGGCCTGTTTATTTCTTTTGTTTGTCTCCTTCATCCTCCCTCCCTCCCTTCCTCCCTCTTCCTCTCCCCTCTCCCTTCAACAAAACAGGTCTTCATTACTGTTTAATTATCCTCATTTGTCTTCTTAAAAGGCCAGTTTTAAAAACTAGTTCAGAAGCTCAGCTATTTCGACATCAACAGCTCCGCCATTTGCACATAATCGTTAAGCCTATTTCCCTATTTGTTAATGCCAGGCTGCCTTTATTTCTGCCGTCCCCTCCTTGCTCTTCTTTATTACGTTTGTATCATTGCCCTCTGCTCCACTGATTGCAGAAATACTTCCTGGCTGTAACTCTGGAACCTTTTTGATGATACATGTGTTCCTCAGAGTTCTACAGACAGACTTCATCATATTCTCTCTCCTCTCTCTCTCTCTCTCTCTTCCCCTTCCCCACCCCCACTGTCTCTGTCTTTCTTTCCTTGTATTGTTGTAGAGTTGTCATTATTTCTTGGACAGTATCTGTTTGTTCCAAAGATGTCTGACCTTCAGAGTGAAGCCACTGCCCCAACTTACAAGGTGTGAGCTATAGAGCCCCTGCAGACAACTACTCTGCTTCCCCCATTGAGGCAGACGTCCACCTTCTCTCTCTCTTCTTCTTTTAAGATTTATTTATTTTATTTATATGCGAACACTTTAGCTGTGTTCAGACACACCAGAAGAGGGTATCGAATCCCATTCCAGATGGTTGTGAGCCACCATGTGGTTGCTGGGAATTGAACTCAGGACCTCTGGAAGAGCAGCCAGTGCTCTTAACCGCTGAGCTATCTCTCCAGCCCAAGGTCCACCTTCTCAATGAGAACAAATTCCAGCGGGGAGAAACGGCTGAGACTTGTGAGTTCCCTACCTCAGAGCAGCACCCTTGGCCTCTTCCAATGATGGCTCCTCTCTCAAATACATTACCATCTGACAACAGCTTTCCCATGACCCAAACATGCCTCAAAGCCAGGGAACTGAGGAAAGTGGTAAGTACTGTTCTTCTCAGGGTGACACATTAATGTTTGTACTTAGGAGCATCGGGCCACTTCTCCTTAGACTCTGGTCCTGTGCTGGTTGAATTTGCCCCTATCATTTGTGGTACTGGATGAGCCCCTGTGGGAAGCACACAGGTATGTTCTTAAATACGGAGCTGTTACGGGGAAAAGATTCATTTTAGACAGTGTAGCGAGAACAACAGCCCAAACTGAAGAAGAGCCCTCATTACTATACTAGTAATACAATAATATTTTGTGAGAGTCACACCCATCTTTTTAGTTTAAACCTACTTTTTAAGACTGGGATAGGAGGCTCCCAATTATTGTGTAAATGTTATTTTTATGTCAGCTTAGCCAATAAGCACATTTTTTTCTCTCCAAACAGCCAAAGCGTAAAGGTGCCAATTAACTGCATTCTACAAAATTCGTACCAGATAAAGCAAGCTCAATCTTTTAGTCCCACACCCTCAATCTTAGCAAAAGATACCTTGGCTAACTCAAGATTGTTTGCTTGGCAGCCTAAACTGATTTTCCCCTTCTCTAAGCATCAACTCCTCGTAGGGTCTCCATGTTTTCACTGGGAGTGAGCACAGCATTCCGCTGTGACGCTGTGTGAAGAAACCAGAGAGGCAAAGGAAGGCGTTGCTTGCCACGTCGTTCTCTTTGCCCATGGTAATATCCCCAATCCTCATTTTCCCAGTTACTTTTGTCTTCGGTTCGAATGCGGATCCTTCCCATCCCTCTGAGCACCCACACACACATGTTAAAAATAATTATTTTTATTTTTTGAATAGCACACTAGCCAGTAACTTAAAGCATCTTCTAGAAGGTTGGGGATTAAACAACTCTAAAATCACAATGCTAATTGATAAACGATGATGCATGTGGCTTTGGACAACAAACACCAGCTCTTGGAAGGGGCCTGCCCCACATTGTCCAACTGACTGGGGGAAGCCTGACTCCTCGGGGTGGAGACTAACGCCATGGGAAGCCAATCCCAGCTTTTATTAGCAGGACAGAAGAAAATGGGGCCAGGCTCAGAATAGCTACTCCAAAGCATGTCACTCTTAGCCCATCTACCTCCTCTTAATCTTCCCTTTCCCTCCTGGCATTTTTACCCATTTTGCCCTCATCCCCTGGAAAGGATGGATGCCTTTACCTCATCTCAGCCCCTGCGCTGTTCTCCGTCTCCTGGGCATTTTAGCACCCCTCCCTCTGGGCTCTCTACCCTCATCTTCTAGCTTACTGAGATCCAAATGCAGGACTCCAACTGCTGCCAGCCAAGTGCTTGAGGGGGAGCTGTGGGCTTACCCCCCGCCACTGGGCCAGCCTCATCTCGGAGGAGACATTTTAAACCCCAGGGATGCTAAAAATCATCATCATTATTACCTCCCTAGGCACGGCGGTGTCAGCAGAGATGGAGGCTGGGAAACTCTAAAATTACACAAGTTGGTAATACTGCTTCGGCGTTAAGATCATCTGAACATCCATGATCTATCAGCAGCACCAACAGACAGAACCGACTAGGAAGCAACCACAGGGTATTCTCCTCCTGGGTCCCTGCTGCAGATTAGCAGGTGAAAATACCTTGTCTTCAAAATGGCCATTAGTTAGGATGACAAGAGGTGCAAACTAAAAGGCAGAGATTCAAGCTTAAGTAGGTTAACAAAAGGAAAGCTTCTCCAGGATCTTTCTAATGCTTTCTCATCCCATGATTTAAATATTTATTTTTCACACAAAGCCAGTGTGTCCACACAAAGTCAGCTGAAGGCTGAACCCGGGGTTCTCCTCCGAGGGTCAACGCTGAGATTTTCGTGTGTATAATATTATTAGAGAAAAGATAAATATTTAAAATGAGACCAGTAATTTTTCCTTATGGACTTCCTTAAGTTCTCCAAATACTCTGAGGAAGACTTGCCACGCCCTTCGAGGACAGCCATCAAGCGTCCGGAGCCTGACAAGAGTATTCCCCTGCAATTTTGTTGTGCTCAACTTTGACTCAAATTTGCAATCCATCAGGAAAGGCTTTGCTGTGTTGCTTATACGAAGATTTTCAGTGAGTGACATCTGTTGAAGTGGGATTTAATTTAAACTTGATAGCAGCCCTGTGGCGACATGGAAGCCTCCCTCTCCATCGGGGTCGCCATTACATTTTGGAAAGGGCTGCAGTACCTGAGTCACATTCTGCCTCTGCTGACCAAGGGAGCGCTGAAAAGGGGTTTGGGTTTTGGTTTTCATGAAGATTTTTCCTTATCTCTAGACTGAGTGTGATCTCCATTTTAAGAAGATGCTCAAATTTCTTCTGATTCTCTTTCCAGCCTTGCTGTATCCACACTTTTCAATCTTGGCTGGGGAAACACTGTCACTGGACTAACTGTACAGTCTCTCTCTACCTTGGCTAGCTTGTTGGTCACGAATCTTAAAATAGCAAGCACTACATAAGTAAAAAGCATCAGAAGAAAATAATCAGACTTTGGGCCCTATCTGTAGCTAGCTGCCTTCCACCCTTCCTGCACCAAAAGGACTCCTCCAGATGCATCCTTGCTGAGTTACAAAGGTAGTTCTAGAACCACAGAATTGGACATGGTTTCAAATAAAATTAAGTTTTCTCTCTTATTTTCAAAGATGGTGGAGCTCAAAGATAGTAAATGCCCCCTTACCACAGTGATGGGCAAAGTTGGAAGCGCTGTCCCCACCTCTTCCTGCAGCACTGACTTGCCAGTTTACTGAACCTCTACGTAAAATGAATGAAAAAAAAAAAAAAATCAATTTGAAAATCGTGCCCTTGCCAGGTGTGGTGGCTCATACCTTTAATCCCAGAACTGGGGAGGCAGAGGCAGGCGGATTTCTGTAAGTCTGAGGCCAGCCTGGTCTACAGAGTGAGTTCCAGACACAAGAGAACTATATAAAGTTCTCTATCTCAATGAAAAGAAATGGTTCTTAGGGAAAACTAAGTTTCCAAGCAGTTATAGTAAAGGGTTTATTTAAAACAGTCTCATGTTTACTCCGTTCCTTGCCAAACCTAGGCAGGCTCAATGAGGGCTCTTTAACTATTAATATCGTTAAGTTACCTGAGAATCATATTATGATGTAAACATTGGAGTGTGACACCCACACAGCCATTGCAGGTGGATTGTTAGAATGCCACCCTCCAAAGCCTTTTGGCAATATAAAATAAACTTTAGCCTTAAAACACACACACACACACACACACACACACACACACACACACACACACATTGACATCACTTTTAAATGTTATTCGCTGGAACAGGCACTAGGTAGGATCTACAAGTGGAATCGATTTTGACACTTCTGCCTTTCTAACTGTTGATATAAAATTCTACTCAGAGAATTTATGTCATTTCTGTGTTCTAGTCTGCTTCTTTGTTGTTATCATAAAAACACTTACAACAAAAACACTTAGTGAAAGCAACAGAGGTGTGTATGTATGTGTCTATGTGTTTGTGTGTATGTCTGTGTATGTGTTGTGTGTGTGTCTCTGTATCTGTGTGTGTGTGTGTGTATCTGTGTGTCTGTGTCTCTCTGTGTGTGTCTCTGTGTGTATTCTGTCTTACAGGTTAAAGCCTGTCACTGAAGGAAGCTAAAGCAGGGACTCAAGGCAGAATTTGAAGCAGACCATGGAGGAGCATTGCTCATTGGCTTACCCAACTGCCTTTCTTCTGTATCTTAGGACCCAGGGGCAGCACAGCTCACTGTAAGCTAAGTCCTCTCACATCAATCAGCCTTCGAGAAAATGCCCCACAGACATGCCCACAGGACAGTCTGATAAGACAAGCCTCAACTGAGGTTCACTCCTCTCAGGTGTGTCAACTTGACACTGCCATTGAAAGACAGCATTCTCAATGTCTGTGAAGAATGAAGACACAAACACTGGCCGTTCACACTCCAGGGTCCCTTCTGGGTCTTACGCTCTGATCTCTCTCTCTCTCTCTCTCTCTCTCTCTCTCTCTCTCTCTCTGTGTGTGTGTGTTTGTGTGTCTTTTCTGGGTAATGGTTTGATTTCTGTAACTACTTGGTTTTGTTTTGTTTTTCTTTCAGGAAAAAGCTAGTTCGTAGCTTGAGTAGTTATTTGGATTTGCAGAAAGCTGCAGAGAAACAAGGCTCCATAGGTTTCCTATAACCAGAAGATCTGGAAATCCTGGTTTACTGTGCTCTATGATCTTCACTGGACCATAGAAGGGAATGGCAGCAAGGGCTTTCTCATGCTCCTCATAACTGTGTCCTGTTGAAGGGACACACGCATGTGGAAAGGTGACTGTTGATGGAAGCCTGAAATTCACTTTCAAATACACAATAAGGAGCATGAAGCTGGGAGACATTACGTACGAGCTGGCCTCCGAGGGCTTGGGGGGGGGAGGACTCAAGCCTCAGAAAGACACAGAATGAAGAGGCCTTGAGGGTCTAGGCTGAAGGGCCAAACACAGAAAGACAAGGATCATAAACAAAGGCTCGGATGGCCACACTGACAGGAATTAGCTCTCTGTCACAGTGATCCGTGCCATACATAGATCCCTTGGGTACTGGATGCTACATGAAGCACACCACATGATGACTGAGTGCTGAGCTTTAGGACCAGCAAGAGGGCTCAGCAGGGAAAGGAGCCTGCTGCCAAACTTGACAAACTAAGTTTGAATCCCTGGGGTCCAAGTAGGGAAGGTCAAAACTGACTCTACACACACTGTAGCATAAGACCATCTTCCAAAAAGGTAATTTATGGGGGGGAGGGATGAGCTTTGAATCAGGGCACTGAGATGCTCACCAAGGTAAGTCAACCTTGGTCTCAGTTTTTGCAGATGTAAGAAAAGCAGCAGGACCCACAGAGGGGGGGTATAAGGAAAATTGAGTCCCTTCTAAGTATAGAAAGAGTAAATGTTCAAATGCTGGAGAAGTACCAATCATAAAATGGAATGATGTCTGCATTTATTAAGCAATGACATAAGACTCTTCAATGAATTCAAGCTTTATGTGAAAAGTTTTGTGAAATACATCAAACCACTTATGTGCCTTAGGAAACACACAAGCCTAAACATAAATTGTTTAGTGCTGACTAACCATCCTGTGATATATCGTCACAGTATTCAATTCCTCTCACAGATGGACCAGCAATATTAATATTAGTAACAACAACAACAACAGGCCTGGAGAGATGGTTTTAGGAAAAGAACATGCCATGAAAGTCTGAAGGCCTTAGTTTTGATCCCCAGAACCCATGAAAAGCCAGACACAACAGCAGGTTTGTAACCCCAGTTCTCCTGTTTCAGGATGGCCAATGGAGAGAGGAGACTCCTGGAAGCTTATGAGCCAGCTAGCCTGGCATTTTCCATGGCTAATATTAAGAGATCCCGTCTCAAACAATGTGAGAGGCAAGGACAGATGCCCAAGGCTGTCCTCTGCCTCCACACGCATACCGTTGTATGTGCGTTACACATACACACAGCGGGGGGGGAGGGGGGAGGGTATTTTAGTATGTTGGTAGTTGGCCAGGACAACTACTGCACCCATAGTAACCTTTGTGTAGCACCTGTATTTACAAAAGGCTACAACAAGCTGGATGGTAGGTTGCATGTGCCTTTGGGAGGCAGAGACACATGGGTCTCTGAGTTGGAGGCCAGCCTGGTCTACAGAGTTAGTTCCAAGACAGACAGGGCTATGTAGAGAGAGCATGTATAGAAAAACAAACATAAAATGAAAACTCCTATAGAATCCACAAGAATCCACCAAATATTAGGAGGGACGCAAAACAGGACCCAGGAGTCTTGTCTAGGGGGCAACAGGTCACCAACCGTCTCTAGAGAAACTATGAACTGAACACTAATTGTCCCCTAGACTCCACTAGGAAGCCAGTTCCTTACAAATGGAGTCTGATGTGCTGTAGTCTGGTTGTGATTTTACTTTGACAGAAATGGGATAGATTACTAAGAACTTGAAACCCTTAGCAGTTTGGGGTTTTATGATCCCATACTCAGTTATGTTTAAACTCAGCTATTCAGTAACGGAACACACGTTTGTCTGGCTTTGGATTTGAAGAGGAGATAATTAAAACGGCATTGCTATTATTTAATGGTATGCCCACTCCCAGTAAACTTACTTCTAGAATCAATTC
This sequence comes from Rhynchomys soricoides, assembly GCA_019843965.1. Classification (NCBI taxonomy): domain Eukaryota; kingdom Metazoa; phylum Chordata; class Mammalia; order Rodentia; family Muridae; genus Rhynchomys; species Rhynchomys soricoides. The sequence continues at coordinate 2,211,058 of JADRCH010000160.1, forward strand.
CAGCTCACAATAAGTAACTAAGCAATATAAACATATTGGTGGAACTAATACATGGGTAGAGGCAGGCAGAGACGCATGGACATCCCTTACTGGAAAAGAGTCACCAGATCCAGCTCAAAAAAATGTGATTATTGCCCAATAACACGAGCCAAGGAATTTCTCATATTAAACGTTCAAGTTTAAACCTTCAGGATATGTTCGTGACCAACTACACGAAACCAACATGGTCCTTTTGAGGCCTGATATTTGAAACCAGAACCCATGTCTTCATCTGGTCTCATTCTGGAATCGGAGCTTCATACTCCACATATGTGGAGATAACCTCTAGGTAACAGATGTGAAAGGACCACTCCTAAAATGCTATAAAATACTGAAATTTGACTGAGAAAGTGGCTCCCTCTGAGGCTGAGGGCTAAAGCTGTACTTTAGGTTGTTCATGGCTCTCTATCTACTTTTTCCTTGGCCGTTCTCGCTGACAAATTCAGAGATAAGCAAACGGCACAGTGGAGATTATCTGTGTGTGTGTGTGTGTGAGGCTGTACAAGAGAGCAAAGATGGCGGCACACACGTTCTCAACAGCTCGTCTCTGTATCCCTGCCTTACTCTCCTTACAGTCTATTTAGAAACATGGTCGCCAGTACATCTGGGATGGGCGGGACTTACGTACCTGTCAGGTACTGAGAGGCAAATGTGTTTATCCAGTGCATTCGAGGAGTCCTAGCAAGGTTGTGTGCTAAGGGGAGGGCAGTCTTGTACTTTGAGATGACACTGCCTGTATCATGACGATCACAGCCGTTTGCCGCAGGTAGATAAGGCAGAGATGTGAGAGGTGGAAAGAGAGGCTGTGATCACCCAACATCCAAGAACATGGTATTCCTGGACTCAGCCTTCAGTGGGAGGATGCTTGCTCTACACAGGGTCGTAAAATCTATCCTCCCTGAAAGCAGCCAGGACACTGAGGGGCCCTATAGTGCCCTTTGGAAGTCACACGGTGAACTAGACTGCTCTTGCCTGCTGAAGAACTGCAAACTGGCTGTACACTGACAGCTCCTGGAGCAGAAGAGACAAGAAAACCACTTCAGTTGAACCCCAACTTGCTCTAGCCTGGCTGTTTCCACTGGAAGTGACATGTCCTCCCTGCCACCCCGTTTTAAAATAAGGTCTCATGTAGCCCAGGTGATGTCAAGCTCACTGCATAGCTCAGCCTTGAGTTTACCTCCTAAGTATAGATTCCAGGCATGCACACCACGCCCAGCCCCCCTCTGCATATTTAACGGTCACACAGGACTTCAGGATTTGGATTGTGAACAAAGTCCTGCTTTCTCTCATTACTTTTCCCAGTAGTTGGTCTCCTGGAATTGATTACTTAGCAGGAAAACTCATGTTCTACATTTTAGGAACACTTTCAAGATGACGAGGGCTCAGAGACTCTGATGTATGTGATGTGATGACAACGGTTCCTCATACTTTTCAAGCCCACTTTGCAGGATGGACCAAGCGTCCTCCAACATCCAAACTCGATATGTAGCTGAGGATGACTGTGAACCTCGGATCTCCCTGCCTCCACCTCACAGGTATGAGCCACCATGTCTCATTTATGCAGTGTTGGGGATGGAACACAGAGCTTCGTGCACTCTGCCAGCCAAGCTGCATCCCTAGCACAGAAGGTAGCATATTAATTACTGCTTTGTCCATTGCTATTGTAGAGCACAAGCTAGAAGATACCCAGGAAAACAAGGCCCTTCCAGCCCTTAGTTGTCACCTCTAGAAAAATCTCAAACTAGGGGCATTTGTGGAGAAGATCCTGACTCTGGTTAAAATTCAACCAAGAAGTTCCTTGGACTATGCTTCAACATAAATTCTTAATACATTATTATCTTTCACTCTGCAACCGGAGCTAGCACTTAACACAGAGACTTCAATAAATGAATGCATCCACTCCGAAGAAAATGGGCTCCATTTAAATGACTGCACAGGAGACCAACAGATTATACCCTCTAAAGAGCTTGCAGAACATGAAAAGAAGGAATCTGAGCAATGTCCTATGTCTACTGATAGTCTCCCTTTGATGTGATGTGACTCACAGGACACCAGCAACTGCAGGGCTGTAGAGTATCGTCCTGCACAAAGGTGCCTGGTGTGAGTTACACAGCTAACGAGCTACCCAGGCTACCCAGGCTACCCGAGTTTGAAACATACTCAGAAATACGCTGTCCTTCAGTAAGACAAGGCCCAGTGAGCTTAGCGGTGACCTGACACATATGAATGTCAAAGCGTGGCAAGCTGTTCTTTCCAGAAAACCATTTGTTTAACAAACTCTCAACAGACACCCCTAGGAGATGCAATCTATAAGGGCCTCTTGTCTTGGGCTGAGCAGCTCAGCTGTGTGGGGGCTTTCTTTGCAGTGGTAATTGCTTTGGCTGTCCATTCCACCCATCAGGTGATAGAAAACTATCAATCAGCATAAATGCAATTCGAGAGAAGTCTCTTTAGCCAATTAGTCTGTAATGAGAACATTAGCCGAGAGATCTTCTGCAGAGGGCACCTTAGCCATTCCATGACAGTCTAAAGGGATGGCAGTTCCTGTGTGATTAATAAAGATCACAGGACACTTCAGAAATTCTACACAGGGGAAGAAGAAAACCAGAGAGAAACACTTGGAAGAGTACGTGTTTTCATCATTGAGTTCTCCAAACAAACACAAGGAAAGAACTGGGGGGCAAGAGAAGCCTGAAGGACCTGTGGATGCCATCCTCCCAGTGGAGGTTAAGATGGGGATGCAATGACTTGTCCAAGGTCACCCAGCTGGCCCACAATGGTACCTGTCCCACTGACACAAATAAAATTATTAGGGATGGCCAGGTGTGGTGATAACTGTAATCAGAGCCCTTGGGAGGATGAGGCAAGACAATGTCAGACATGGAGAATTCAAGGTCACATAGCAAGACTCTGAATCAAACAGCTAAGAGTCAGGATGGGTAGATAGACACTTGTTCTGCCAGTAAAGGACCAGCCATTCAGGCTTAGGGACCTGAGCTCAACCCCCAGCACCTAAACAAAAGCCATGCATAGTGATACATGTCTGTTACTTTATTTTGGGCAAAGGAGTGGAAGCAGACATATCCCTGGAGCTTATTGGTCAGCTAGCTTAGCTGACCTGATGAGCCCCAGGTCTAGTGAGAGACTCTCTCTCTCAAAAAAAAAAAAAAAAAAAAAAAAAAAAAGCTGGGGAGCAATGGAAGAAGACACTTGAAGTCTCATTGACCTCTGACTTCATATGTGCACACACACACACACACCAAGGGCTATGAATAGAACTCAGTGGAAGACAGTCTGACTACCATGTACAAGGCCCTATACTTGATTCCCAAAACAGGGAAAATAAATAAATAGATAAATAAGAAAGAAACAAAGAAAGAAGAAAAAAAAGAAAGAAAGAAAGAAAGAACAAGACAAGTAAAGCCTGCTAAAAGCAAAAGAAAAAAAGACGACCTCAGTTTAAAGAGACCTTTCTAAGACTTCCAAGACTCCCATATCATGTACTTTTGCCCTCTAGTGAAGGCAAGGATCTCATGTGTTACTTCAGAGACTTCTGAGATCCAGCAGGAGAGTTTTGTGTCCTAAGAAGTACCACCAAATTTATTGAGATCAACAACCACTAGGCCCCTGATGGGCCCTACCACGACCCTACTAACTAGCTAAGTGACTTCAGACATCGACCTCAGCTTCCCCACGTGTCAACTGTGGATAACAACAGTCCCCACCTCACCTCCAATGTGGTCCTGAGGATTCAGTCTATCTACACAAACCACAAGGAATAGACCCTCCCATGATGTAAGTATATGAGTGGTACTCAGCACAGGTAACACTATATAGGGATGTGCCTGGGGTGGGGGTCAGTGAAAGGGTGACTTCAGCATGCGAAGGAGTAACACCATGGAACGGTAAGGCAAACTAAACAATGCTACGACATGCCTTGGCAGGATGGCAGTAGGAGAGTAAACTCCAAGAGAGACAGAGCCCAGGTGAGGCCAAGGGGGATCACTGCAGCTTTGGGTGAGAATGCAGCTCGGTCCCAACACAGTGAGGTAGAAAACCCTGTGGCCACTCACTCCTACAGCCTACCAACCAAGGTAACATAACAGACCTGTATCCTGCATACACAGTGGTCTCAGTCCTCCCATCGGAGTCACCCAGCCCTGAATTTGATGGTGACTTCAGAGGCTTCAGCATCTGCTCCTCCTGCTGAGCCTTGCAGCTGTTTAGACACAGCATATGACATGTTTCGGGGGTGGTGTACTGTCACTGCTTGCTGTGCCCTATCTGTGTACTTCCTACCCCCTCACGGTGTCTCCAGAATGCAAAGGGCCAGACAGATCTTTACAAAGGACCACCTCTGTGATTGTAACACACACCAAACACAGGCGCCACCTTGACATGGCACATCTAAAAATGTCCCTTTAAGGATTTCCTTCTTTCCCTCCCTCATGCTCACCTTCCATTCTCTCTCTAAAAGGGAACTTGTTGTTTGTCCCAGGCTGGCCGTGAGCCACTGTACTTAAGGTCAGTACTGAGACTACAGGCACATCTGATGGTTTCCCCACCCCCATCACTTTTTACCACTTAAAAACAAATGCTTCTCACTTCTCATCTGTGCTAACCTTTCCACTCACAAGCCCAGAGGAAAGGAAGGGACACGCCTGCCTCTGCCTCTGCCTCTGCCTCTGCCTCTGCCTCTGCCTCTGCCTCTGCCTCTGCCTCTGCCTCTGCC